>JARFXV010001765.1:212500-378361 GCA_031761425.1 Cosmopolites sordidus | reverse complement strand
CATCAAAGGGTTCAAAAATCAAAATTATCAAATAAGATCTATTCTTAGTTGTGTTTCTAATATGTAGAATATTCAGAGTGGTCCTGGAAAAATTCAGCAAAGAAGAAAAATTCGAAATTGTTGGCAGCATTACAATGTTTCCAAAACTTTCAGCAAAACAAAAACTAACCTAAATAAGAAACTATCTGCGAATTTTCCAGCGAAACAATTAACAGTCCTGTTTTTGGTTGACAAATCGGGTCTAAGGCAATAAATTACGTTCACTGTCGCAAAGCGAAACTTGAGTCCCAGCAGTGCAACATTGCCAACAACCATTAACAACTTCGAGAGTTTAATCCGCTGAAAATCTTGGCCATGCTATCGTTACAACACTATCCTGACCACCCTCCTGCCGACCCCTCGCGTAGTCCAGAGCGACAATTATAGACCAGTCTTAGAAAAGTTTGGTACGTCTAATCGGACATTAGAGCAGGAATTACGATACCGTAACATAACCGTAATAATAACTGCATAGAAAATGCTCTTTAAACCGAAGTACATCCAATATTAACTTCTTTAATTACCTTTTTATTATGGTATTGTTTTCCACTAAGAGTATCAGACTGCTGTGTTCAGTATATTATATCTATTCACCATGGAAAGATAGACGATTTATTAGCGCAGAAAAATTGGTAGTTGGAGGGGGAAAAAAGTATCCTTTTAAATGAAAGGCACTTCTGGCTTAACGGGTTTTTCAACAAATATAATCGCA
Source organism: Cosmopolites sordidus (assembly GCA_031761425.1). Classification (NCBI taxonomy): domain Eukaryota; kingdom Metazoa; phylum Arthropoda; class Insecta; order Coleoptera; family Curculionidae; genus Cosmopolites; species Cosmopolites sordidus. The sequence goes on along the minus strand of JARFXV010001765.1, from coordinate 377,610 downwards.
GCATTTAGGCTGATAAAATTCTTTCAGTGATTCAGGAGTTACCTCTTAATTCTCAGAAAGTCACTATTTGGTGCGGTATTTGGGCTGAAGGAGTGATAGAACCTTATTAATTTGAAGATGATGATGGAAATCGTGTGAACACTATAGAATGGTGAACGCTATTGGAATATACTAACAGAATTTCTTTGGCGCGAACTGATAAATATGCCCAAGAAGACGGTGCGACTTGTCACGTATCTCAGCAGACAATCGATTTATTGCAAGAAAAGTTTTGTGGACACGTTATTTTGCGAAATGGTAGCAAAAATGGTAGCATCCAATACTTATCTAAATCTTGAGTTAAAAATTCCAATTCTAGAGTTTTGTCGGCCGATATTTCAATAAGTTGGTTGTGAATCTCAATAGGTAATTCACCAGCTGCAACATTTTCATCAAACCCATCTTCTCGACAAATCATCGTTGTTATCTGGAAAATATTCTAGTAACTGAATCAATTCGAGTAAATGCGTTTTCATGCTCTCCAACATGCGATCAATAACAAAATTTTCTAAATCCATATTTTTGGTAATATAATCCGAAGTTAAAGTGAATGCATCAAAATTGCATCTTCTAAGGCGTATAATCCAAATAACCAAGCTTCTGGATAAAGGCATTGACTTTGTCTGTCATTAGTAAAATGTTTTTGTTACGGCCTTGTAATATCGTTCAAGTCATTCAAATGTGTAAATATATCACTCAAGTAAGCTAATAGTAATAAAGTGTCTCTATCTTGTAAAAACTATGGAAATGGGCTATTTTTATCTGTAAAAAAATCCTCAATTCATATCATAATTCAAAAATCCTCGTTAAAACTTTTCCTCGCGATAACCACCTGATTTCAGTATGGAAAAGCAGTGAGTCGTATTTGGCACCCAAAACGATCTGTTCTGCAATGGTCAGTTTTTAATAAAATTATTAATTTTTACGGTTTTTGACAGAACATTTTGTAATTTATCTGGCATCTTTTTTGTAGTAAGCGCCTTTCTGTTAAGAAAATAGTGCGTCCATTCCATACGTGACATAATGTCTTTTAATTTTACCATCACTGAGCTTTCTCGTTATCGCCATCGTCCAAATTTTCGTTTTGTGTTGCATCAATAAAAACATTAGAATCCTTCGCCAGTTGCACAACCAGGGATTGATTGGAAAAATAGCATTTCGATTATTTGATCGTGAACATCATTGGTCATTTCATTAATATGTCTCGATATTGTGTCATTTGAAAGTGGTATAGTTTTAATCTTTTTAGCTTCTTCCAGACTTATTATCACATTGACCATATCAGCGGCAGCGGGTAAAATGACCTTTTCGCAATCGAGTGGGGCTAGACTCCCTGACCACTCTTAATGCTACTAAACTGGATTCATGAAGTTTTGCGGTCATTACGATTTGATTTATTTATAAAAATTTGTTGATTTTTCAAGACGATTGATTTACGCTCGAAAAATTCTAATGATTTATTTTGTAAAGACGGGTGTTGTTTCTAGATGCCGGACTAATTTTGAAAGCTTTATGCTTTCCGCAGGCAGAGCTGGATGACAAACAACACATTGCGGCTTGTCATCCATGGAAACGCATCCATTTTGTAAATATATTTCATTCTACAATCTGGTATTTTTCTTTACTGTTTCACTAGATGTAGATGCAATTTGTTTTGTCACAAATTTGTCCATTTTATTTAATATTATTAATTCAATTTATTACTACACTCTTATTAATTTATTTGACACTGAGTGAGAGAAAAAATCGTAATATTTAACACTAGGTGAGAGAAGAAAGTAGTACCTGTTTTCGTAAAAACGTAATAAAGAATGAAAATCTTCATCGCATTTGTTTTTATTACCAAAGCGCATTAGATGGTAAGAACCTGTCTAAGCGCTAATATGTGCGGGTGGGCGATCCGAGGTGTGTGGGCGGGTTCGAACTGGTATAGTGCGGTTCAAGATATATCGTTGATCAAATGGCTGCAATAAACCGCTGTGGTAACGAAACTTGGCAAAGTTGCAAAAAAATATAAACAGGGCCAGGCCTAATAAAATAACAGGTAAAAAAATTAAATTAATTTTATATCTGGTTTAGTAGATTTGAAATATTTTAGTTTAGTTCGCATTCTTTTCTTAAACAGTGCAGAAACGTTTTCATTAACGAAAACGCCGTTGTCTAGAGTTAAAGATATTAGTGGTGCAAATATAATTACATTGACATTTGCACGTATCGTCAAGAAAACGCATAACTGGAAAGCTGCTGGACCAGATGGACTACATAACTTATGGATTCAAAACTTTACGGCTGCCCACCGCCCACTTGCTAGTACATTTAAAGAGGTAATCATAAATCCTGATACTTTCCCCAATTTTTTAATAGAAGACAATACCTTCTGTACAAAAAGGGTGATGCTAAACAACCCAATAACTACAGACCCATGTCCATCAGTAATCTATAAATTGTTGACAACCGTAATCAATGAAAAAAATTACAAACATTGTTATGAAAACAATATTTTTGAAGAATAGCAGAAAGGATGTATAAGAGCAAGTATGGGATGCAAGGAATAGCTTAACGATCGATGTTCTCGAATAAGTTCTCGAACAAGCGCGGAAAAGTAAACGCAACTTAAACATCTGCTATATAAACTACAGGAAAGCCTTCGATAATGTTCCACATGATTGGTTACTAGAAGTCCTGAAGATTTATAAAATACGCCCTCCCATCATTAACTCCTTAGGGTGCCTGATGGGGAAATGGAAACAAATCTCTTTAACGATCAACAATGCCTTACAACTGCGAATATCGAGAGAGGAATTTTTCAGGGACATTTCCTTTCTCCAGTTTGGTTTTGTCTAGCTCTAAACCCAACCCTCGAATGTCCACATTACTGAACTACAATAATATAGGATATAAACTAAACATGAGGAATCCACGAAAGCTCCCGCACATACTATATATGGATGACCTTAAACTCTATAGAGAAACTAGGGAAAAACTAAACTCCTTAATAAAATTCGTCAAAGAGTTTAGTAGGGATATCAAAATGTCATTCAAACTTGACAAATACTCTATCATTAGCATTCAGAAAGGAATAGTCAATAATCAATATTCAACACACTGTAACATACAACAACGCACCAGAAGAATTCTATAAATATTTAGGTATACCTCAAAACGAGAAATTTAAGCATATCCAGTAAAAGAAGGACCTTTCTACTATGTACCAATAGAGGCTTACAAAACTTTTAAATACCAAACTGAATAGTGGAAACCTGGTTAGAGCGATCAATGGATGGGCAGTGCCAATTCTGACCTATTTCTTTGGTATTATTAAATGATCAGAAACAGACCTTAATGGACTGGATAGATTAACATGTTAAACATTGACAAAATTCCGATGTTTGCATCCAAATTCATCTATGAAGTGACTATATATTCCGAGAAAGTTGGGAGGCAGAAGCCTCGTGAACATTAAGAATCTTTGTCTGAACCAGGAGAGTAAGATGAGAGAGCGCTTCATTAATTCAAGCAGCCCGCTAATGAAGTTGGTTGCTAAGGAGGACCGGGGTTTCACCCCGCTGAACCTAGATAAAGTGAACCGTGGTGGTAGGACAACACTTACAGATTGTGTCCGAAAATGGAAACAACAGACACTGCATGGGCGGTAACCAAAGTCACTCGAGGATGATACCATTGATGAATCATTGTCTCTGAAATGGCTGACCGATGGGCTGTTGTACCCAGAAACAGAAGGTTTTGCGACATCTATTCATGATAAGGTAGTAAGCACACGGAACTACGAAAGACATATACTACACATGGATGTCGTCGACCGATGCAGGAAGTGCGGTATATACCAATCAAAACAGATCGAAGGGTCGTCTATAATAGACCAGGCATTGTTCTGATTAGTAAAAAGGAGAAAAGGGCTTTTATAATTGACATCGCAGTGTCACTCTCTCATAATATCAGGAAAACCGAGTTGGAGAAAACCACTAAGTATGAAAACTTGGCATACGATTTGAAAAACCAAAGGAAAATACATAAGGTAGAGATAGTGCCTTTCGTTATATCCGCCGAAGGTCTAATAAGTAAGACGTTTTCAAACAACTTGAAGAACGTTGGTATCTCAAACTCTATTGCCATAGTAGATTAACGTGCAGTACTCTTGCCATGCCACACTGTTCGTAAAATCTTATGCTAAGTGAGATTAGCGGAAATGTTTTTCTCATTTTGGCGTTATAATATCGACCAATATCGACCAGCCTACGATGCTGGTCGATGCTACGATGCAGCCAACATAATAATTAAAAAAAAAATTTTTCCAAAATTATTCAGAAGTTAAACCACTCCGACTCTGACGCCTTTGAAGAAACTAGGAATATTTTTATTGAAATTTATTGGGGCTATTAACATTTTGCAGAAAGGCAACAAAATATCTTGAACCGGACTATAAAAGTAATACAAGGGGTGACACAAGTCTTGTAGTTGGTTATTTGCGGCTGTGTGCGGTATTTTGGTATAAGTGTAACGATACCTTCTCACATACATCTGTCCTTGACAATTCGTCATTTAATACAAAGACAAATATATGATTCGTTTTTTTCATGATTTGTAAGCGCGGAAACACGCTCGTAGCAGTTTATAGGCCATTTAAAAATAAAAACGATTGTTCGTAAATCATCATACTGAAAAAAGGACGAATCGTCGCCGTGTAAACCGGCCGATATAAAACTTTGATAAACGTCAAATTAACTTATTATAGTGAGGGGGTTGCAACGTTTGGTACTTAACTTTTAGGCTATTTAGTGGGTCGCGACATTAAAATGGTTGAGAAACGATGCGCTATGCTATTACCCCTGAATTTTACCAATTGACAAGAACTAACGGTATAGTTGAAGAAACAAATATTAGAGCAAAGTCATATCAAGTTTTAGAAGAAAACTTATCGTCATTTCAAAAATATAATAATAACACCATGCTAGACGAGCATTGAATATCAGACCCATCGAGTGTAGTTGAGTCATGATGTACTTTTTATTTTATTATTATTATTTTTTCTTTTAATTTATTATTTATCATAAACTTTATACCATTTCATTCGTTCCCGTTTCGTTTCGTTCGTTTCGTTCCTTCCCAGTTCCTCTCAGGCAACCATTAAAACGGGTTTCCATGGTTTTAAATAAACACAGAGTTTTCAATAGTGATTGGCTGTTTCTTCACGTAAACTTTTCGTAACTATAAGTTTCTTGTTTCTTGACCATCCTTCATATTCGTCAGATTTAGCTCCATGCAATCTCTGGCTATTCTTAAAATGGAAGGGTCTTCCATTAACCCACAATGAACATATTTTGAATAAAAAATGACAAAAAATAATAATAACGGGCGATTTTTTTTTAGTGCATCCAAAGTTCCCATAAGGGTGGCTGTCAAATGAACTGTGAGTTTGCGCGTCTCTAGTATCCAAAATATCCAGTATAGTCTGGTAAATCATCATGGGGCGTTTAACATTAGAGTAACGCTTGCAAATTCTCGAAATTTATTATTTAAATCAGTGTTCTGTGCGCTAAACTTAAAGAATCTTTTATGAGACCCATAATCGCCCAGCCGGGCGATTTATTCGCTGAATTATCCACAAATTCAAAACACATTTCACGCTGCCCGATATTAAAACAAAAACAAGACAAAAAACTGTGCGTTTTGAAGAAAATATCATCGCTTCCGCTGGGGGGTTGTTATTCGCCTACGTGCACAATTTTACGTAAAGATCTTGGTCTGATGCCTTACAAGATTCAGCTTGTTCAAGACCTCAAGCCGCAAGAATATCGTTTGACTCGTACGGCGAACGGGCTCAAATTCAATTGCAACTTGACCTAAAATTGAACCGCAATTTTTTTTCCTTATGTTTTGAATATTTTTAGTATTCTCCTCTAGCCAGCTGTGTATTTTCATGCAAAATATTGTAACGAAACTCATTTGTGGTTAAATGGTTACGTTAGCAAACAAAATTGCTATATTTGATGAGAAAGTAATCCGCAAACGATTCGACAATCACCGTTGTATCCAAAAAAATACACCGTATGGTGCGGATTGTACGCCGATGGCATCATTGGGCCGTATTTCTTCAAAAATCAATCCTGAAAGCACATTACCGTTAATGGCAATCATTAGAAAACAATGATCAATGACTATTTAATTCCGAATTTGAATGATTCTTATCTGGAGGAGATGTGGTTCCAACAGGACGGCTCGAAATGTCCTACAGCGAACGCAACAACTGATTTATTCAGGGAACAATTCGGTGAGAGAATTTTCTCAAGGAACGGAGCTGTTAATTGGTCACTAAGGGGATGTGATTTAATGTCTTAAGATTATTTTCTTTGGGGTTATGTTAAATCGTTCGTTAATATGGATAAACGAGCAAGTATCGACACCTTGGAAACCAACATAACTTGCATAATTGCGGACATAAGACCCCAATTACTTGAAAAAGTGGTCGGATGCGTTTTGTCAGAAATAGCTGCGGCGGGCATTTGTCCGAAATTGTTTAAAATTGTTGTTAAACATTAATGCCATTGAATGTTATTTCACATAAAATAAATAGTTTCAAGGCTTCTAATCGAATTTAAAATTCGGACGCACCAAAAGAATCGCCTTATACATAACATCCTAAATTTGATTTCACCTCAATCAGTACTTCTAGAAGATACACTGTGAACATGGGCCAAATTAAAAAACGTTTTAAGGAAATAAAAATACGATCATAGAAACAGAAATTTCATAACAGAAAACTATCGGTAGATTATCATAAAGCTATGAAATTATAAAATAAATCATTGTAAAACCAAATCTAAGTATATCCACTATGTATCAAGAGTTTAGAGAACGGTTCGACATAATGGTGAAGGAAATAAATTTATTGAATATCCTGACACAAATTCAGTGTTTTTTTGTACAACACTTTTCATTCTCAATTCTTCTATTGGAACCTACGGTATAAAACACTAAATCAGAAGAGATTTACCGCTAAACACCCAATCAGGTTTTTTAAAGTGATTCGCATTTCGCGCGTGTGAGTGATTCTCGACGCGTGTTTCGTTAACCATGTTAGGATCATCAGGAAATGATCTAATCTAGTCTAATTAGGCTTGATAGGAGCTCAAACAACACAATGTTTAATGTTTTTGGGTCTGGTTTCAAGAAGACCGAAACAAGGTCCTTGGGCTTTTTTTTGTTAACTCTATGTTGCGTTACTTCTTACAGCTAAACAACTGCTAACATTTTTCTGGGATTCAGTATGAAATAGAATGTTGTACAGTGACGAATAGCAATTCTACTTTGACATGTACGGGGGTTTTTTGAAAAGTTCTCAAGCTGACAAAGAAAACTTACGATCTTTGATTTATTTTTTATTTTTCAATGTTCCATCGTTTTAACATCCTCCGTATAATTCGATTTATCTTACCCCATTGAGATTTTTTATAAAGGGTTTCTATTATGTATGGAAACGGTAAATATCTTAAGAATGTTTTAAGATTTCTTAATGAAATTTTGTACACAAAAATCAAGAAATATTTGCCACTTTTTGGGTATATTTTAATTTTGTTTTCTTGTCGCATATTTGAAATCCAAGAGTAACTGCATTTTTTTTAAATGACAACAGTACTTGAATTTGGCGTTGTTGGCAAAGCATTTTTTCTGAATTCAATGAGGTAAATATTGAATTTTTTTTTAATAGATTTTAATTTCGGTCTGTTTTAGGGTGTAAATATATTTTTCATTTAGTAAGCTATGAAACTATAGATGACAGATGAAGTATTTGATTACACTTGACAACTCTTAACGTCAATTTGTGAATATCAAATTAATTTAAAATTTTATGTCTATGAATTTTGTTGTCTACATCACGAACAACATTTTTAGAAATCAGAGAAGGTCTGCCAGGGCATAGCTCATCATGCACATTAATCCGCCAGTCTTTGAACATGTTCATCCACTTTCGAATTGTCACTCATAGTATTATCACCGTAAACCTCACAAATCTGATGGTGCATTTCCGCTGCTGCCAAGTTTCTTGCACTCGAGAAATGAATTACAAATCGTATCTCACAGTCGGCAGACGACTCAATTTTTTTAAACATCATAAACTTCTACAGCTCAGCACAATGACGGACAATACGGCAGCAAACGGCGCCTAAACGCGCGCAAAGCATACTGGGAGCGGACGGACAAGCGCAGTGCGGCGATTGCGCGTCATTCTCACTATTATTCACAAACGGACCTTATTTAAAAAATACCCTTGGTAAGGATAAAAAATCTTTTTGATTATTTTTTTGACTGAGCGTTTACCTTTGTCTACTATATAAATTAAAATCTTCAAAAAATTTTCGTCATTAGTTTTTTTTAATACACTGCGGGTTTGGAACCTTTGGCGTTACACTAACAAACTTTTATTACAAAAAATTTTTCACAATACACCAAAACACTATTTTTTTATTATGGACGCACGTTTCGCTAACCATGTTAGCATCATCAGCAGATGATTAAAACTAAATTCTTATTCTAAAAACTCCTTACTTTATATAATGCTCCCTTAGCATTGTGGGCGGGGCGACAAACCTCGAGCAGTAGGAACAGAGAACTCGAAGGAATAGGACCGTATTTTTATACTCTCATAAGTGTCTAATTGTCTATTGTTTGTTACATGTTTTATTAATCTTAAATTATTGATATCTATGCAATGATCATTCTCAAAAATATGTTGAGCAACACAAGATTTATCGGGCCTATCGTGTCTTAATTGAGCTATGTGTTCTTTGAACTTAGTTTCGATTGATCTTCTCGTTTGCCCAAGATACCTTTGATTGCAATCCTTTCGTTATTAAGCAGATCTGAATTAATAGCCCTTATATTATAGAAAATAGCCTCGACAACGATCTTGTATCTGAGTATATTGAGCTTACTACACTTTGCATGAAACAAAACTGTTTTCAGTTTAATAAAACGTTTTTTTGAACAGCGAGAGGGGACCGCAATGAGGAATCCAATATCTCCCTTTTAGCCAATCTATTCATGAGCAGGTTTGAGGTCGAGGCAAAAAGTTGTTTCAAGATGTTTCACATCAAACAATAGTTGGATTCGGTGGAGCTTTCACAGATTCTTTCGGGATAAATGTGTTGACTTTACCTGAAGCCGTTCAAGACAATTTAATTTACAATTATTTTGGTGAGAATGGTTTGCAGTACAACTTGGGACGAGTACCTATAGGTGGAACAGATTTTTCCACTAAGCCCTATACTTACTGTGACGAAGAGGACTTAACTTTAGATACCTTTGCATTACAGCCAGAGGATTTTAATTATAAGGTGGGTAAGTCGTTTTAACAATATTGTCATCACAATTATCGTCGACCTTGTAGATTCCGTTCATCTTGAAGGCAAAATCATTGAGGGGAGATAACACGTTCAGGTTATTTGCCTCAGCTTGGTCGTCTCCAGCTTGGACAAAGACAAGTAATTCGTAAGTTAACTAAATTTAAATCAATTTTCGTTCTCGCTCTGACAAAGAAAATACAACATGTTTGGTTTTTTTATTCTTCACCTTGCAATTCAATATATTCAAGCTAATAAGGTTCCAACTTTTTAAAACCCTCAGTGAGTGAACATCCCCTCTGCCATTCTTATCACTGGCAGCCAAATCCGGTGAATATGGCACATACGGAAATATGCTTTTAAACGTAGATCATACAGTTTTGCAGTAACATATTAAAAGAGCACATTCTTTTTGGGCGGATATGAAGGTTTAACCTAAATAGCAGCATATAATTGGTCCGGTAGGGAAGCGTAATGCTCTCTGGCAAGGATATTATATAGCCTTTTACCAGATAGTCTATGACCATTACATCACGAGAATCTCAGAAACCGTACTAATGGTTTTTGCAGTTTTCGCTTTTTGTAGAGCGTTTTATATATGCTGCCACTCACTGTTTGGACATCTGACCGATATAGGTGAAACTTCCTCTGTTTCAAATAGTTTCTTCTACAAGCCCAACTGCATCTCTCATGTTATATGTCCTATCCGGGGTTCGAGGGCACGACACAGTTCGGATATCCCACTGTGAACTCTCACCGTTGAATGACGCTGGGTAGTGCGTCATAGTATATTTATAGTATATATATATATATATATATATATATATATATATATATATATATATATATATATATGCATATATATATATATATACATATATATATATATATATATATATATATATATATATATATATATATATATATATATATACATATATATATATATATATATATATATATATATATATATATATATATATATATATATATATATATATATATATATATATATATATATATATATATATATATATATTGTTACTTCAAAATTACTTTTTGTCGAGACTGGATGTTTATTTAACAATACACTATCAAATTAAAATGGCAAGCAGGGCCAGGAGAAATTCAGAAATGAATTGTCAGGTTATCTAATGGACACTTACAGAAAACAGTAATAGGCACTTCTCGAACAATGTCTCCGGCGATCTCGGAGGAGGACGCTCGACACTCCAGTTGTGCCCCGCGGAGATTTCTTCCCACCGACTTGATTAGGAGTTGGTTTACCGTTGTCAAGGAGCCACGATTCGAATCCACTACGGTATCCAAGATGGTGTTATTAAGCCACCACGTCAAAGATGGTTTAGGGCGGCCTGAAATATACAAAAAAATATATTTAGAAAACACTTGAATAAAAGTCTACCAGGTATGTAAATAATATGGGTACCCATAAGTAATCAATTATTAATAGTGTGGAATATTTGCTTCAGTCTAGTTCAGAGTGTGAATGTATAAAGAGGTTTTATTTCGCAATATTATAACACGTGGCCTTGACCTTTGCGACAACTAAATTCAAACGTTTTTATTACACCGGTGTAAAATATCGGACAATCAACCAACTGAAGAATATTTACGTCATTGAATGCTGCTTCATTTTCGTTCAGGTGTTAATGCAACGGTCGCAACAAAGAAAATTTCTGATGTGTATGGAGACGTATTGAAAGTCAATAAGTGCCAACGAGGGTTTAGAAAATTTTCCAATGGTGATTTTGACTTATTTGACAGCGATCGAAGTGGACGCCCTGTAGACTTTGATAATGACGCTGTAAAATCACTGGTGGAAACTGATTCCAAACTGAGTATCCCGGAAATAGCAAACACGCTTCAGGCTACTTGGTCAGCAAGACATCTTCAAGAAATCGGTTAAGAAACGGTCAGCAAGACATCTTCAAGAAAAGGTTTACAGACAAGGTATATGGGTTCCACATCTATTGTCGGAAATGAATAAAGAACAACGGCTTACAATTTGCACATCTCTATTGTGCAGACAACGAAGTGATCCGTTTTTACGAAGGATTGTATTACTGTGCATTTGGTGGATCTGTGGTAGCATAATTCATTTTGAACTATGAAAACTATGAACTATGAAACCGGTAGAAACAGTAACGGCTGAATTGTATTGCCAACAATTGGATATATTACGTAAGGAATTGTTGGTAAAACGGCCAGCTCTGGCTCTCTCCCGCAACACCAATATTAACCCAAGAAAAAATAAGGCAGCTAAACTGGGAGGTTTTACCACATCTTCAAATTCTCCAGACATACCACCATCCGATTTTCATTTATTTCGATCCATGGGTCATTCCCTAAGGAATAACAATTTCAAAAATATCGATAATGTGCTCACCTAGAAACATATTTTTCTTCAAAGTAAACAAAATTTTATGAACAGGGGATTGAAAGTCCACCAGCTCCATCGTTATCTAACTCTACCAGTTAGATAACGATGGAGGTTACATAATCGACTAAAGACAAAATTAAATGTAAATAAATTCGTTTTTTTTGTTGCCACTGAAATAATTGATTACTTATGGGTACCCCTTATAAAATAATAAATCTTGTGCGAAGTGTGAACCTCTCAGAAGAAGACCTTCAACTGCAAGAAGTGATGAAAATGTTCAAAAAATACTGGATCCTCTACGAGAATGATTGGGGAAGAAACAAATTTGACTACCACAACCGTTCATCACATTTCGGCTAATGAATTGGGATAAAGAAAATCTGCGCGAAAATGGTCTCGAAAAATATGTTGCAGGATTTAAAGACCAACAAAAGGGAAACATACCTTGACTTTTTGGGGCAAATTAAAAATGACCTTCATTTTCTGAAACGTGTTGTTAATAGCACGTTTTGAGATGTGTTGATAAGTTTTGTATTTTTGAATAGGAAGCACCAGAGCCAAGAATGGCACATTCCAACCTAACCAACAGAGGATCGTCTACAAGAAATTTGTGCCTCAATATTAAACGGCAAATCAGCATTTTTACCGAGATGTTCATGCAAGACTTCGGAAAAAGTTCATTCGTGTGAGCCCGAACAACAAAAATATCTGGGTATTGAAGCGATTTCAATTAACGAGTTTTTAGCAAGTAAAATCATAACTGCCCTGCAGCTCCGTTATTCGCCAGACTTGAGTTCTTGTGGCTTTTTCGTTGTCTTAGCAAATTTACCTCGAAAGGCACCATTTTGGGACTTTGGAGAACATTGAAAAGGCCGTAAGCGACCAGCTAAAAGAGATCCCGGTATCTGAGTTCCTGGACTGGTGTGAAGAGTGGATAATTCGTCTCCAGCGCTGTGCGGCTTTCCAAGAAAACTACTTTGAAAGAGACCCAGTAAAACTGTTATTTCAACTGAATAAAAATATTTAAAAAAATTAGTCTCTTTACTTTATTTACGCACCTCGTATAACGATGCTTAGTAAATGAAAAACTATTACATTTCGATGGGAAATACTGTCAAGGCTATGATTTATACGATGGCATGGTTTAAAGTCATTAGAGAAGGCAATTTAATGCATGAATACAGTATTGGTCGTAAATATGAAATAAAATGACGCTCAGTGTAGTTGAGGCAAACACCAGAACAGTTATAAAGGGAGTAAACAAGAAATTTCAAGGAATATAGCATGGCGTGTCTAAATAAGTGACTTTTTTTCTATTACAGTCCTTCCTTAATTTAAAATTCCTATCGATTATTCATATTTTGATGGAAAAAGCTAAATTATCTACAAGTCTGCGATAAATGAATTAAAGAAAAAACAATTAACATCATATATAAGTTTATATATATAAATATATAATATATAGTTTCATATTAATAATTATCTTGTTTCGCCAGTGCGAAATTTCAGAACGCATTTCTGACCTTTCTGATTAACCTTTAAAACAAATAATAGTGTTGGAAAATTTTTCAAAAATTGCAAAGCAAAAACTAATAAAAAAGATAAATCGTTGGTATATCAACCATATTGTGGGTAAAGCTCGAAAACGTAGGGTGAGGTCGCTTAAATCGTACCCCATATGGAAATAGTACTGTAATGTTTAGTACAATTTAAATGAAACAAAATATTTTGCATCTACTGAATCTTTATTCATTTGCTTTTTATTGAACATTCATAGAAATCAAAAAATCTCTTATCAAAACAGGTGTATTAACATTTTTCAAAAAAGTAACTTCGGTGCCATTAATGTGCCTGGTCGACCAATTTGTACCACCTATAGCCTAAGTCTTACTTAGAATAAGACTTCAGTGAAGATATCATAAATTATATAGAAAAATACTTAATAACAAGAGATAATATTAAAAAATAGAAACTACAAACTAGTCAGTTTAATCAATTCTTCTACTGGAACCTTTGGTGCGAAACACTAAACTTGAAGAGATTTACCACTAAACACCAAATCACTTTTTTTGAACTGCTCGACGCACGTTTCGCTAACTATGTTAGCATCATCAGGAGATGATTTAATCTGATTGAAGAGATTAAATCATCTCCTGATGATGCTAACATGGTTAGCGAAACGTGCGTCGAGCAGTTAAAAAAAAAGTGATTTGGTCTTTAGTGGTAAATCTCTTCAAGTTTAGTCAGTCTAATATCAAATCATCACAGTCTCAAAATCGAACTTAATTACCAAGTAAATTACACATAGAAAACCAAAATTATAACTTCTTAAAAAAAAAAGTTGCACCTACAAAAATTATTTGAGATTGAACATAGATCAAGATAGTCACAATATATTTCTTCATCTTATTTTCCGCGTCAGCACATCGGTCATGTACCCAACCTATACATTTCATACATTGGATCATGTTTTATTCGCGATCTTCCTTACATAGTTGGCATAACCATGATTCTTTGTCTTTGTTTTTTTATTATTTTCACATGTTTCATCTATCTTTCTCCTTTTTATAGTTTTCTTTATTCCTTTTTATAGTTTTCATTATTTCTTTTTCTATTTTAACTTTTTTTAAATCCAATACGGACTTCTTCCTCTTATTTATATATTCCTTGGCTTCTACTGCTTGCTGTAGGGACTTGAAATTAATTGCATTGTTGGCTTAGTACCTTTCTTAATTTTTTTTAATATATGTAAATATATACAGTATACTGCAATTGGTGGTGATGCAACAATTGTTAGAGTTACAACTATGGGTGGCGATGTATCTCTAGCGAGTGACAATGTGGTTTTTGTGTGGTTTTTCCAGTTACAGCAAGTTCTTGGTTTGATAAATAAGAGATTTGTACAGGAGCTACGAAATCCTCTTCTTAAATGATGTTTCTGTTACATGACCACACAAACCTGTTGCTTTAAAATCATTTAGTGCTATATCCATATGAACCGAAACGTTAGCCTGTTTCATGACACTGTCAGAATTGGAACATAGCCACGAAGATGCCGTTTCATTGTAACCCTTTTTCAATAATTTAAAAAACGATCTGTCCAACGGTTGTTGGCGATGTGTTCTGTGAGCAGGAAAAGATATCATTATTATACCATAATTGCGAGCCATCTAGGTGACTTCTAAATTGTTGGTAAGGGTGCTATGACCATCCAGTAAAAGTAAAATTTGCTTTTGGTCACTTTTTTCTAATCTTGTGCATTTAATAAAATGTTGTAACCATTCAGCAAAAAGTTATCCATTCATTTTTCGAGCACCCAAATGCTGTGTTTGGTGGATCTCCTTTTTTAAGGCATCATTCAATCTGCTGCGATTAAATATCAACATGGGTGTTATGAATTCGCCTGCTGCATTCATAGCACATATGAGTGTCGTCAGTAAATCATTAACACGCTCTTTTTTGAACCTTTTACTTCTAGCCATCGATATTGGTTCTAGAACACGGAAGGACAAAGGAGGATGGTCTTTTATAAACCTGTAATACCACTTTTTGCCGGCTATATTCATCTCCTTATTAAAGCGATGAGTTAATTGAAATTTTTCAGCAAGCTTGAAGGCAAACTTTTTAAATTCAGTAGTAGTTAACCCAAAGAAACTGGACTCAACATTTATCAAATGCTGTGCTAATTCCTCTTCCATGCTTGATGGAACCAACCTTGAAAATGTCGTCGCAGTGTGGGTTTCGGTATATTATATCTTCTACATGCATCATTAAATACCATTTCACCATTCCGATGTTTCAGAAGCTTCGTCCATATCCTCCTGCTTCCAAGTATTGTACTTTCTCTTCGCCATATTAATCAGCTGATAAAAATATTAGTAAACAAGCAAATACTTAAATCGTACCGGTACGATTAAGGAATTATCTACAGATGCGACTTAAGCGACAAGATCTTCAAAGTTTCAAACCGAAACCACTGACATAAACTGAAAAAAGTTTACTTTTTAATTAGGTTTGTCTCACGAAGCCGCCTACCCACCCACACACTTGTTTTCGTTTACTCGTACCACTAAATAGTTCAGGCTTACGATATTAAATGGTGCGTTTTACAAGTTTTAAACGAGATAATACCGGGGTACGGCTTAAGCAACCTTACCCTATATGAAAGTATATTCAACATATTCTGCTCATGGTGCGGAAGACTTTCTAGACCTGCATTTATTTGAAAATTACAGTAGAAAATCAGTTTCAGGATTTAATAACAAACTTTTTGCGTTCAGAGAAGCAAGCTCTGGATAGCACCAAGCTATATGAGAACAGAAGAAATTGTTCGTTATAGAATTTTTCTATGGAATTATGTTATAAAAAAGTCGGTTTCAATAATATAACAACGATTCCTGCGCTTAAAGCTAAGATGAAAGCCATGAGTCGAAATAGATCCTCAACATTGTAGCAAAGAAAGACTCAAAGGGCTATTTAGACCTTATGCTACCTGTACATTTCAAATTATTAGTTTTTACTTTATCTCAATTCGTTACTTTTTTCCAATCCGACCTTCAAACTAAATTCAATTCTAACATCGAACACTTGAAATATACACGTCGAAATATCGAAAAGCATTTTCCGGATAAACATAAGCGAACAAGTTGTAAAGTATAAAGAAGGACGTTTGCATTTTCCAGCCTTCGGGCACGACACATTTCCTGCAAAGATTTCCCGTCACCGAAAATAAATCGGTCCTGCCTCACCTGCGTTGACCTGTCGTGACGTGAACCCTGTTCGTGTCCTTCCTGCTGCCCGTAACTTTACAAATGGCTTCGTACTCCGCCAACTTATCTGGCCTTGTTTACCGATGTTAGAACCATTAAGACACGAGATTTAAACCTGTCAGATTTTTTTCATCTATTATCCAGTGTAAGTTTACGAGGGTAAAGTGAAAAGTTAAATACTTTTTAATTAAAATATTGTTTTTTTTTAGTCTCCATCTAACTATACACACTTCACCCAACAATACTCCATTTTTATACCTCCCAAAAAGTACGACTTTTCTAACTCTGTAAAATAGTACTCTGATTGGCAATGGTTGTGATTTTCCTTCCATTTCTTCAAACTTGAAACGAGAATGCAGTCCAAGAGTGTTAAATCTGGAGAATAGTCGGTGGATCGATCAAATATTGGGAAGGAAAATATTGTCAATGTTTATTTTTTTTAAATAAACGAATATGTTTAAGAGGTGTTTTCAAAATGTTTTTTGTTGCTCAAGAAGCATAGGAACTATTTATTGCCTATTATTGAAAAAAGAAATTACACCCAAACATATTCACGCATATTGCACGTGATCGTTACAGGACCGCACTAAGAACTGTCCTCTTTTTGGGCGGGGTATAGCTAATATCGACAACTTTATCAGCTGTGTCCGTATCAGATATTTTATGGAAACAAAATATAATTATTAATAAATCGAATGCAATTCAATAAATGATAAAAACTCAGTGCAGTGTATGAGTTACTGCCGCCAACCCTGCGTTTCTGTCGACCGGCACCTGTCTATCATCTGGGTTCTCATTGGTCGTTTAAATCGGCTCGACCGATTCCCGCCAATAGCAGGTGCGCTCAGCGTTTCTGACTAAAATATCACATGCTGATCACAAGTTGGCCATTGTTTATGTCGACTGTCTTTTTTATATCTTATTATATTTATATAAATCTTAATATTTTATTAGACCACATTATAACAGGCGAACAAATCTCGATGACAAATCTAGGGAATATTTTACTAATATGTTTGTTGTTCCTCAGATTTTAAAAGTTTCTAAGTTTAAATATATCACTAGACACGTATTCTACATGATTAAATGAAGGATCTCTATTTTCTTTGCTAATACTCACCTCCATTAACCTGACACGAGAGAAACAGTTCATGTCCTTCCAAAAAAGGTCCCACGGACACACCTTCTTTCACTTCCCGTCCTTCCGCATCAAATATCTGAGGACTACTCGGCTGATCTATAAAAAAAATCAATAAATATCTTATTTCATTTCAAAATGAAACAAAATCTCACCAATTAGAGTGAGATTGACCTGAAAATTTCTGGTCGGTGAGTTTACGAAGTCCACACGACACCTGAACAGTCCTTGATCGTTAGCATTGACGTTCTGAATCCTGAGTCTGGCTTTGGAAGGTTCTTCGTCGGCAATAAAATACGATCTGCTTCCAATGTCATCGCCTATGGTCAAGTGGGAGGCCTTTGAAAGTGGTTCTTCTCGGGCGTCCAAACTAAAAAAATAAATTAATAAAATATATTTTCTTCGTATTATAGTTGAGACAATCATAGTAAAAATCTACTATAAATGTATATATATATATATATATACACTTATGGTCAAAATAATAAGTGAAGTATCACCAAAAAAATACCATTAATTAATGTATCATTACTGTACGAATCCAAATATCTTATATTTTTATTAGTATTAGTATTGTACGAGAGACGCGGAAACACCAATTTTCCACTTCATTTGACATTAAATGAAAAATGGGTCTACAAATCAGTACACGGGCAATTCGTAGACGATTGGTAGAGATGGATCTTCATGGAAGAGTTGCAAAAAAGGTACCATATTTAACTAAAAAAAAATATTCAGCATATATTAAGTTTTACCAGATTTAACTTAAACGAAAACTGCAGCCGTAATTGGAAAACTATTTTATTTAGTGATGAAACAAAAATATATCTTTTTGGATCAGATGGGACACGGTACGTTAGGTGATATAAGAATGAAGAACTAAATCCGCGAAATGCATTAGGAACAGTAAAGCATGAAGGGGGAAATATTAAACTGTGGGGTTGCTTTTCCTATAATGGTGTAGGTCCACTATATTGGATCAAAGATAACATGACCAAAGAAACCTACATGGAAATATTAGAAAAACTTATGCTTCCTAATGCCGAAATAAATATGCCACTAAAGTAGATCTACCAGCAGGATTACGATCCGAAACATACCGCGAAAGTAGTCAAAAAATGGTTTCTCTCAAATAAGATTGAAGTGTTACTCTGGCCGTCGCAATCTCTGGATTTAAATCCAACAGAAATTCTTTGGCAACATTTAAAAACAGCATTGCAAATAAAAAAAACATCTAACAAAAATATGTTGTGGGAACAACTCAAGAAAACTTGGTTTTCTATACCGGTTGAAACGTGTTAGAAGTTAATAGACTCTATTCCAAGGAGATGCTCAGCTGTGGTTAAACAAAAAGGATATTCTACTAAATACTAATATATTATATTTATTAAATTTGTTAATAAGCATTAGTTTTCACAATTTAAGGCTATAAGTGATATACTCATATTTTTTTGACCAGAAAAAAGCACATATTGTTTGATAGTTGTAGTAACTTTTGTAACAATAGGATAACATTTTTTAATGTTTTGTTTTATCAATATTTTTTGTATCAGGACACGTTACGCAACGTTAATAATGTTATAATAATTCTGCAGATCATCTAAAATTTATTAATTAATCTTAATATTCTAAATAAGTAGATACTGACTGACAACTTCTAAAGTCAAATTTATGGGATAAATTTCCGAACCTTTGCTGATTAAAACCGGAGTACGCCAAGGAGATGGGTTATCTCCACTTCTCTTCAACCTGGTCCTGGACAAAGTCATAAGGTAATGGGAAAAAGAACTGAAAAATCAAGGACACTGGAAACTAATACGACTCGGACGACTCAAAAACAACATAGAAATCTCATGCCTAGCCTTCGCAGACGATCTAGCCATACTCGCAGACAATGACAAGTTTAAGTTCAACCAAACAGATAGAAGTCCTCAAGAAATGTGCAGAGAAAGTCGGCCTACAAATCTCCTTTCAAAAAACAGAATTCTTCTGCTCAAAATTAGATGTCCAAAAATTGAACACCAAATACGGCAAGGTAAATAGGATCACACACTTCAAATACCAGGGCGAGATCCTCAAACCTACAGGTGGAGAGAAGATAGCACAGAAAACTCGATTACAAAATATAAAGAGGGCATACGGAAAAACACATGAAATCTACAATAAGAAATGCATATCCACACACACACACAAAAATAAAACACTACAACACAGTAATCAAACCAGAGGTACTATACGCAACCGAGATACTTACACTCCCGATAAAAACCGTCATAGAAAACATACTAAAAAAAGGACTTAAAATCTTTAGGACAATTCTTGGCCCAAAGCTAAAAGAGGAAGGATACGGACTATGTTCCAGAAAGACCACAGAGAGAATGTCCAACGTAGCTGAGGACATAAGAAAAAGAAGGTTGAAATTTTATGGACATACAAGTAGACTCCCATCGACAAAACTCACCATAGAAATTCTTACATACATACAAGGGGACAAGTCAACAGTACCATGGATCGCACAAGTCAGAACTGATCTGGGAAAGGCACAAATGGATCCGACAGAGATTGAGGACAGAAGCAAGTACAGAAACAAAATACATATGTGGAGAAAGGATGAGAGAGATGTGGAAGATCAGAAAGAAGACTCAAAAATGAATCAGAATGCTTTGCGTGATCCGACCGGATCTATCCGCACCTAACTATAATACTAATGCGTGCTTAGTACTACGTAAACCAGTGCGGAAATAACCCGCTACCCGTATGGAGGCATGCACTCCACCAAGAATATAAAAAGAGGTTCCCTGAAACTCAGCTGTCGAAGTAAAACTTAGTCGACCGTAAAAATGTAATTCTAAGGAAAAACTATCTAACTGAATCGGAATCAAGAGAGAAATCGGTAATGAACTACATCAAAACATTACATATCAACAACATCAAGAAGATACTATGGACGTTCTTAACTCGAATACAGAGGAGCAACAAGTAAAACAAACTCGAAATGTAGCACCAGAAGCCTTATCATCTGAAAATGAAGAATCAATCTCGCAACGTAACTTTTCTAACATACGAGAGTAGTTACGAGAGTTAAGTTTTACAGCTATTTGGCCAGTTTTGCTGGCTCACATCCATTGAATAGACCAAAAATTCCAGTACTGCATAATATTGCAAAATCACGTATTACTCTAATGGAGATTAATAGGGTTTTGGAATCTGGGATGATAAATCTAAGCGATATACATCTTGCATTATATTGTGCAGCAGTGACTGCCATCGAAATTTCAGGTCAAAAGACTTACAACCCATAATGCGGCTGGCCGTAGTATCCAGAAATATACACCTGTCTGGAAAACGCGCCTTGAAAACAATATCAATGAGTTCCAGAGGAAAGTTGACTTTATCTCAGAGTATCTTTCAGGTAATCAGTCAAATAAAGTAGCGAGAAAAGCAAAAATAATTACCAATAAATCTGGCATTGACTTCGATGATTCAAATCTGACAGAATAATTGTTGGATCTAAAAGATCGGTTTAGGCAAAAAGTTAAATCGAAAGGAGCCAGGCTAGCAAGATACAATGAACTAGAAAAGCGAAAACATCAAAATTCAGTATTTGCAAATAGCCAAAAGAAATTTTATAGAGAACTCGAAGCAGAAGGTAACAGCAAGTCAGAACTTAAGAATATGGATGTGTCTTCCTTTGCGGAATATTGGAGATCGGTTTGGAAAAAATCAGACGGCTACGAAAAATTGGTTTCTTGGGTTAAAACCGTTCAAGAACAGACAAATACTCTCCCAGATATGGAGTCTAACGATTTCATAGAGATTGACATTTGCACTACTATCAGGAAGACACAACTGCAAGGCGCCTGGACCAGATGGATTGCATAACTTCTGGATTAAAAACTTTACAGCCGCCTATCCCGTTCTTGCAAATGCATTTAAAGAAGTTTTAATAAATCCCGACACTTTTCCCGACTTCCTAATGGAGGGCATTACATACCTACTGTTCAAAAAAAGGGACGTTAAGCAACCCAATAACTACAGACCAATCACATGTCTGTCAGTGTTATATAAAAAGTTCACAGCCCTACTCAATGAAAAAATCTACCAACATTGTGATAAAAACAACATTTTTGAAGAAGAACAGAAAGGATGTATAAGAGCAAGTATGGGTGCAAGGAACAATTGACGATCGATGCTGTAGTTATTGAGCAAGCGCGAAAAAGAAAACGCACTTAAACACTTAAATATCTGCTATATAGACTACAAGAAAGAATTCGATAGTGTCCCTTACGATTGGCTGGTTGAGGTTCTGAATTTCTATAAAATTAGCCCCCAGATTATTAATTCTCTAAAGTGCCAGATGGGGAAGTGGAAAACGAATCTTTTTGTCGGCCAACAATGCATTGCTGCTACAAATATCGAGAGGGGAATTTTTCAAGGATATTTCCTTTCTCCAATTTAGTTCTGTCTAGCATTGAACCCTTTGTCCACACTACTCAACAACAGCAATATTGGATATAAACTTAACATGAGGAATCCAAGAAAGCTCTCTCTCATCTACTATATATGGATGACCTTATATTATATGGAGAAACTAGAGGAAAATTAAACTCATTGATAAGAACGGTTGAAACATTCAGTAGGAATATCAGAATGTCATTCGGACTGGACAAATGTTCTACAATTAATATACAGAAGGGAAAGGTTCAGAGTCAACATTCAACATTTTGTAACATTCAACAACTAGCACCAGAAGAATCCTACAAATATTTAGGAATACCCCAAAAACATAACCTTGATCATAGCCAGTTAAAGAAGGACTTTTTCACTCTATACCAAAAGAGACTTACAAAACTTTTAAACATCAAACTGAACAGTGGAAACCTCATTAGAGCGATCAACGGTTGGGCAGTGCCAACTCTGACATATTCTTTTGGCATTGTTAAATGGTCAGAAACTGACCTTGATAAACTTGATAGGTTGACACGCCGAACATTAACAAAGTTCCGATGCCTGCATCCAAACCCATCTACAAAAAGACTATACATCCCAAGAAAGTTGGGGGCTAGAGGCCTTGTAGACGTAAAAAAATTCTGTCTCAATCAAAAACATAGAATGAGAAAACACTTCATATATTCGAACACTACGTTAATGAAATTGGTTGCAAATGAGGACCGGGGTTTCACCCCACTGAACCTAAATAAACAGAATCGTATTGATAACAGAACAACACTCACGGATTACGTTCGAGAATGGAAAGGACAAACATTGCACGGAAGGTTTCCTGAGTCACTCGAAGATGACACCATTGACGAACAATTGTCTCTGAAGTGGCTGACCGATGGACTCTTGTACCCAGAAACAGAAGATTTCGCGATATCTATTCAAGATAGCGTAACAAGAACAAAAAACTATGAAAAGCACATACTGCATTTGGACGTAGTCGATAAGTGCAGGAAGTGCAGCAGTTTGGGGGAAACAATTGAGCACTTTATTGGCGGTTGCCCGACCCGCTCCTAATGCTTATTTAGGGCAGCATAATCAGCTGCCAAATTATACATCAACAAATTGTAAAAAAATACTCGCTATTAGAAAGCGCACCTCCTCCATATTATAAGTACTCGCCTCTATATAATAAGTATATTATAAGTACTCATATTATAGTATATATGTATATTATATATATATATATATATATATATATATATATATATATATATATATATATATATATATATATATATATATATATATATATATATATAAGTATATTATAAGTACTCTCCTGTACTTGAATCATCGGATACCATTCTTTACTGGGACAGACCAATCACTACTAATCGAACGGTTGATTATAACAGGCCGTATATTGTTCTAATCAACAAAAAGGACAAGAGGGCTTTTATAATTGACATCGCAGTGCCGCTATCTCACAACATTAGAAAAACTGAGAGAAAAATCCACAAAGTATGAAAATCTGGCATACGACTTGAAGAACCAGTGGAAACTGAGTAAGGTAGATGTAGTGCCGTTCGTTATATCCATCGAAGGCGTGATAAGTAAGAGATATTTAAAGAACTTCGAGAGCCTCGGTATCTCGAGATCGATTGCCACAGTGGAACAGCGTACCGTTCTCTTGCAGCCGTGTCACATTGTTCGTAAAATATTATGCTAGGGTGAGAGGAGCTGAATTGCTTTTTCATCTTGGCATTGGAATATCGGCCAGCATGAGCTGAGATTCTACCTGAGCATGCATGAGCATGAGCATGAGCTGAGACCCTGACATGGTAAAGGGGTTTGAGTAGGACAATGATGTTTTGAGCAATACCGTACGGAGCCTGTGCTCCTGGGAGGGTCACCCCTAGCGGATAGATCAGGGCAGAAGCCTCAGACTAACATGATCCAAAATCTACCAACCCGCATTGGACCAGCGTGGCAGGTTACGGTCTATACCTTCAATATGTATTTCAATTTGATAGTACAACCCCAAACACGGGCGTCATTCCCCGGAGGCCAAGGCGCAACTACCTACGGCAGCGAGAAGACCTGTCCCAAGGCAGAGGGTGCTAAGAATCACCGGGTTAGATCAGGCTGCCATTGGACTTTTGACATTGCTACGCTTAATATACGGACTATGAAAACTGAGGCCCGATGGCAAGAATTGTTAATCGATCTTGACAACATACATTGATATATAATTGGGCTCTGTGAAACACGAAGAAAGGGTGAAGTGTTAATCAAACTGGAACCCACAAACTGGAACCCATGTATTCTACACCCGAGGTACGAAAAATGGACAATGTGGCGAAATTGGATTGCTCATCAATCGAAAACTGAAGAACAGTGTAGTAAAATTTAAAAGTACATCTGACCGACTAGTCCAATGCGTCATTCGGCTGAATAAAAAGTTTAGGCTTCAAATCGTCCAAGCTAATGCACGAGTTCGTCCTATGGCTTATAGTTATAAGCCATAGGGATGAGGAAATTGAGGAATTTATATACTATATTGAGGAATATATATACAAGGAAAAAGGTAGGTATAAAATCCTGATGGGTGATTTTAATGCCAGAATTGGAACAACAAGAAATGATGAAAATGTACCTGGCTTATATGGAACTGGTGAGCGTGGCAATAGAGGTGACAGATTGGTTGATTTTGCTAAAGCACAAGAACTTTATATTATGAATTCGTTCTATAAGAAAAATATCAGCAGAAAATAGACATGGAAAAGCCCATCTGGACTCACAAGTAAAATTGATTACATCATGAAGAAGGATAAAATGATATTTTGCAATTGTACTCTCCTTAACATTTTTAATGTTGGAAGTGACCACCGAATGATATGAGCAAAAGTTAGGATTCACTGTCGAAGAGAATGCGCAAAAATGGTAAGGTCAAAGAAAGGAAAACTGTGTTCTGGGAGACTGCTGGAAAGAGGCTGCGATTTTGAGATTACTTTGTCAAACCGCTTTGCTGTGTTACAAGATCCAGAAAAGATGGGAATATCAGTTTATTATGAAAAAATCGCCAACATCGTGCTTCAAACGGCTGCTTCAATAGCACCAGAAGAAAAATGTCTCAAACAGAAACAAATCTCCAATGAGACCATTGATTTAATAAGGAAGCGACGAACAACGAGAAATGCAGATAGTCCTTTTGGTAGGGTCGAGTACGCTGAGCTCTGCAAAACTATAACAATACGTATCAGAGGACACGCGCCGATTCAACATGCAGCTGGTGCAAACAACCCTGGAAGAAAACAAAAGAATTAACAAGGCTAAACTGAAGCTAAGAAAAAAAATAACGCACATTTATGCCTTATGGCGTGAGGATGTCACAGTTTGCAGGACGCGTACGCAAATGTTAGAGGTTGTCAGAAATTTTTATTCTCAGTTAAATGCAGATCAGAACCAATCAAAAACAACAATACCCACGGAAGAACAAATTCCAGATATCCTAGTGGAGGAAGTAACAAATGCTATAGAATCGATGAAAAACCGCGAGGCTCCAGGAAAGGACAGTGTAAGTGTCGAAATGCTAAAAGTTGGTGGTCGGACGTTACATAAAAACTGGCAAAATTATATTCAAAATGCATCAAAGAACAAAAAGTACCTAACTTATTGAAAAATCCAGAAGTGATCATTTTACATAAGAAAGGAGCACAGAAAGATTTAAAGAACTACCCTCCAAAAAGCCTCAGATAAGTAATGTATAAAATTTTTACTGAGATAATATCTAAAAGAATATTAAGAAAACTGAATGACGCACAACCACGAGGACAAGCAGGATTCAGAAGTTCAGTACAATTGATGATATCCAGGTTGTACAGCAGGCTATAGAAAGGCACAACGAATACCCCATGCCACTGTGCTTGGCTTTTATCGACTACGAAAAGGCATTTGACTCAATTTCAAAACATGCCATAATGAATGTATTGCTTAGCCATGGGGTTGACAAAACATATATATATACCTACTAGGATAAATATATGATAGAGCTACAGCGACAGTTCACCTTGATAATCTTGAAGTAGGAATTAATGTAGAACGAGTTTGTCTGGAAAAAAATATCTTCGATCAGTGCATCCTGCCCATTATAACATACGGAAGTGAAATCTGGACACCCACATCGCAATCAATTCAATAACTTATGGATCAGGGAACAAATGAAGGTGTTTGACATCATTAGAAGTGTGAAGCAATTGAAATGTAGATATGGAGGCCATGTAACGAGGCGATGGGACGATAGATGGACCAGGGCAATCCTGAAGTGGATACTGCTCAATCGCAAACGTCCGCGAAGGAGACCGAAAGCTCGATGGACTGATTATATCGTTAAGTATATAGGACCGGAATGGCAGAGGAAAGCCCAGGACCGTGAAAGTTGGAAGCATGCTGAAGAGGTACTCATCCTGCAGTGGATCGATATGGGCTGATGATGATGATGATGATGTATATATATATATATATATATATATATATATATATATATATATATATATATATATATATATAGTAAAGCTCATTAATAACGTTCACACTTCTTACGTATCTACGGAAATAACATACCGAATAATCAAGCCCCGGCAGTTATTATGAAGCATTCAATAGATATTTTTGTTATATTTTTATAACGTACCCCGGGGCTTCTTTATTTTTAATTAATTTAAATTTTATTTGGGTAACATGTATTGTGCGGTAAAACGGTAAGAAATCAAAACAAAATATAGGAAGCCGCCTTTGGACCGACCGACAAAAGTTTCCGCAGTTTTTTTGGAATTTGGTCCAGCATTATTTACTTAGAGTTATGTATTTGTATTTAATGGCCTATTCCTGATAATTTTATTTAACAACTTTAGTTTTCTTTTTGGTGTTGTATACTAAAGTCGTGCTGTTTGTGATCGTGTCTAAGCGCATTTATAAACGAATTGTGTTTTAAGCATGGATGAATAAACCGAAGTTAGTTCCACTAAACTGGTTCGGAAGACTTTAACAATAAATGAAAAAATTTCAATAATTCAGGAGATAGAAAGTGGTGCTAAACAAGTCGGTATCTGCAAATTCAGAGCTTTGAAAAAGACAACAATTTCCACGATACTGAAAAACAAACATCAAATATTGCAATTCCACGGAGTTTTGAAACAAGGTAAAAGAATTCGCAAACCTGTTCAAAAAACATTTATGAAGCATTACTTAAATGGTTTACGTATCAAAGAAACGTTAATACTATAATTACCGGACCCATTCTTCAGAAAAAGGCTGAAGAGTTTGCGAATGTTTAATTATGCTGAATTTTCTTGCAATTCGGGTTGGTTACATAGATTTAAAAAAAGTTCTAGTAAAATTCGTGGAGAAGCTGCGAGTGTAAACCTGAAAAATGCGATGGATTGGGGGGTTATATCAAGATTCCTCATCTTAGAAATTGAACAAACTTGCTAGGAAAGAATAACCGTTTTTGCGTGCACAAACATGACAGTAACACAATTCTTCTATTGGAACCTTTGGTGTTTACAATAAACACCAAATTAGTTTTAACACTAAACACCAAATTAGTTTTTTTTAACTTCTCCGCGCCCGTTTCGCTAACTATGTTAACATATGTTAGCATCATCAGGAGATCATATAATCTGATTAGATTCTGATTAGATTCTGATTAGATTCTGATTAGATTCCGATTAGATTCTGATTAGATTCTGATTAGATTCTGATTAGATTCTGAGTAGATTCTGATTAGATTCTGATTAGATTCTGATTAGATTCTGATTAGGTTCTGATTAGATTCTGATTAGATTATGGTTAGATTATGGTTAGATTCTGATTAGATTCTGATTAGATTCTGATTAGATTCTAATTAGATTCTGATTAGATTCTGATTATATTCTGATTAGATTCTGATTATATTCTGATTAGATTCTGATCAGATAATTCGATGTGATTAGACAACAGTAATTTGGTGTTTAGTGGTAAATCTCTTCAAGTTTAATGACAGGAATTGAAAAACGCAAACTTTTACTTATTGGCAAATTTAACAAATCCAGGTGTCTTAAAAACTAAAAAAAACTACCAGTTAATTATTCAGCAAACAAGCCAGGATGGATAACCGCTTATAATTTCGAAAGTAAATTAATATCGTAGGACAAACAAGGGATAAGAGAAAATAGGCACCTAATATAGCTTGTTGATAACTTCCCTGCTTATCCACATCATACGAATTTAAAAAACATTAAACTGGATTTTTTCTACTAAATTTTACGTCCGTTCTGCAAGCAATGGATTTTGTTTAATGGACAAGTTTATCATCGACGACAGCTTATGATCAGTAATTTTAAGTGCATTGAAAATAACAAACCAATAGCAATAAATATGCTCGATGCTATTGAAATAGCATTTAAAGCTTGGCAACAGGTTTCCCTGAACAATTAAGAATTGTTTCAAACATGCATAGCCCTCCCTTTGCGAGTTCAATGAGGACGATGACTTGCCTTCCACCCAATGGCATATTAAAAAAGCTAAAGAGGTCGAGGACAACCTGGTTTTAAGTGTCTGGCTTATTAATAATAATGTTAACTTGAAAAAATTAAATTACGCTATAATAGATGCTTTCGTTGATGCGGATAATGACCTTGCGATAACAAGAATGCCTACCGATCAGAAGATTACGGCGCAGATTAATAGAGCTGAACAGCTTGAGAGTGATGAAGAAATGCTTCCAACTTTTCATGATACTATAACATGACATTAAACTTCTCAGGTTTTTTTTATTTTTATTTATTGTATTTTATTTATTTCTTATTTTTTATTTTATTTATTTAATTTTTCCTCTGTTATACAGTGTAAGTTTTCGAGGGTAAAGTGAAAAGTTAAATACTTTTTAAGTTAAATATTGTTTTTTTGTCTCCATCTATCGATGGAGCTCGAACGATTTTTAAAAAGTATAAGCACTACAGAAGCTGGCCTTTTGAGCGCAGCGCTTGAAATAGAAACGTATTTACAACAAAATTTTCCTGTAAATCGCTAAAGGGAAACTCATATTACAGACTTTTTTACAAAGTAATTTTTGTAGTAGTTTTAAGGTTTTTTTTTGTTTATTTATATTTTATTTTTATTATATTTTAAGTTTTAAAATGAAATTTTCAATTATTTTGTTCCTGCTTCCATTATAATACATGTGTATTTTTGTCAAGGATTGATAAAAGCCATAAAAATATAATTACATATTTATATGTGGTAGATACAAATTTTCATTTTTTTAAATAACTATACACACACATACACACACACACACACACACACACACACACATATATATATATATATATATATATATATATATATATATATATATATATATATATATATATATATATATATATATATATATATATATATATATATATATATATATATATATATATATATACGTCTTTGTGGATCAGACCTTGGCGTGGTAAAGGGGCTTCGGTAAGTCAATGAAGCTTTGAGCTATGCCGTCTGG
The DNA here is from genome assembly GCA_031761425.1 of Cosmopolites sordidus. Taxonomy (NCBI): domain Eukaryota; kingdom Metazoa; phylum Arthropoda; class Insecta; order Coleoptera; family Curculionidae; genus Cosmopolites; species Cosmopolites sordidus. Next base: position 347,912 of record JARFXV010001765.1, on the reverse strand, counting down.
GGCGTATGCTCCTAAAAGGGTTACCCATAGCGGACAGGTCAAAGCAGAGACTTCAGGCTAACCTGATCCAAAATCTGCCAACCCGCATTGGACCAGCGTGGCAAATTAAGGTCCAACCGCCCCTCCTCCCCCCGGCATTACAATTTCAAACACGGCCCTCACTCCCCGGAGGCTAAGGGGCAACTACCTATGGCAGCGGGAAGACCTGCCACAAGGCAGAGGATGCTAAGGATCACCGGGTTAGATCAGGCTGCCATTGGACTTTGGACATAGTAACTCTAAATATTCGGACAATGAAAACGGATGAACGACTGCAAGAACTGTTGATCGAGCTTGACAACATTCATTGGGATGTTATAGGGCTTTGTGAAACACGAAGAAAAGGCGAAGAGCTAATCAAACCCAAAACAACCGGTCACGTACTCTACACTCGGGGTACGGATAATGGGCGATGTGGTGGAATTGGATTCCTCATTAACCAAGAGTTGAAGTATAGTGTAGTAAAATTTGAAAGTATATCTGACCGACTAGCCCAATGCGTTATTCAGTTGAATAAAAAGTTTAAATTATTCATTGATTTGTCCGTTACTTTGTGATAGTTTATTTTTTAAAAAGGAATAAAACATTTTTTTTACTATGTTATCTATTACTTTTATATATATATATATATATATATATATATATATATATATATATATATATATATATATATATATATATATATATATACAACAAAGTGCAAAAAAATGTTTTATTCCTTTTTAAAAAGTTTAAACTTCAAAGTGTCCAAGCTTATGTACCCACTATAAGCCATGGTGATGAGGAAATTGAGGTATTTTATGGTGATGTGGCCCATCTTCTAGACAGCTAGAAATGCAGGTACAAAATCCTGATGGGTAATTTTAATGCTAGAATTGGAAAAGCAAGAACTAGTGAAACTGCAATTGGCCCATATGGAAATGGCGAGCGGGACAATAGAGGTGACAGGTTTGCTGAAGGACAAGAATTGTACATTATGAACTCGTTCTATAAGAAAAAAAATCAACAGAAAATGGATATGGAAAAGTCCATCTGGTCTCACAAGTGCAATTGACTACATCATGTCAAATGATAAAACAATATTTTGTAATTGTACTGTCCTTAACCGTTTTAATATTGGAAATGCCCATAGAATAGTACGAGCAAAGGTTAAGATAAACTGCCGAAGAAAACGTACACGAATGGTATGATCGAAGAAGCGTAAAGTGAATTCTGAAAAGCTGCTGCAGAGGTGCAACGATTTTGAGATTGCTTTGTCGAACTGCTTTGCTGTATTGCAAGACCCAGAAGAGGTGGAAATAATAGTTCAGTATGAAAAAATCATCGAAAATGAGGTTGAAACCGCTGCTGCAATAGCACCAGCAGAAAAAAGTTTCAAACAGTTAAAAATCTCCAATGAGACCATCGATTTAATGAAGAAAAGCAGGACAATGAAGAATGCAGATACTCCCTTTGACAGGGTCGAGTACGTTGAGCTTTGCAAAACTATAAGAAAACGTATTCGAGAGGAAACGCGTTGGTTCAACATGCAGCTAGTGCAAAAAATACTAGAAGAAAACAAAGCAATAAACAAAGCCAAACATAAGCTGATAAATAAAAGGACATAAATGTTTGCCTTAATGCGTAAGGCTGGCACAGTGTGAAGGGAGCGTACTGAAATGTTAGAGGATATCAGAAGATTTTATTCAAAGTTCATAATATGAAAATTAGAACTAGTTAAAAACAGCAGTGCCCACGGAAGAGCAAATGCCCGATATCCTGTTGGAAGAAGTGACAAAGGCCATAGAAGTGATGAAGAATGGAAAAAAAGAAAGAATGCAAAATTGTACTCAAAATGCCTCAAAGATAAAAAATACCTAGTCTATGGAAAAATGCTGAAGTGGTTCTTCTTTATAGGAAAGGAGCACAGGAAGATTTAAAAACTACCACCCAATAAGCCTACTATTAGTTATGTACAAAGTATTCACCAAGATAATATCTAGAAGAGTACAAAGAACACTGAATGACGCTCAACCAAGAGAGCAGGCACGATTCAGAAGTGGATTCAGTACAATGGACCATATCCAGATTGTCCAACAGACCATAGAAAGGCACAATTAATACACCATGCCACTGTGCTTGGCTTTTATTGGATAATAATATTGCATAATGGATGCATTGCCTTACCAATGGATAGACAGAGCCTATGTGAACCTACTGAGATCCATGTATGAGGAAGCTACAGCTATAGTTCACATGGATGACTTTGAAGTTAAAATCAACTTAGGACGTGGTGTACGGAAGGGTGACTCAATATCGCCTGTTCTTTTCTCAGCCTGTCTTGAAGAGGTATTTCGTAATCTGGATTGGGAACAGCAGAGAATAAAAATCAATGGTGCATATCTAAGCCATCTTAGATTCGCAGATGATATCGTTCTCCTTTCACAAGATCCAGATGAGCTACAAAAACACATACGAGAGCTGCAAATGGCGGGAGAACCATTTGGTTTGCCCAAATAAGCCTAAAAAAGAATCAGGTCATGTTTAACAAATTTGCTGTCAACCGAAGGATTTCTATTTTAGGAAGTAATTTAGAGGTTGTGGACCACAACATATAGCTTGGGCAAAGGATTTTAATGAGAGCAAAGGATTTTCTCTTTTTCAAGAGAAATCCGTGGATACACACCACAAAATCTTTGCTTCGGAAAGCGGAATGGGAGATTAGCGCTAACCACTCAAGAGAATTGTTAGGAGCTGGCATACTATTTCTCTGATCTCCTCAATTGCTCCGAATGCGACACAAGATTCCCCAAGGAAAATTGTATCCGTACCCACTCACCCCAAAATTTGAACACCAAAGAAGAGGGTCACTCACTTCAAATACCTGGGCGAGAACCCACAGGAGGAGAGAATATAGCACAGAAGACTCGATTACAGAAGATGAAGAGGGCATACGGCAAGACATACAATATCTACAATACGAAATGCCTATCCACACATGCAAAAATAAGACACTACAACACAATAATCAAACAAGAGGTACTATACGCAAGCGAGACTCTCACACTTCATACAAAAAGCGGCATAGAAAGCATACTAAAAGAAGAGTGCAAAATTATGAGGAAAATTCTCGGCCCAAAAGCGACAAATGAAGAATACAGACTACTACATTTTCGAAAGACCACAGAGATAATTTCCAACGTAGCGGCGGACATAAGAAAAAGAAGGTTGAAATTCTATGGACATATCAATAGACTCCCACCGACAAGACTCACCAACAGAATTCTTACATACACACAAGGAGTCAAGTTAACAGTACCATGAATCACCCAAGTCAAAGCTGATCTGGGAAAAGCACAAATGGCTCCGATAGAGATTGAGGATAGAAGAACGTACAGAAACAAAATACATATGTGGAACGTTGCATCAGAGAGCAAAGTTTCGAGGAGATTGGGAACAAAGTGGACGGAGGAGAGAAAGAGAATCCATGTAGAAAGGATGCGAGAGGTGTGGTGGATCAGCAAGAACACAACTAATTGCACAACTAATAGGTTAATATATTTGTATAGGGAGTAAATACTTGGAAATGCCATACAAAATTTTTCAAACAAACGGACTGACCTCTGGAAGAACAATTCTGACATTTACTCCATCCGAATATCATATATCATCATCTATATATCAACATATCTCATCATCATCATCTGCAGCTCAACAGCTCTCTGATGTCCTTGGTCGTTGAGTTTGATGCTGGACACAACATCTTCGTCCAAGAGAGCATAAAGTCTAGCCCCACCTAGTAGCCCCACGAAAACCTTAATTAACTCATAATTAAATTAGTGAAAGACAGCTGACTTCAAAATTCTGAAATTTTCATTGATCTGATATATTCAGTAGTGGAACTTGTGGATCTAATTCCAGACAAAATATATGCTTGGAGTGTCACAGAAATTTTACCGTAGGACCCTTTTTAACGTTACTCCCAAGTGATCTCCAAAACAGTTTTATAGGACGGAAAAGCAGGTGTAAGAATTGGGGTAAGGTAATGGACACATTAAGATTCGCTGTGAATTCGTTAATTTTGACAGAAATTATTTGCGGACGCTGATAAATTTTGTATTTATCTTGCTTATAAATTGGTCTAATTATTAAGATCGACAAAACTAAACTGGTAATCTCCCAAATGTTACAATGCACAATTAACAGTAAATTGATTGCAAATAGATACTATACAAAGTCAAAACGTTTAGGCTCTGAAAGATCAAATAAGAAAAAATATCGAGGTGATGGAACTATGGATATACATACGTATGGAAATACCACAAACTTGCAAAAGTTTCCACCGTACTGTGGCCAAGTCTAAAACAAAACTTCATAGCGCGCCGTTGCTCGAAATTATTGTCAGACGTTTTCAGAACGCACCAAAAAAATCCGGACCACAAAAACAATTGCTACAGACCATCAAGCGACTCTAGGGTATCCAAACTTGTACCGAACACTCATCAGATGTTGGTCTGTTGTCAGCAGAAATCAACAGTGTTGCCAGTTCGAAAGCAACGCCACCAGTTTCTATTTTAATTCCACACCTCGTATTGAAAGATGTCTATGTCCTTCAATGAACAAAACAGGCTGTTGTATGATGATGATGATGATTAAATCCTGTCATCATTGGTTCATGAAAAATTCGTAAACTTGTGTTCAAATATAAACAACAAAATTGTCGTTACTTGCAAGCGAATAATTTCTAAAGGTCAAAATTTTCTTAGTAATCCAACAAATACCATTAATTGCAAGAAAATGTCAGTTTTATCGAGAAAATAATCACCAGACACTAGAACGTTTCAAAAAAAGCCTTTCTAAAACCGTTTTCTTTTATTATCTCGTATTTCCCAAACTCTTCCAGACATTATAATCCAATAACCATTCGTATTTACAGTTATTACAATTACTAGAAACAGTTCAATCTCCACCGGAGCGGGGCCACATCTTTTACTACAACAGTCACGAACAATTTGCCTGGAAATATTTTTTTTCATGTCGTCTAGACGCTATAACGATTGTGTTTGACTGCGTTGCCACCCTAACTTGTTTCTCTCCTAATTAACTCTTCTAATTATAATTGTTCCCTAACAGGTACCCTTTTATAACAACAATTAATAGACGCGAAAATAAAATTAGGGGTGTCAGATTGATTGATGTCTTGCGACAAGGCCCCGTCATTATTTAATGTTCAAACATACGAGAGTATTTCGAAAAGTTTTCGATTTGATAGAGATATGGTGCAAATATGAACATATGTTTCAGACGCGTTTAGTTGTTTGTTTATTACTATCAAGTAAAGCAAACATTTGTAAAGACATTTTATTTTGTTATTAGTTATTAGTTAGTTTGTAATTTAGAAGATTATTTTCCTTTGTTTTCGACGATAAAAAGTATAATGTTGAATTTAAAAGTACTCGTACATCCACTGAATATGAAGAACGCCGGGAATTCTCAATATGAGAGAACTCTTGCATGATGCCTTGGATATGAAACAACTTTCCGCTTGATAGAAGCCGCATTTGTTAATAGTCGTGCAGAAACTAATTGAAATTAATAGCTCTCACAGTTCAATTCTCCGATGTGAAATACTAAACTCGAAGAGATTTATAAATAAATCAAATTACTTCTTTCTATTCAACGCGAGTTTCGCTAACCATGTCAGCATTATCAGGAGGTGATTTAATCCGAATTATATCTGCCATAGAGCAATTGGAGATAGTAGAGATCAAAATAAGAGGATTTAGTCAATAAATGTATTGGCAAATGTAAGTTATTATAAAGATACAGAGTGTTGAAAGTGAAACTAAATTTTCGACAAATTAAGATAATTTAAAAACGGTTGGATATATCAGGTTTAAAATCAGGATAGTTAGGTTTTCAAAGGTAGCAAATCCGAATTTGGTACTAGTTTGAGCCTAGTTCCTAGAGGGCGCTTGCTACCTACTTTGTGAGGAATGAACTCAGTCATATTTTTTTACCCCATAAAGCTGGTAATATTTTTACTTCAATAGAGAAGAGTCATAATTCCCACGTAAAAAAAGGTACCCTTGATCAATATCCATATCTCACGCCGTTTGCGAGATATTCGGGTTCGAATATTCCATTGCATATCTTGTCAATGTCTGAAAAATCTGTAATTCAGAAAGTGTACCTTGAATAAGAGGAAAATAAAAATGTCAAAAATACAACGGACTTAATTTAAAATTTATTTCAATAGGTGTTGAAAGTGTCCAGCGTTTACCTCAATACACTCTACCAGGCTCTTTGTTAAGAGACGACTCACATTTGAGAAGATATTTTCTTCATTTCTAATAACATTGGCGGCTTGTTCAATTTTTTGTAAAAGTTCGCCTCGTGTATTGATCATGGTAAACCAAAGACTTCATATGACCCCACAAAAAAAAAGTCTAACGGATTACTATCTGGGCTATGAGGTGGTAAAGGAAACTCAGCACCGCGCCCAATCTATCGATGCGGAAAACGTTAATTCAAATGATTTTGCATGAACCACATGCCTTGGCTTAAGTTTAGAGGTATACCCTCCAAAAGGTCTAATAAACCATTTTCTAAAAACTGCACTTATTGATCTCCATTCAGTCCTAATGGGTGTTCATTATTGCCATAATTCACCTTGATGATATTGAAGTAGGAATTAATGTAGAACGAGGTGTACGTCAGTGTGACGCAATATCGCCTATTCTTTTCTCGGTTGGTCTTGAAGAAGTATTCTGTAAACTGGATTGGGAACAAGGTGGTATAAAGATCAATGGTGCAAACTTGAATCATCTTAGATTTGCAGATAATATCGTTCTTCTTTCACAAGACCCAGAGGAGCTGCAAAGACGCATACAAGAACTGCAAAGGGTTGACGAACCATTTGGCTTGAAAATAAACCTGAAAAGGAGTTAGGTTATGTTCAATCACTTCGCTCAGGACAGAAGAATTTCAGTTTTAGGAAGGGATTTGGAGATTGTGGACAGCTTTATATATCTTGGGCAGAGAATTTCATTGGAGGGGAATACCGCCCGGGAGGTGGAACGGCGTGTTAAATGTGGCTGGCAGGCATTTGGCAGGCTCAAAATTGTGTTTAAGAGCAGACTCCCACTTTGCCTGAAAAGAAAAGTCTTCGATCAGTGCGTTCTACCCGTTATGACATACGGAAGTGAAACCTGGATACTCACATCCCAATCAATTCGAAAACTTCGGATAGCACAGAGGGGAACGGAAAGATGTCTACTTGGTATTACAAGACGAGACCAAAAGTCCAGCGCATGGATCAGGGAACAAACGAAAGTCTATGACAACATTGGAAGAGTAAACCGATTGAAATGGAGATGGGCAGGCCATATAGCGAGGCGATGGGATGACAGATGGACCAAGGCAATCCTGGAGCGGATACCGCTTGATCGCAAACGTCTGCGAAGGAGACTGAAAGCACGATGGATTGATGACATCGTTAAGTATATTAGACCAGAGTGGCAGAGTGGCAGAGTAAAGCCCAGGACCGTGAAAGTTGGAAACATGCTGAAGAGGCCTTCATCCTGCAGTGGATCGACACGGGCTGATGATGATGATATATATATATATATATATATATATATATATATATATATATATATATATATATATATATATATATATATATATATATATATATATATATATATTTAATCGGCCTATTTGAGTTTGATCGATAATGCCTATAAAGCTGCACCAAATGTTAATTGAAGATTAGTGCTGAAATGTCGCTCTGGTAAAGGTTGCCTCGTCAGTAAACAATATCTTTTTCAGGAACTGGGGTCCTCGTTTTTTGTATGTAGTATATTTTGACAAAATTCTGATCTAGCCGGCAAATCTTGTGGCAATAAATTTTGAAGAAGGCGAAAAATGATAGATTTTTTCTTTATAGAGTACTCTTGAAAGAGTAGATTTGCTAATTTCTGTAGTTGCCTCCAAACGCCTAGTGCTTAGTTCAGAATTTACCGCGATACTAACCGAAATATCCTCTTCTTGTTCTACGGTTATACGTTATACCAGGTCTCGTCCACCAGGATTGTTGTAATAAAACGAATCTGTTTCCCGTAACTGATTGAAAAATGTGTCGATCTGGGATGATTCTGGTTGGGTAGAGCTCTTCATATCTTCTAACTACAGCGCGATTATTGTAATTTGCTTGTGCATAAGCACGGAGCATATCCCATAAATCACGGTTCGAAAACTGATAAAATCTGGGCTTTTCTGACAAATTATTTAATATTATCTCTAAATTGGAGAAACTTGTTTCCACCTACATTTAATAGGTGACACAAAAAACAATGTTATCGAGACGTAATAATTTATATTTTTCATATTTGTCAGCCATCGATAAGATGTGCAATGGAATATTCGAACACGAATATCTCGCAAACGGCGTAAGATATCTTTTTTATGTGGAAATTATGACTCTTTTCTATTCTGAAGTCAAAATGTTTCCAGCTTTATAGGGTAAAAGTATATGAGCGAGTAACAAGTGCCCTCTAGGAACTAGTACCTAATTCTACTAGCTAGTATCAAATTCGAAGTTGTCTCCTTTGAAAATCCAATTACCCCGATTTTGAACCTGATATCTTCAACCGTTTTTTAATCATCTAAATTTTTCGAAAATTTCAGTTTAATTTTGAAGAACCTATATCTTTTTAATGACTAACATTTGCCAACACATTTATTGCCTAAATCCTCTTATTTCGATCTCTGATTTGAAATATATATATATATATATATATATATATATATATATATATATATATATATATATATATATATATATATATATACAAAGGCAAAAGTACTGAAAATCATAAATTATTAATATTTTTGCTTTACAGAACATAAAAAAAGGAAAATTAATAAAAATAATGCCAGAAAATAATTTATAATTAAAAAAGAAAGAGCAAATTTCACCTATAATCTAGAATTAAATTAATTATTTGTTATTATAATACGAACAAAATTTAACTAACTTTTGATAGTGAATATGCCTTGATTTTAACTTTTCGGCAAAAACATTTTCAATTTAAATCTTTAGAACTATGAACATGAAATTTATTATAATACTTGAAAAATATTTAAAACCTCTATATATTACATAATTTTGATAATAATTAATAGTACATATTTTAAACTTTAAGGATGTGTCGGAGGTATGCCAAAATGCCACAAAAAACGTTTACGTTAGAAACGCTACATTTAAAAACTTGACAGAATATTTCTTATTCAATTCTTAAGCTGCCGTGAAAATTTCAAATTGATTGACTAAGGGCCGATTCTACAAACGCTCGTTCTGTTATAACGGGCATTACAAATTTCATTCCAAGTGTAGCTTATATCTGGTACATCCTTGCATTGTAGAACCGGTCCTAAGCCGTTCAAAAGTTATTGCAATTAAAGATTATCGTAATTTTATATGTGATAATAATAAATTAAAAAAACTACAAATATACAACGGAAAACTGTCAAGGGTACAAACTTTCAGATTGAGTAACTTAACTGTTTGGAACCAATTTTGCACATTTTCATTCAAATTCATTTCCAGTACTCTTGCCTCCAATTGTAGCTTTGATACATTCAAACAGATATGACAGAATATGACTTCAGAGTTCAGGACCCTTCTAGGACTTCAAGTCATTCTTTACGAACAAGCTTATTCTAGATTGTCGATATTTTAATAAACTTAAGGGTTGGCCTACAAACTTATAGATATAGGAAGACCAAATTTAGCAGAGTCGTGATCAAAATATTATGAGTAAAGGGAAGTATTACTTTGAAATATTTCCGTAAATGATAAACGTAAAATTAAGGACGATGAACGACCGGTTTAGACAACGATGTTGATATAACTTTTTGTGAAAACTTTATTTAAATCAATGGGAAAACGAACTGGAACCAGAAAATAACGAGCAATCGATTTGACTTTTAATTTGGCCCCAATTAGCAGCAAATTTCCCCCCAAAAAATCAACCCTTTTTGGCTCATGCACGCGACTAAATCGATGCCATTGTTCTATCACCCGCGCCACCCTAATTGGATCATAAAAATAATTCGCCAAATAAAGCCAGGAGCAGGTGCGCCCACCCCTTACCCCCTGGGGGGTCCACCACCATCGGGACAAAACGGGCACGAGGTTGTTTTTTCTTTGTTCTCTCTGCGCTTTTATTTCGGACTACGGTGGCGAGGATGCCCTCTTGCGGCCGCACCGGTTAATTAAAAATCGCGCTTCGCATTTTTAATTATTCACGGAGATTGGATTTATGTTTGACGTATAGGAAAAAAATACCGCGGGACCTAATTGGAAAGTAATTTTCTCTCGATTGGAAAGTGCCGGATTTTCTATCAGGTGATAATTAGGATATTGTTCGGATTGGTTGGACGTTGGATTGATGGGAAAATTGTGAAATCTCTATGGAATCACGTATAAAGCAATGAAAAGCGTCAGTGATAACCATATGTCAACCTCTATGTACAGGCTGGTCACACTGTGAGCTGATGCAGCAGTTCATCGCATTTTAGGCGCTAGAGGGCGTGACACGAAATGCCGTGTAAAGTTGCCAAGCCTATTTTGAAGTAATATGTTTTGCATGGCAACATTGTTTTTTTTCAATATATTGTATAGAATTAATCAAACATTAATTTTTATATTATGACTAATTTAAATTGTTTTTTTTTGCAAAAAATGGGCCTTCGAATATATAATATTATGACATTACAAAGGAACAGTGCATATGGCAGAAAAATAAATCAATGGTTGTGTGAACGTGGAAAGATAATCACGATGTCCTTACAATATCGAACATAAATAAGGTGGACATGCTCGAAATTAGAAACCGAAATGGATAAGTTATTCGATAACCAAATATAATCAAGGATTAGAATGCTGGAATGTCAAGTATTGTTAGATGTTAAGCTACCACAGCGTTTTGAGAAAAATAATTCGGTTGTCGAAAAAATAGTTTTACACATTATTGAAATATACATGCACAACGCACATTTACTTTCTCGAAAACCAGTAACATTAAATCTTTAAAATTTAGAGAACTATTGATCACATAACTAATTGGAAATAAAATATCAAAAGCTATAAAGAATCGAAATAAACTGAATTTCATTTCTTGGAGAGCATTCCTCTCACAGAAAAACAAAATTGTGACCAAAGACCTGCCGTGTTTGCGTCAGCCGAAACAAACACAGAGAAATATGATATTTTTGCCCAGTATGTGAAGAGAAGCCCCCTCCATTATGCGTAGAATATCATATCACATTAAAATTTGATCTTAAATTTATTGTTTTATATTTTGATAATCTTGGAAAATTATAAATAAATCTTTTTGATGACGCCTTTCCATTAAAAATATTCCGTTTCTAATGAACCTTAACAGAACCTTATTTGACACAATGCCTATGAATTCAAAACGTTTTAACTGTGGTGGGCACCGAAAAGATAAACTGTAAAAACGAATAAAAACTCGTGGTCTATCAGCAAACTGTTACTTGGCAGTCATCAATTGAACTAATGCTTAATAACATAGGACGACATGATTTTTGTAACATTGAAATGCTCTTTTTGCGTTTCGTTTAGGTAGTTACTAAAACACCTTTTCACAGAAATGGCCTAACATGGCACATTTTCAAGCACCTGCTTAGATAATAATGGAAATTATTTGTACATGAGTTTGAAGTACAAAGGTAAGTAGTACTTTGGTACAAAGTATTGTTTTTTTTTGTGTCTATCGGACATTAGGGTAACAAAAGAACATTACAGTAAGAAAGGTTGGCCTGATAGAACTTATTTTGAATTTGGTAGTTCAAACATAAAATAAGCCCCCTTGTTAACCCAAAAAACGTGCTTCTTTCGCCTCTTCATGTTAAGCTTGGACTAATGAAAAACTTTGCCAAAGCCATGGACAAAGAAGGTAACGGTTTCAAATACCTAAAAGAAATATTTCCTCAATTAAGTGATGCAAAACTAAAAGAAGGCATATTTATTGGAACTTAAATAGAAAAACTTCTAAGTGATTTCTGTTTTCAAGAAAAAATAAATGAAAAGGAATTGGCAGCTTGGAAGTGTTTTTTAAGCGTAGTGAAGTTATTTCTGGGCAACATAAAGATAGGCCAGATATTGTTTTATTATTATTTCTTTCTTTTCGTCCTTTTTCCCAGCCAAGCTGGATTTAAAATGTGCGGGCCGTAGCCAAAACAACTTCACTCTTAAAAAAAAATTTCGTGCGATGCGAGTGGTATTAAGGACTACCGCCCTCTGCATCATTTTAAACAGATTTTCTTCTAGTCCCAGAAATTTGATGTTATTTTTTAGATTCTTTGGTATAATGTCAGTTGTTGAAATTATCAATGGCACAATATGGACCTGGTTCATATTATTATTATTATTATTATTTTTATTATTATTATTCACGTATGGGCCCTGGTGGACCACGCAAAGTACAGTTAGAGGCGTTGTTATTGTTAGCCTTCCTTTACGCTCATACTGATATCATTCTTTCCTTAGGAGCTTTTTCCTTTTCGTCAAACCAAGTTGTTCCAGTCTTCCTACATTTTTCTCTTTGGCCCACCTCCCAAACTTTAACCTTGTGTGAAGCAGCTTCGAAGGGTTCTGAAATTTCACCCATGAATTTTACTTTGGACCTTGTGTTAGTCGGTGTTGCTTTAATAATTGCCAGCGTTTTCAGATCTAGTCGTTGTTCTTTTAAGATTTGGAATAAAGATTCGCGGTTATTAGAATCATATGCTTTTTTGAAATCCACAAATGTACCGACGAGATTTTTATTGGACAGTTTTTGATATCTTAGGGTCAACCTTAGGTTCAAGATCTGTTCAGGGCAGGATCTACCCGGTCGAAAACATGCTTGATATTTACCAATTTTTGGCTCTAACTGTCCCTGTGCTCTGTCTAGTAGACATTGAGATAGAATTTTGTAACAAACTGGGAGAAGAGATATCCTTCTGTAGTTGTTTACATCCGTTCTATATCCTTTCTTAAATAGTGGATGGATTAGAGCATATTTTCAATATTCCGGAATCCGTTTGGTTCACCAAACTTCTTGTAGAATTTTGGTTATTTCCTTGATTGTACCTGGACCAGCGGATTTCAAAAGTTTAGCAGTGATTCCATCTTCACCAGAAGCGTTGTTATTTTTAAATTGCTTGATTTGACTAATTATTTCATCTTCATTCGGTGGTAATGAATCTGGGTTTATTTGTTTAGGGTTTAATGTTGGCAATCGGTTTAAGGGTTCAGGACAGTTTAGTAGTTGTTCAAAGTATTATACAATTTCTTTGCAACTGTCTTGGTTATTTAGAGCTAATTGTCTGTTTTCGTTTTGGAAGCAAAGACTTTAGGGTTGATAGTCTGTTAATTTAGTTTTAAATGTTTTATACAAATTTCGGGTGTTATTTTTTTGGAAATATTTTTCTATTTCATTAAGTTGATTGTATTCATTTCCTTTTAGTGTGTCTAATTAATTTGAATGTTTCCTTTCTTACTTCCAAAAATATTATATAATATATATATATATATATATATATATATATATATATATATATATATATATATATACATTTATAAGTTATTATATATTATATTTATATATACATTTATAGGTTACAGTTTATTGCTATTTTTTGACTGTTCCAATTTTTGAATGCTTTATTTCGGCTTAATACTGTTTACTCGCAAACTTCATCCCACCACGGATGTTTTTTACGTTTTTGTAAAGGGACCAACTCTAAGGCTGTTTTAATTTTTTTTTGTTCCAATTCCTGCCAGTTCTGTGCTGGTTGTTTATCAAGCTCTTCTTAGTTTGGGTTGGTTTTATTATAGTAGTGTCGAACATTGGTATTAGTAGTCTCTTTAGAATAAGTTTTCGAGGTTGTAAGCTAAGTTTGAGTCTAGTCAAGTTGTAATCCGTGTCTATTTTAGCTCCTTTCTTGACTTGAACATTCAAAATCTCTTTATAATTGAGGTACGAAATGGCAACATGGTCAGATTGAAATTCACCCATGTACGTGTTTGGACACCTCCAAGTCTTTTGTTTCATTATTTTCTTCTTAAAATGTGTTGACAATATTTTTAGATTAAACTGCGAACATAGTTTAACCAATCTTCTGCCATGCCATAATGGTTAGCCCCCATTTATGAGCGGGAAAACTGTCAACTGTTTTTCTGTACTTTCTTTCTTTCTCTAGTTGGGCTTTGAAATCGCCCAATAGGATTTTTACATGGTTAGAGGGAATTTTAGAAATAGTCTTTTCCAGAATTCTCCAGGACTTATTTATTTTTTCAAGATTAGATTTATTTTCTTCGTGGGAGGTGTGCATTGATTAATGTATAGTTTTTATTAGCACACTTGAGGGATAGTGTAATAAGTCGATTATTTACTGGCTGGTCATAATAGTTATAAAACCAAGAATGGGTTTTGAGATAGCAAAAGCAACACCTAGATGTGGTGTATTTTTGAATATAATTTTGTCCGATTTACTTTAAAAAAGTCTGTAGTTGCCGAAGTCCAAAGTGTTATCATCTGTCAATCTCGTTTCTTGTAGAGCTAAAATTTGGATATTTTGCTGATTCAGTGTTCGCCCCAATTCATGTAGTTTTCTTGGGCGCAGGAGAGAGTTGATATTTACCTCTATGACTATGCATAAATTCAAATATATATTCTTTCAAATAGCAAAAATATAGGGGTGTCTTCATCTTAAATGCGACACACTGTGTATATATATATATATATATATATATATTTTTTTTTTTTAATCGGTCCATTTGAGTTTCGGCAAAGACTGAATGAAGATCAATAAGTGCAGTTTTTAGAAAATGATTTATTAGGCCTTTTGGAGAATATACCTCTAAACTTAAGACAAGACATGTGGTTCATGCAAAATGTAGCACCACCGCATTTTACATTATGTTAGTTCGTAGTGTTTCGCGGATGGAAGAATACATTAGTCTATTAGTCCGGGAGTACATCCGATCGTTTGTGTCCTGTTTGTGGGTAACGTGCTGATGTTTCGCCTTATATATGTGCTTTATATCCCTCAATATATGTCGTAAGAATCTTACTTCTTTAGGGGGAATATGATATAACTGTTCTTGTCAAGTTTCGCTTGTTAAGTCAGAAATTATAGCATTTTTGATATTCTGGAATATTTTTGGTCGGCGATTTTTTTTTAAATGGATACATTTATCGAGCCTTAATGCAGGGTATTCCATAAAGGGCCGTTTCTATAATGCAAGAATATACCAAGTATAAGCAATAAAATATACAAAGCATTCAGCGTCATTATTGTCACTGTCTTCTTCGTCAGTAGAGGTATGGTGGATTAAAATTGAGTCATCATCAAACGTGTCCTCATCAGAAGACTTTCTCTTTCGCCGCTTCTTGGTTCTATTTTTGTTGTTTCCTACTGTTTTGCCTGTTTCTACGTTTCCAGCTCTTTTCTTCCGTCCTTTTCTTTCCATTTCTTATCTGTATCTATGATTTCTTGTTTACGTGATGAAACCGTGACTATCATGGCTTTGCCCCGTCTAATTGACGTTGTAGGTGGCTCAAAGATAGGAATTGGCTGCACATCAGCTGGAACTATCAATGGGGATCAATTGTTTCCTAATCGTGAGAAGGTAGTTGAAGTTTTTGGGGTTGACCTTGTGGAGTCCGAAGGTAACGAGACATCATTTACCGAAGGTATTGTACTGCTTGCTTCGGTAGAAAAAGGAGCATGTGGTGAGTCGACGAAAATGTTTTCGTTAAGTGGAAATATTCCTGTTTTCCGAAAGCTATTTACAGCCGTATCGATTTTGCAGGCTTTTGAATAAACTTTTCCAAATATTTCTCTAACTTGGTAGTGAGTAACAATCCGTCCTGGATGATTTATCAACCAATTATCTATTTCTTGGGCATAAAATATTTTTAAAGGAAACATAAATGAGGCATCCAAAGGATGTATATGATCAGTTGAATGAGGGGGGGAGGCAGGTCACAGACACACGATTATCACGCGCAATGTTAATCACGTCTAAATTTCTGGTATGACTGTAATGACCATCTAACACCAGTAAAACAGGATCTTTTTTAGATGGTTTTACTATAGACACAAAATGTCTTAGCCATTTTGTGAACAGGTCAAGCTGGATTCAACCAGACGGATGACATCCATCAATGGTGCCTAGAGGTGCTCCATCAAGCAGTTCAGCTATCATGTTTTTTCTTGGAAACACAATTAATGGAGGAATCAACTGACCAGAAATTGGCATACAAGTCACAATAGTTACTACTAATGCTCCCCTTTCAGGGGACAATTTGTGAACTTCTCTCTTGCCTTACATAGTCAAGATTTTTCTAACTTTATGCTGAACGGTGCTAATTCCAGTTTCGTCCACATTGAATATTTTATTAGGGTTGAAGTTAATCTTTTGCAATTCAGGTTTCAATATATCAAAAAAGTCTTCACATTTTCTGCAGTAAAACTTTATACATGAGCTCGGATAAAGACTCTTGTTTACGAAATGACAAGTCAGATGACGTGCCATAAGTAGCTTCATCCATTTTTGCCTGCCTTTTTTTGGTCTGTAAAATGGGTGAGGAATATTATTCCCGATAGCCAATTGGAAAGCCATTAGTTTTAAATCAGAATCTGTAACACCATAGTAATTCTTCTCCTTTTGCAAGCAATAGTTGACCAACTCTTCTTCTAATTTTAGTGGTAATACTGGTTTTCTTCCCATTTCCCCAGAAACTACATCTTCTATAGATTTTTCAGATTTTTTTACGTAATCTTTTAAAGTATCTCCCGGAACGTTAAATAACTTAATTACTTCTTTATAACCCAATTATTTCGTTCGTACAGCTTCAACAGCTTCAGGATCCCACAGCTTTCTCCTTGGCATAAAACTAAATAAACTAAATAAATATAGAATAAAAGTTGAAGAAAATACTCTTGTGAGAAAGATGAAGTTCTAAATATCATCCCTGGAAAGATATTAGATCCATAGGGGGGGGGGTCTTGGTCAAACTTTAGTTTGGGTTATCAAAAGTAGCTGACGTCAGTCAGAAAAAAAAGGAAACCGACGGGGACGAAATTTGGTGACTGTACCTTCCTTCGATCAGCCGGCCGCGGTGGTCTGGTGGGTTAGTTGCCTGCCGGGTAATCCAAAGGTAGCTAGTTCGATTCCAGCGCTCGGATGAGCTTCTTACTTCCTACATACACACTTATATATACTCACACACTTATATATACATACACACTTATATATACTCACATACACACACACACACACACACACACGCCTACACATATCCACACCTAAATGTCTGTGATTGTTTCTAGGCAAGAGTGTAAAATCCGACAACGAATTATCCCTGTCACGCCAGTTAAAGGCTCTCACTCGCCAGTCGGTAGGCTTCCTGATAGACTTATGGGTAGGCACATAACCAAGGGTTGATAGCCTGAGGGGGGTGCTGGCCTGGGTTTGTCGGTAGCTGATGACTGTGGTTCGGAACCCACGTTAAGCTGTAGGTCCAGTTACTAATTAGCCTTAGATGCTGATGCGCCTCTAACCGTAATTCCTTTCCTTACTTTCGAACAAAATTTGAAACGCCCGTTCTACGGAACGGCCCATCTCAAATTTTATTCTCAAATTTTAAGTATAGCTTATACCTGGTATATTCTTGTATTGTAAAACCGGCCCTAAGTATTGCCTACAAAACGAAACAAAAAAATAAACGAAACAAAAAAATAAACAAACAAGTAAAATGTCTATTTTCACAAAAATATATAATAGGGATAGAAGAACTTTAGTTATGATATAGAAGCAGTGTTGAAGATGAACCTCGTTCAGCTGAGGATCAACCTGGTTCAAGAAGACATTCCACGCCAACCAATAAAGAAAACACTACCAAAATTAAATATTAGATTTGTGGCAAAATAATTCATGATTTTTGCATTGCGTATTAAGTTATCATTGCACAATCCAATCATTATTTGCCCTTTTTTTACTAAAAATCTCTAGGCCCCATATTCACCAGATGTGGCACCATGTGACTTTTTTGAGATTGACGAGATTGTTGAGATTCTACACAAGTTATACTAGAGAATTCTCGTGCTGCTTTGCAGGAAATACCTGAATTCAAGTATAAAAACTTCTTCGAATGATGAAAAAACTTTGGAGTAAGTGTAATGCAACGAAAGAACTTTGAAACAGACAAAATAAATTTGTTTTTTATTTAAAAAGTCACCTTACTTTGTGATTATAGTAGTATATCAAAAGGACAGACAACCTGGACCTACCTCATGGTGATGTACCATCGCTGATCCCCATTACTCTCTTTGTCCCTTTTCCCGTCAATAATATCCCTCGATTAAGGCAAAACGGACAATTTACAACGCGAGCGGCCGCTCGAAACGCCACAGCAGGATCCATAAATTCAGGCGGGGAGGACAATTTACAGCAAATCGTGTCGTTGCGAGGCATAAAAAAAAATCGCCCGACAAAATTATAAGGCCATAAATCTTTTCGATCCACGGACGCATCCAGGCAAATATCAGCGCAGCATCAAAATTCAAATGTAATGGAATATTTTATGGCATTCGTAAAGCATTCGCGTTTATTGGTCGGTGTTTGCCGCGGATGAAAAATTATCAATAAAGGGGCAGTTGTAAATTTTTCCGTGTATGTGTGTCATGCCCCCCCACACTCGGAGCTTCCAAAACACAAAATATAAATAATTGCCCTGTGTTCTTTAATTGTTAGGAAAAATAAATTTGCAAATACTAACAAATGCCTGGGGACTAATTTTTGTCTTCTGTGTTCCAAAAAATTATATGGAAAGTTAAGTTTCGAATCCCAGATTATAATAAAAGGTCTTTCAAATACAGTATTTTTAATTCTTGAATAAAACACAGAATATGAGTTGATTTCAAAAATGTTTTTATTGATAATTGAAGCATGACATTTAAACACGAAAAATAATGTCTGTCAAATAATCACCTCTGGCGGCTCCACAAACATCCACCCTTTTGTTAAATTTTGGATGACATTTTGCCATAACTCTGGCTCTATCTCACCAATGACTCGAATAATTTAATCCTTTAGTTGAGAAATTGATTGTAGATTGTTCTTATAGACCTGGCTTTTCAATCAACCCCAAATAAAATAGTCCAACGGTGTCAAAGCACATGATCTTGGTGGCGAAATAACGACGCCGTTTCTTGTAGTGACTCGTTCAGGAAATTTTTCTCTCAATAAATTAATTGCTTCATTAGCAGAATGAGGTACCATCTTACGATATCGAACACCATTCACAGTTACAGCTTCACCATTTCCATTTTGAAAGAAATACGCCCCAATGACACCTCTTGACCATTGGCGAAATAACGACGCCGTTTCTTGTAGTGACTCGTTCAGGAAATTTTTCTCTCAATAAATTAATTGCTTCATTAGCAGAATGAGTTACCATCTTACGATATCGAACACCATTCACAGTTACAGCTTCACCATTTCCATTTTGAAAGAAATACGCCCCAATGACACCTCTTGACCATTGGCATGCTGGTGTTGTTCAGCATTGTCGCGAAGTGCCTCTCCAAGGTTTATACGTATTTAGTAACTAAAGTAATGAGATGAGAAAGTACTTCTCCTATACTGTACAGTGATGGCACGTTCTAACATCCGAAGGAAAAGTCCATTTTTTCGTGGTCGTTGCCGTTGAATCAATCCAGTTAGAGGCGATGCTTCAAGTTTCGAAACAACGATGGAACCTACTGGAATAATTTATTAGGCCATTCATCGATTGTCCTCTATCTTGGTAAGATGATCAAACAATAGGAATCTTCTTTTTTTCGATAGGATTAATGCCTGTGTCAGTCGCTTTTTACGAAATATTGTTTAAAATTGTTACAAAAGTCCCACAAGTTTCCATGGAAGGAGAAATAATTCGTGAATTCACCTCGTAAAAACCAGGCAGTTGAAAATCGAAACTGTCAAGTTGAAAAGGGGTTATATTTTAATAATAAGAAACTATTTTGGAAGTTAGGAAGTTTAAACTTAGTTGGAAAGACACAGAATTAAAATTTTAGCAATCAGATTTACTATAATTAATTAACCATTAGCTTCAATAACTTCGGGTGTTTTTTTTACTAGACCTGGCTTTAAGTAACGTAAAAGATTCATTGAAATGTTCGAAGCCAATCACGAATTTCAATCTTTGTTCTTTGAGAGAAAAAACTACGGTCACTCCGTATCGACCTGGAAATTAGACCGTCATGATCACTTCAATATCAATGTCGTGTTCCATGCTGAATTTCTTCCAATGGGCTTAAACTTATCGCTGCCAATATCTACCCCTTTATAAATATATTACATCCTAAATAAATTCGATAAGAATATCCATCCTTTCAAAATCTTTTAGTGGCATTTACGTGTTGTTCTTTTTTAGTGTTTTTATTATGTTGTGAGGTAGTGTGTTCCGATCATTATTCTTCAATTTCTAACTACCTTCATCTAACTCAGTTTTTTGCTGAATTGTTAGCTATATATGAAGTTCATAAATTAGCCTCTTCTTGCTCTCTTCCTGGTTAATCTGTACAATCTGTCTCAAACATCGTAAGCAACAGGATATTCCAACTCAAATCACCCAGTGACATCAAAAATGTGGAATTCCTCTTATTCTCAGATCCACCTTCTCAAAATTGATGTTGTCTTAGTTTCTAGTCATTGAGGGATCGAGAGAAACGAGAGTGCCCGTCAATTAGCCAAAGAGGCAAGTTAATTTGATCAAGTTAAACTAAACTCGAGGAGATTTACCACTAAACACTAAATCAGTTTTTTGAACTTCTCGACGCACGTTTCGCTAACCCTGTTAGCATCATCAAGAGCTGATTTAAACTATTTGAAATTAAACCATCTCCTCATGATGCTAACATGGTTAGCGAAACGTGTATCGAGAAGTTCAAAAAAGTGATTTGTTGTTTAGTGGTAAATATCTTCCAGTTTAATGTTTCACACCAAATGTTCCAATAGGAGAATGGATTAAGTTACTTAAATCGAATTAGAATGATAATGTAGTTATATATATATATATATATATATATATATATATATATATATATATATATATATATATATATATATATATATATATATATATATTGTTAGTTCGTAGTGTTTCGCGGATGAAAGAATACGCTAGACTATTAGTCCGGGAGTACATCCGATCGTTTGTGTCCCGTTTGTTGGGAACGTGTAGACGTTTCGCCAAGGTCACACTTGGCATTTTCAATTTTTTTTTCATTCAATTGATCCAACAAAATTGAATAATACTGTCCTGTTATTGTTTTACAGATATGAAGGTAATCCATTAACAAAATGCCTTTCGCATCCCAAAAAATTGATGCTATAACCTTTTTGGTCGATTTTAACCACTTTGGCTGCTTCGGAGCTGAACAACCGAGCTCAGTTCACTATGTGGATTATTGTCGCAGTTCAGGATCATAGTGTTAAACCCAAGTATCTTCCATAGTTACAAAACGGCGTTCAAAATCTATTATATTGTTTCGAGAAAGATCCAAATGTAGGTTAGAAAGTTTTACTCGAAGTTGTTTTTGATCAGAATTTAACAAATGGGGCACCCATCTTGCATATAGCTTTCTCAAGGCCAATTCCTTTTTCAAAATATAAAACACCCATTCAGTTGAGATGCCCATAGCCTTAGCAATTTCACTCAAGGTCAATTGTCTGTCAGCCATAACCATATCATGTATGCAATTCATTATTTGTTCAGTAGTTGCAGTTATTGGAGGTCCAGAGGATCGTCATGAACGAGGATCATCATCCAGGCTTGTACAACCACGTTGAAACTCAAATGCCCACTTACAAACAATTGTTTGAGAAGGAGCAGACTCCCGTGATACATTTACCATTTTACTATGAATTTCCATTCCGTTTAACTCTTTTTTTGCAAAAAATTTAATAACTGCACGATTTTCGATATTTCCCATTTTAAAAATGAACATTGATAGGTTGATTTTAAGTTGCTGTTTTTGTGTGAATGAATTGACAGATTCACTTGAAACTTGACATATCTTCATATGAACGATGCAATTTCAATATGTAGTAGATTATATAGTTCTTTTATTGCTCTATAGGTGTCGCTCCACAAACATTTCAATTAGCCTATATATATTGTGTTTTTTTCCATTCCTTAATTCGTGAAAATTGGCTTCAAAAATAGACGAACCCTGACAGCAAAAATCGAACGCCAGAAGAAAAAAAAATCGTCGGCAAGTGGAAAGTTTTTTGCGATCACATGCCTAATAAATTTAACTGGCTAGCAGGAGGAGAGCACAGTATAGCCCAGCAGAATATCCGCGGCTGCACATCCTGCGAATTTGTTGGGAAATAAAAGTGATGCGCTCAGCGTTTTGCTGCTCCCTCGGCACTGATTTATGCCTGCGACCGGTCCCGGATACTCGACGACTTAATTCCGGTGTCTTAATCGATTTCAGACCGCTTTTTTAACAAAAAAAAATCAACAAGAGAAATAAGAAAGAAGTAAATAAAGGCGAGGATAGAGGAAAATTCAGAAATAATCAGAAAGATATTAACCAACATAAAAATTGTAAAACCTGTAAGAGGATGTTCTATTTTAACAATTTTTAAAAAAATTTATTGCTTATGATTTAAAGGAGTTATTGACTACGTAGAATTATTGAGTTGATGCAAAAGTTCCATCCTCGCATCCTTTTTTGGCGCTAGTTTGTTATTCTCATTAAATAACAGCAAATAGAAAATATTTTAGCAGGAAATCTAGAATTAGAAACCAAAACTCATATGTCAATAATCAGTTTTAATTGCACTACTGTATATGTTTAAAACAATATACTCAAACGTGAAGAAATGGTTAGAAAATTTCGAGTAAATAACATGTCAAGATGATTTTTGTAACATTGATGAGAAGGCTCTTTTTGCGTTTCATTTAGTTTGTTATTAAAACACGTTTTCCCTGAAATGACCTAGCACATCCCATTTTCAAACACCTGCTTCTCATTTATATCATTGAAATTATTTGTACCTGACTTTGAGCTTGACAATATAGGAATTACCACAAAAAGTGTTTAAGTCGATTTTATAAAAAAAATACAAATTCTAGTCGTCGATTTTGCAGAAAGTTTTGTTATATATGCGGACGATTTATTTTAAAATCATAAGATAGATCTATATCCGAGGAAGTTAAAAAGTGTATATTTTATATTTCAAGTGCCAAATTGGAGATCAAGATAAAAGTTCGACTCTTCCGCCTATCTATAAAAATTTAAAATATTTTGTCAAAGCCATGGACCAAGAGGGTAATGGTTTCAAGTAACTAAAAGAACTTTTTCCTCAATTAAGTAATGCAAAAGTAAAGCTTCTAGGTGATTTCCGTTTTCAAGAAAAATTAAATGAAAGGGAATAGGCTGTTTGGAATTGTTTTGTAAGTGTAGTAAAAGGATTTCTGGGCAACAAGAAAGATAAACTCTCTCCTAAATTTACCCTTGAAAGCTTAAGAAATGCTAGGGTGTCGCATGTAGGGGTAAATGCATTTTTCACACTCCGATTTATATTTTTCCGGAAAAAATGGGTGCGGTAAGCGTAGAATAATGAGGGAAGTTTCACCAGGACATCAGGGCGATGAAAGATACCAGGGACGCTGGAACCCATCTATGCTAGGCGACTTATGCTGTATCACATCTTACGTAATATATTTTTATTGATATGTTATATTGTCTTTACATAGATTTAACAGGTTTTACATGTTTATATTAACAGTGGCGGTTGCCCGTGCCCCTAATAAAAAATAAAAAATGAGTGAAAAAAATAATTTCAGATTTATATTAATTTATTCTCTGTTCTGTCTATGATAACGCTTCTAGCGACTTCTATAGTCTAGCATGTATAATGTCATTCGCGGTAACGAAATAGGTTGTGGGCGGCAACGGCGCATCGGCAGAAGCGCAGCGATTAAAGAATACATGCTTTGGGCACAGACAAGTTCATGCCGTTACTGTTTTCTTTACTATCGTGTGCGAAAAACAAAGACAGCAATGCATCGCTTTGATGGTAACCCGGAGATCAAACGCATTTATAACGTCATATCTTGGGCGCTGCCCCCTTCTCAATAGTCAGGTGTTCGCCATCGCGCTTTTCCACTTTTCGTGTGGTTGCAAAGTGAATATTTTGAACCATTACGATAGTGAAGATGAAATCAGTGCAATATATGAATAGAAATAATGTCACATTAACATTTGAGGGCCCAATTGTCATCAAAAATCACCAATTAAATCTAATAATTTAAAGGTGTTATACAATAGAAAAAGGTGTAAATGTGTTTTTTTGCAAATCTCTCTGCATTTCCCGCTTTCTTTTCTTGATTATCCAAAAGGACAACTGCTCTGGACAGCGTCGTGAAAAAGCATCTACCCCATGCGACCCCTACCAGATGGAACTTCACGTCTAAATGTGTGAATAGTGTTTACATTTACAAAGAATAATTGCAAACATGCTTTGAATAAATTATGGACGCCGAGTCGGATAAAAATTTTATTAATCAAGCTCAGGGGTTAATAAATTATTTGGGGGATGATAATATTACATTTTGGTTGTTTTTCTTCTATAAAATAATGCATCACTGCGATATTGTCTTTGATCAACTGCAAAGCAGACAACTAGATGCACTTAAAGTTAAAAAGAATTTGTTGACTTTTTCAACAGCCATTCAAAGTATTAGAGACAATATAGAAATACAAGATAATCAAGAATTTGGTAACTTAACTGATGAAGAATCTACAACGATGATAGAGAATCGCAGAAGGAAACGGAAATTTACTGACAAGGAGAACCCCAATCCGAATATCAGGATAGGCAAGGAACTCTGTGATACCTTAACTATACAGGTTCATGAACAATTCATGAACCTATTCATGAGCAATCAGTTGAAAATTTATTTGAAACTGAAAAAATTGCTGAATATCGAGCCGGCTTTCCAAATGAAGACATTAAAATTGTGTGTAACCTGTTTGCAAACGTAAATTACTTAAAATTAAATAATGAACTCTCGGTAATGTACGCAAGGGATGATTTTATGAAATACAGTAGGGCTGCGCCACTGTTACAAATGTTTATCCAAAATAATTTAATATCAACATTTAGTGAATCTGTAGAATTGCTGACTGTTTTGTGTACCGTCCCTATTGATGACGACTGTGGAAAGCGAAAGGTGTTTCTCTACCCTCAAATGAATCAAAACATTTCTAAGAAACACTATAGGGCTAGGAACGCCTGTGCACGTGCCATCTATTGAAAAAAAAATTGTGAAGTCAATTTCAAATTTTAATGATCAAGTCATCGACCACTTTGCTGCTCAGAAATTTAGGAGTATGGACTTCAACTACAAACAGATTTAATGGTCATGGTACTATGGTGATTTTAGCAAAATTCCAAAATTTGGTTATAAGTACCCCACCCCAAGTACCCCAATAAATATTAAATTGTAAAAATATGTCGTCTTGTCTTATTTCCCAACACTGTACGTATTACAGTAATTAGCTTATCATTTTCGGATTTAGGACTATGAAATACTTCATATACACCTATTTGCGTCAATGTTACTTCAAAAAGTTTAAATTTGTTGACTTTGTTTTTTTACCTGTATAATGGCATTCCTATGGTGTCCTTGAACCAGAATATCATTTTCACGCTGTCATCAGGAAGAGCGGGAGTTACATCGCAGGGTAGTTCTGCATCATGGCCCGGAACTGCCCATATAATCTTTGCCGGCACTGAAAGAAAAATAAATCGCTTTACGAAAAGACATAATAACTTTCTCCAGATCATGGCTATATTTTATTCGTGTGTTAAAATATCATTCCACAGGCACCATATTAAACGGATACGGTACCATGTGACTCCACTTTTCTGTTCCCCTATCGAAGGATCCTCTTCGTGGACATTTTTATACATCATGGAAGCTATTCATTGGTCACTTTGAAAGAAATAACAGAAGTTGGGCGGGCATAAAAACAATTTCGTAGACTGGAAAAACGTTGGAATACTTGTATTTGTATTGCAATGAGAGGAGACTTTAATTTGAATGAGACAAAATAAATTTGGATTAATAAATCAATACTTCATTTATCAATTCATTCAATACAATTCATCTATTGGAACCTTCCATCGCTGCAGCGTCGGTCCTCATGAAATCGTTCCAACTGCCCTGATATGATCGTAGGGGGCACTCCTTACTAAAACATATTATGGATTGTTTCAGTGCATTACAGTCACAACTAGGAGACTCCGCTATACCCCATTTATAGAGTGAGTCAGCATATCGACCACATCCAATGCGGATTCTATTTAATTTAACGAGCAGTTTTCTGTTAAGTTGTATCTCTCAAACCATTTTCGCTCTTGGTAATTTCAATGTTTCTGCAATTTTGGTTCCAAAGATCTTGTTTGGTTCCAAAGATAACTCTGGTGTTACCTGTGACAAGCTGTTCAGCATACAATGGTAGCGGATTTCTTGATCGAAGTCTATTTTATCGTAGAATAGTTCTCTTCTATTCTGTGAGCAGGGCCTCGATTCTACGAATCGGAGGTGGGTAGATATTACTTAGTAAGGGAAGCCAGTAGGTAGGAGTTGGTCTGATTGTTCCAGTGATTATGCGCATAGAATTGTTAAGTTGTGCCTCAATTAGGTTGGTATGACAACTGTTCAGCCATACTGGACTATGGCACAGTATTCTGTAGCTGAGAAAACCAGCGCGAGAGATGATGGACGCAAGTCTCTATGAAGCCCTCCAGGTTGTACGACACCGTATGACGCTGAAGCGATGGAATGGATTGGAAACCAAGATATTAATATTTAGTTCGTTTGCTTTCTTTATTTTCCCTTTCTTTTGTATAAAACTTATTGTACTATATGTTTATATAGTGCATGATAAAATACGAATAAATTAATTAATTGGGTCCTTCAGTGTGAAACACGAAACTAGAAGACATTTACCACTCTAAACACCAAATTACTTTGTTCCACTTCTCTTTGCGCGTTTCACTAACCATTTTAGTATCATCAGGAGATTATTCAGTCTCCTGTTGGTCCAGACTGAATCTTCGTCTAATGGTGTTTAGTTGAAAATCTGGTCGACCTTAGTAATACCTTATGTTTTATTTAAAAAAATGACCTTACTTTTTATTATAGTAGTATAACAAGCCTAAAAAAAAACAAGTGGGTTTTAATACAATTAAAATTAAAAGAGATAATATGACATTTTAAGCACCCATCTCGGAAATATCCAATCTCCACGCCACATTTTTGAAATGGACCAACAAAGAGACAGCCGACAGCGAGGCGAAATATTAAATTGCCAAGCATTTCAGGCCCGGCAATCGATGTCCAAATAATGCGACACAATATGAATTTCCACTGCCTTTTGTCTTCATTACAAAAGCACAATTGTTTACGTTATTTATTAGGAAGGGCTTCGGATAAATAATGCACCATCAATACGGCTAAAGCATCAAAATAATTTAATTGGGGAGGGTTTTTGTTAATTTATGCACCGAAAATAATTTATTGAATTCGACTACCCGATATCGTTTTTGAGCAGGATTCACTCTATTGTTTGTGGTTCAGATTTTGTGTGGTTTTTTTATCGATAAAGTTATCGGCATAGATAAGATTGGTTTCCTACAAAATGCTGTGTTAAGCACTTTTATTTTGTACATATTTATATATATATATATATATATATATATATATATATATATATATATATATATATATATTATTATTATTATTATTCACGTATGGGCCCTGATGGACCACGCGAAGTACAATTAGAGGCGTTTGTTGTTGTTAGCCTTCCTTTGAGCCCATATTAATTCCATTCTTTCGCTATGAGCTTTTCTCCTTTCGTCAGACCAAGCTGTTCCAGTCTTCCTACATTTTTCTCTCTGGCCAACCTTCCAAACGTTAACCTTGTGTCTGAAACAACCTCTATGCTGAATTTCACTCCGTGTAATATTTTCTGATCTTAGGTCCTCTTTAATTGCCGCAATCCATTTAATTATTTCTACTTTAGCTCTACTCCTATTTTCATAAAATTCGACTATTTGTCTAGTTAGCCTACTCGGATTCATCCGTTTTATGTGTCCGTAAAACTTAAGTCTTCTTTTTCTCATATCGCTATGTATATCTGTGTATTGTTTGATTTCTTGGTTTTCTCGAAGTCGGTATGTTGTGCTATTTATTTGTTTGGGGCCTAGGATTTTTCTTATGATTTTTCTTTGCTTCTTTTCAATGTCCTCGATGTCCCTCTTTCTATTCAAAATGAGCGTTTCTGCAGCATATAGAGATTCTGGCTTAATAACCGTGTTGTAATGTCTCAGTTTTGTGTTTTTAGATAGGCATTTTTTGTTGTAAATATTTTGTGTAAGTCTCAATGCCGTTTCCATTTTTTGACATCTACCCTTATTGGCCGCTTTTTCCAACCCATTTTCCATGATTATTTCACCCAAACATTTGAATTGAGAGACTCGTCTGATGTTACCATATTTTGTTTTTAGAAATGGTGTTCTTAGTCTGTTGCAAGTCATGTATTGTGTCTTTTCAAAGGATATTTGGAGTCCTACCTTTTCTGCTATTTCTTTTAGGATTTCAATCTATTTTTGAGCCGTTAATACATCTTGAGCTAAAATTGCTAGATTATCAGCAAATGCCAGACAATCAATTATGATGTTGGTTCTCCCCAGTTTAATGGGCTGGTCAATATTCAGGGCCGACTTTTTTTCACGCCACTCCTGTATTACTTTTTCTATAACACAGGTAAATAAGAGTGGCGAGAGTCCATCCCCTTGTCTCACACCAGTTTTAATTTCGAAGGGTTCTGAAATGTCAACCATGAATTTAACTTTTGACCTCGTGTTAGTTAACGTTGCTTTAATAATTGCCAGCGTTTTCAGATCTAGTCCTTGTTCTTTCAAGATTCGGAATAAAGATTCGCGGTCAATAGAATCATATGCTTTTTTGAAATCCACAAATGTACAGACGAGATTTTTATTGTACAGTTTTTGATGTCTTAGAATCAACTTTAGATTCAGGATCTGTTCAGGGCAGGATCTGCCCGGTCGAAAACCTGCCTGATATTCACCAATGTTCGGTTCTAACTGTCCCTGTGCTCTGTCTAGTAGACATTGAGATAGAATCTTGTAACAAACTGGGAGAAGAGATATTCCTCTATAGTTGTTTACATCCGTTCTATCTCCTTTCTTATGTAGTGGATGGATTAGAGCATCTTTCCAGTCTTCCGGAATCCGTTCGGTTCGCCAAACTTCTTGTAGAATTTTGATTATTTCCTTGATTGTACCTGGACCAGCGGATTTCAAAAGTTCAGCAGTGATTCCATCTTCACCAGAAGCTTTGTTATTTTTAAGCCGCTTGATTTGCCTAAGTATTTCCTCTTCATTCGGTGGTAATGAATCTGGGTTTGTTTGTTTAGGATTTAGTGTTGGTAATTTGTTTAAGGGCTCAGGACAGTTTAGTATTTGTTCAAAATATTTCGCAAGTTCTTTGCAATTGTCTTGATTATTTAGAGCTAGTTGTCCGTTTTCCTTTTGAAAGCATAGGCTCTGCGGTTGATAGCCTATTAATTTAGTTTTAAATGTTTTGTAAAAGTTTTGGGTGTTATTTTTTTGGAAATCTTTTTCTATTTCATTAAGTTGATCGTTTTCATATTTTCTTTTAGTTTGTCTAATTAGCTTCGATGTTTCTTTTCTTACTTCCAAAAAGATGTTATATTTTATCGCTGTTTTTTGACTGTTCCAATCTTTGAATGCTTTACTTCGGCTTAATACTGCTTGCTCGCAAACTTCATCCCACCACGGATGTTTTCTACATTTTTGTAAAGGGACCAACTTTAAGGCTGTTTTAATAATTTTTTGTTTTAATTCTTGCCAGTTCTGTGCAGGTTGTTTATCAAGCTCTTCTGTTAGGGCTGGTTTTATTTTCGTTGGGTCAAACTTTGGTATTAGCAGCCCCTTTTGAATAAGTTTTCGAGGTTTTAAGCTAAGTTTGATTCTAGTCAAGTAATGATCCGTGTCTATATTTGCTCCTTTCCTGACTTGAACATTCAAAATCTCTTTATAATTGGGGTACGAAATGGCAACATGGTCAATTTGAAATTCACCGATGTACGTGTTTGGGTACCTCCAGGTCTTTTGTTTTGTTATTTTCTTCTTAAAATGGGTTGACATTATTTTTAGATTAAACTGCGAACATAGTTCAACCAATCTTCTACCGTTATGGTTAGTCCATTTATGAGCGGGAAAACTGCCGACTGTTTTCCTGTACTTTTTTTCTTTCCCTAGTTGGGCGTTGAAATCACCCAATAGGATTTTTACATGGTTAGAGGGAATGTTAGAGATAGTCTTTTCCAGAATTTTCCAGGACTTATTTACTTTTTCAGGATTAGATTTATTTTTTTCGTTAACTGGGAGGTGTGCATTGATTAATGTATAGTTTTAGTTAGCACACTTGAGGGATAGTGTCATAAGTCGATTATTTACTGGCTGGATATTTGTTATAGAACCAAGAATGTTTCTTGAGACAGCGAAAGCAACACCGAGATGTGGTGTATTTTTGAGTATTCTTTTGTCCGTTTTACTTTTAAAAAGTCTGTAGTTGCCGAATTGCAAGGTGTTATCATCTATCAATCTGGTTTCTTGCATAGCTAAAATTTGGATTTTTTGCTGATTTAATGTTCGCCCCAATTCGTGTAGTTTTCCTGGACGCAGGAGAGAATTGATATTTACCATTCCAAAGAAAGTTTTTATTTTCGGTTTCAGACGTTGGCCAGAGGTCTCCGACTCCCTCTGAAAGATTTTGCGTTTAAGCCCGGACGCCCCAGAATCCGAAAGTCCGGTTGTACCAGCAAAGCTGGCAGAGGATTGTCTACCTCCTGGGGTAATTTTGTAATTACTAGAATGCTTCATCTTGTACTTTGAATTAAAGGTTTGAACCATGACGGTTCAGAGGTTAAGACTGGAGGGGTTAGTTCCAGAATATATATATATATATATATATATATATATATATATATATATATATATATATATATATATATATATATATATATATATAATATATATATATATATATATATATATATATATATATATATATATATATATATATATATATATATATATATATATATATATATATATATATATATATATATATATATATATATATATATATATATATATATATATATATAATATATATATATATATATATATATATATATATATATATATATATATATATATATATATATATATATATATAATATATATATATATATATATATATATATATATATATATATATATATATATATATATATATATATATATATATAGTAAAACATCTGTTGGGAAGACACTTAAGGGGCCCTAAAAAAGTGTCGGTTTAAGGGAGTTGTGTCCAAGAGTTTTAAGGCTTAAGAGTGAATTAAATAAACAATTAATAAAACATATATGATATATTATATATAATATATTATTTATTAGAAACTCAAATACAAACATAATATAAAAACCGTGTTATATACATATATACACATAAAAATTATTAAAGTATGTATTGACTAATGGTTAACATATTCTAACAGGGTTATTTGTCGGATTTTCTTCGCAATTAAAATATCTTGACAGTGAAGGTTCAACTTAGATATCAAATCTAAAGCTGGTAGGTCGTCTCGTGCTGCAGCAGAGCGTTTTAGTTGCTAAGTCATATTAATTGCCTGTGGATATGTATCAATAACCTCTTCTTCCTGTGTGTATTCATCATGTATTCCATCAAACACTGTTTTTTGTATACGAAGCTGCAAACATACCGAGTCATCACTTTCTTCCAATAGTAAATCATTGTCTATGGTGAAAAAGTTTTTAACAATATAGCTTTAGACTTTACTTAACAATATAGCTTTAAAAACCTTTAATCATGTCCTGGTCTAAAGGTCGGATTCAATAGTTTCTAATTTTATGTATCTTGGGTATGAACACACGTTGTCTAAAAGTATTTAAATTTTTCGTCTCATGTTTCAACTTTCGATCAAATTTCACCAACCATTCTGTCATTAGTTTTACAGTCATCCATGTTTTTCTGTTCCATCTTCAAGTTACAGCTAAATCATTCAAATTGGTGTATTTCAAAGCCTATGGTTTTGCGGTTCTTCCTATTACTAGCGGCATTTCTTTTTCTCCATTCATGTTTACACAAAAGAGTATAGTAAATCTTTCTTTCCAACGTTTGCCTTCAATGCATTTTTCGTGTCCTAAATGTAATGTTTCATTGGAAAGCGCACGTAAAAATAACCCAATTTCATCTGCATTCTAGATATTTCTGGGTGAATAGCTGCTTATAATCAAGTGAATCTTGATCAAAAAAGTGGCTACATTGTTGAATTTACACTCACAACCTCTCCAGATACAGCTTTCCAGGTAATGTTGTGCCGTGTACGAAACTTTTTCGTGTACAAAATCCCTTCCTATCTGCTTGTATGTGTGTCGATATGTTCGTGTTGGATATATATATATATATATATATATATATATATATATATATATATATATATATATATATATATATATTAAAATTCCTAGGTTCTCGGGTAGAACCACGTTTTAGATTTCTAAAAATAGAGTAGTTCTAGTTCACAACTAGAAAAGCCTTTTCTAGCCCAACTAGATTCTCTTGAAAATGGCTTCAAAAACAAACAAATACAAATATATATATATATATATATATATATATATATATATATATATATATATATATATATATATATATATATATATATATTATTATTATTGTTATTCACGTATAGGCCCTGGTGGACCACGCGAAGTATAATTAGAGGCGTTTGTTAGCTTTCCTTTGAGCCCATATTAATTTCATTCTTTCGCTATGAGCGTTTTTCCTTTCGTTAGACCAAGTTGTTCCAGTCTTATTACATTTTTCTCTTTGGCCAACCTTCCAAACGTCAACTTTGTGTCTGAAACAGCCTGTATCCTGAATTTCACTTTGTGTAATATTTGCTGATCTTAGGTCCTCTTTAATTGCAGTAATCCATTGAATTTTTTCTACTTTAGCTCTACTTCTATTTTTATAAAATTCGACTATTAGTCTAGTTAGCCTACTGGAATTCATCCGTTTTATGTGTCCGTAAAACTTAAGTCTTCTTTTTCTCATATCGCTATGTATATATATATATATATATATATATATATATATATATATATATATATATATATATATATATATATATATATATATATACTATGACGCACTACCCAGCGTCATTCATATACATATATGTATATATATATATATATATATATATATATATATATATATATATATATATATATATATATATATATATATATATATATATATATATATATGTATATATATGTCGATACATATATATCTTGGGCAGAGGATTTCCATGGAGGGAAATACCGCCCGGGAGGTGGAACGGCGTGTTAAATGTGGCTGGCAGGCATTTGGTAGGCTCAACATAGTGTTTAATGGCAGACTCCCACTTTGCCTGAAAAGAAAAGTATTCGATCAGTGCGTTCTACCCGTTATGACATACGGAAGTGAAACCTGGACACTCACATCGCAATCAATTCAAAAACTTGGGGTGGCACAGAGGGGAATGGAAAGATGTATGCTTGGCATTATAAGACGAGACAGAAAGTCCTGCGCATGGATCAGGGAACAAACAAAAGTCTGTGACATCATTGGAACAGTAAAACAGTTGAAATGGAGATGGGCAGGCCATATAGCGAGGCGATGGGACGACAGATGGACCAAGGCAATCCTGGAGTGGATACCGCTTGATCGCAAACGTCCGCGAAGAAGACCGAAAGCACGATGGATTGATGACATCGTTAAGTATATTGGACCCGAGTGGCAGAGGAAAGCCCAGGACAGTGAAGGTTGGAAGCATGCTGAAGAGGCCTTCATCCTGCAGTGGATCGATGCGGGCTGATGATGATGATATATATATATATATATATATATATATATATATATATATATATATATATATATATATGACCAATTGGACTCTTGACTCGAAGCAGACAGCAGTTGAAAATGCCAAATGAGATTTTAGCGAAACGTCGTGACCCTGTACAGAACGAAGCGATCGACAGCTGGAATGATTTAGAAACATTAGCCCACCATGCGTGAAAATATTAGATGTAACATCACTATTACCCCCCTAATAATTTGTACACAACATTCAAGGCAGACTTTGTAAATTGGAGATTTTTCAGCAATCGACAATATGTGCAATGGACTAAGTATCTCGCAAACGGCGTGACGTATATCGATATTGATCAAGGACACTCATTTCTCTATTTTGAAGTCAAAATATTCCCAGCTTTATAGGTTAAAAAATATGAGTGAGTTAATTCCCCAAACAGTAGGTAGCAAGCGTCCTCTAGGAACTAGGCTCAAACAAGTACCAAATTCGGATTTGGCATTTTTGAAAACCCAACTACCCCGATTTTGAATTTGATATCTTCAACCGTTTTTAAATTATCTTAATTTTTCGAAAATTTAGTTTTTCTTTCAACACCCTGTATCTTTTTAATAACTATCATTTGCCAACACATTTATTGACTAAATCCACTTATTTTGATCTCTGCTGTTACCAGTAGCTCTATGGCGGATCAGTTATGGGATGCCCTGTATATGTTCATAGATTTAAAAAGAACATTCAATAATGTCTACAGAAAATTAATATTAAACGTTTTAACAGACAAATATACCGATGCCATAAAAGAACTATATAAATATACGATTAAAGTAAGAACACACAACGAGAGGTATCCAAAGAATTAGAAATAAACTTAGTCTAAAGCAGGAATATGTACTTGGGAGAAGGAATATGTATAAAATGGTAAGAACAATTGAGACAAACTATAATTAAGCGAGAAATTAAATAATGTGATATTGGAGTATATTTGCTGGACTCTAAATAATTACATCGAGAAGGTAACAGATTGATTCGGATTTTAAATCTGTACAACTTCACCCGCATATATAAAATGTAAACGTTCACGCCAACTATTAGGAGGAATCGAACTGTAAGAACAGAGGAATGGAACAAATTAGAACCATCACAGTTCCAAAAATGGTAGCGTTAAAAATGTCACGGTCCAGCTGTCCCAACTATTTGGCGTCGTAATTTTTATTTTCGTATATCGGGTGTTGAGAAAAAAATCTAAAATTAAAACTTGTATCGCTTTTAAAATATCTTTAGTTGGTGATTACGAAATTATGTCATCTTTCAGCTGGATTTTCGATATTTGTTCTAGGATTGTACGTGGGAACATTGATTATCAACAAACAAGTCAAGCAGATATATACAGGTGAAAAAAAAGGCACATTAAAAAAAATATATTTTGTTGAAACAATGTTGTTATTTTGAGTAAAAAAAATAACAATAAATTAGATCTATCTCGGATATTATAACGCTATAAGAATATATAATAATTAACTGTATTTTTATAACAATAAGTACATCATATAGCAAACGCTATAATAATATCTTTACAGAATATATTTGTTCTGAAATAAATGTAGATCTGATAATTGTAGTTGTATACAATGTTTTCTTTCAACAAGACTTATTACACATTTCGTCAGATAATCGATTTACTGCAAGAAAAGTTTTCTAGACGCGTTATTTTGCGAAAAGATAATATGAACTGGCTACTAAAACCATATGATCTCACGCACATGATTATTTTTGTGGGATAATATTAAATATCTGAAGAAATAAGTCCTGAACAATCCTTAATCTGAAACAAAACATTCAGGCCACCATACAAACATTCAGCGTCAGAAAGAAATATTGAAAATTGTGTCTCTAGAATACATTCCACCAAACAAATTCGAAGGGGTAATATTTGAACGAGATTATTTTCCAGGTAAATAAAAATTACCGGATAATCATTTGTTTAACTACAAGTAATATATAGCTCGTTATGCCACATTTTAATGTTCTGGCACTGTTATTGGAAAACCGTTTATATTCTGTGTCTTGCTGAATATTCCTTTGTGCGAATGTGATCTTTAGCTCTTGTTGATTTGTGATGGTTCTTGTTTTATCGTAGTTCATATTTAATCCTATCCTTGGTGCTTCAATATTTTTTGTAGGTTGTACTTTTAATCCGTTGTCTTTTTATCTTCCAAATTCAATCTTGCTGGCATTTCTATTTGTTTACAAAATGTGTTGAAGCAAGTATTTCACATATTCACAGAAATTTGGTTGTCAACTGGTTACAAAGAGTATACTACTAACACTGCGCCGAAATATTAAAATAATAATAATATCAGAAGAGTGTGGATATAATAAATATATATATATATATATATATATATATATATATATATATATATATATATATATATATATATATATATATATATATAGACTATATAAATAAAATTATTTATCCCACAGCTTTGGGGAAAAAAAAATTGTACTAAAAATGATCATGAGAAATTCACCAAAAATATTTTTAAGCTTCTAAAACGACCGCAAGAGGGGTGACGAGCTAAACATTTTTAAAATCATTTTTTGTGTGTATTTTCAAGTGTTAACCGAGTAAGAAAAATTCTCAGTTATAATTAGCAAACTGTCTCCTACAACTTTGTTTTATGACATTTTGTCGTAATTTCACGAATAGTGGGGGGGGGGGGGGGGGGGAGTTTAACCTATTTAGATAAAAAGTCGTCTAATGTCCGTTTGCCTTAACCGATTTTCCTCAATTTGGATTCATTTAAAAGGCAATTGCTGGGACAATTAGATAATCTAGGAGATAAATTATTTAGTTTATAAATGAAACCGCGAGGTGGCGTTACATTCAACAATAGTTTTTTGAAGTTTTGTTCAGTTTTTTCAAATAGAATGGTATAGATTTTACCACATGGCAAGAAAGGTTATTTAAAGAGGAATCGTACAGTGAAAACCCGAAATCGATATCTCTGACATGTCAAGAGATATTTCGATTTTTCTGAAAAAATCAGTTAGTTTTAATTTTTACCGTAATATTTAGTTAAAAATTGGTCTTAATATTTAGGTCGCAATCGCAACGGCAACAATTTTATTTAAAAAATAAAATTATCTATTCAGTATCAATCATCATCTAATCCTGACCTTGATAATATTTTCTAATTTAATTACATAAGCGGAAAAAATGCCTTTCCCCAATTGTTGCATTTTCTCTTTTGTGATGCTTAAATACTACTTGACAGAATATTGAAATCAAAATTGGTCTTAATATTTAGGTCGCAATCGCAACCGCAACAATTTTATTTAAAAAATTATATATATATATATATATATATATATATATATATATATATATATATATATATATATATATATATATATATATATATATATATATGTTAAATCTCAGCTTCAAAGCGATGCCTGCGTCACTGTGTTTAGTACCAGTGTCACGAAACGCGATGGAATCGTCACTCAACGTTTAGCAATAAAATGTTGTTCGAAACTGAATAAATCTCTTGCGAAAAAGGGTCGTCCGAGTGAGAAAGAACCGCCACTACCTGGGAGCTCCACCATAATAATGCTCCAAGTCACACCGTTCTGCGCGTCCGTGAGTACCTGACGAAGTAAAACTTAGCAACGCTGCCGCAACAACCCTTGAGGTCCGAACATGGCTTCGGCCGACTTCTTTCTCTTCTCGAGGATCAAGACCGCCCTAAAAGGAAGTAATAAGCCTT
This sequence comes from Cosmopolites sordidus, assembly GCA_031761425.1. NCBI lineage: Eukaryota > Metazoa > Arthropoda > Insecta > Coleoptera > Curculionidae > Cosmopolites > Cosmopolites sordidus. The sequence continues at coordinate 309,936 of JARFXV010001765.1, read as the reverse complement.
TAACTCCATCTCAAAGCATGCGATATTAGATGTACTGCTTAGCCAAGGCATAGATATAGCATATGTAGACCTATTAGGATCGATATATGATGGAGCTTCAGCCACAATTCAGAATGTAGAACAATTCAATGTAGAACGAGGTGTACGACAGGAACAGAATAGGCAATATCGCCTATTCTTTTCTCAGCTGGCCTTGAAGAAGTATTCCGTAAATTGGATTGGGAAGAGGATAGTGTAAAGATCAATGGTGCAAACTTAAACCATCTTGGATTTGCAGATGATATCATTCTCCTTTTACAAGACCCAGAGGGGCTGTAAAGACGCATAAAAGAATTGCAAAGGGGCTGGCGAACTATTTAGATTGAAAATAATCCTGAAAAAGAGATAGGTTATGTTCAGTAACTTCGCTTAGGACAGAATAATTTCAGTTTTAGGAAGGGATTTGGAGATTGTGGACAGCTTTATACATCTTGGGCAGAGGTGAATACCGTCCGGGATGTGGAACGGCGTGTTAAATGTGGCTAGCGGGCATTTGGCAGGCTCAACACAGTGTTTAAGAGCAGACTCCCATTTTGTCTGAAAAGAAAAGTCTTCGATCAGTGCGTTCTACCCATTATGATATACGGAAGTGAAACCTGGACCCTCACATCGCAATCAATTCAAAAACTTCGGGGTAGCACAGGAGGGAATGGAAAGATGTATGCTTGGCATTACAAGACGAGACAGAAAGTCCTGCGCATGGAGCAGGCAACAAACGAAGGTCTGTGACATTAACTTCATCCTGCAGTGGATCGACACGGGCTGAATATATATATATATATATATATATATATATATTATATATATATATATATATATATATATATATATATATATATATATATATATATATATATATCTTTTCAATGAAACTGGCAGTATTATTAAAATCCATCGAAAAGATCAACCTTTTCGTATACACTCGCATCCTGAGGATAACGATATATTGGCAGCAAATCGAGCAAATCCATGCAGGAGCCTTCGGGACTTATCGTCCTCAACTGAATATTAGCAGGAATAAAAAAGGAAAGAAGGCGATGATAATAAAATATTAGACTATTGTTATTGCGCTCAAGGAAATTTTTTAAATGATAGATATTTCCTGAAGAAGATTATGTTTACTGCTGAGGCTACATTCACCCACTAATGGGGTTGTATCATCTCAAAACTGTAGATACTGGGCCAAAGGTAATCCTCACTGGGTTATAAATTGTAAAGGGCCAATATTCTCAGAAAGTCAATGTCTGGTATGGTATTATAGGAAACCGAATAATTGGTCCTTTTTCTTTAATGAATCATAGAATGCTGCATATAGTGGCGTAAATATAGGGTAGCATGGCTGACAAAATGTCACGAGCCCCCGACGGAGGCCCCAGGTCGGAGAGGCCGAGAGCTTAGAAGTACCCTAACATTTTTAATAACATTTAGTAAATATTTTAAATTTAATATAAGTACTTAAAATCAATTAGAGTTATGCACAACAAAAGACCATAAACAAATTCAATTAAATTATTACGATTTAAACGCGTTCATAAGAAAAGGATGTCGATCAATATTTTAGAACGCATCCATTGGTTATTTCATTCTTTGTCGCAGTACTTTGGTGGCGCGATTGAGCTAGTGATGCTCCTGGAATTTCAGCATTTTGTATGTGTCGAAAGTACTTTTTTCGTGGCGCTAGCAGGCTAGCAACTCACGATGTCAGGGTAATCCCGGATTCCTATTTTTTAAGTACTGAGGGCTCTACTACGCATTCTTCGTTTGATTGTTAGGACAATTGGTCATTTGTATCTTTGATTTTTCGTAGGTATTGTTTAAAAGTAAAGTAAAGTAAAGTTAATTGTGAAAGTTAGATATCAACATGTCTAGTTCTAGAAAATATCTAAGTAGGAGCGAAAGCGAAAGAGAAAGAGGGAATTTGAAGAAAAAACAAAAAGTAACCTAAAATTAGTTAGTACTTTAAGAATTAGGAATCGTTATTGATGAAAAAGCGAGTGAAGAGTGCTCCGAAAGTGAAAAATGGACGTAACTAAAAGTAACAGTATAGCAGATCCAACACCCGACACCGGTTTATATCTAGATCCAGAACAACCACAACATAGTACAAGCAAAAATCAAAGTGAATCATATTTTAATGTGAACTATATTGCATCTTCACGATATATTACTGATAAGGGTAATTTTAAAGAACTGAAAGATCAAGTGAAACGGTTCGTGATCGAAAACAGACATTGTAAACTTAAGGGTCCTTTCTTAAAAGACAGTGACAATAAATATTTCCTAAAAAAACATTGCTATGTTGTTTCCAAGTCTGGCATGAAACTTGAATGTACATGGCTATCATATTCCTTAATACTTCAGAAGGTGTATTGTAGACCATGTTGGTTATTCGCAAATCGGGCATCTAAAAAAATACAAAATGTTCTAACAACAGAAAATGCACTCATAAATGAAATAAATGCCGCACCATTTTACTCTATCATATTCTATACGACTCAAGATATTTCAAAAACAGATCAAATGTTTGAACTTTACCGTTATTGTATGATCGAGAAAGACGAAAATGGAATCCCAAAGGCTCTCGTCATTAAGTCCTTTTTACGATTTCATGAAGTTAACGACCAACCTACCTTAGTAATGTCCAACTAAACTATTAAATCCATAAATAACAAAAATATACCTCTAAATAAGAGTCGAGGTCAAGGATATTATGCTAACATAATGAAAGGTACTTATGGTGGAGTTCAAAAACTCATAAAAGATATCGAGCCAAATGCGGTATATGTTCACTGTGCTGCTATTTAAAACTTAAATCTGATACTTAATGATGCAATAAGAGATGTTATTGATATGCAAAATTTTTTTGAAACAGTTTTATAATTTTTATGTATCAAAACATGGAATATCTTATCAAGTTTTATATTTGATAAAGCAAGAGAGACTTCAACTTCGATAACATTAAAAACATTAAACCCTACTAGATGGGCAGGATGTAATGATGCTATTTTTGCTTTAAAAGTTAGGTTTGTTGAAGTTCGAAAAGCGCTAATGAAAACAATTGTGATAAATTGCAAATCTGATGAAAGAAATGAAGCTATTTTACTCAAGTGGAAGATCGAGAACTACAATTTTATTATGTTATTTGTGTTCCATTGCAAAATTCTACAAATTATCGAGGCAGCCTCTGAAGCTCTTCACTCTAAAGCCACCGATTTTTCAAATGCCTTAAAACGTTTGAAAATGTGTCTGGATGAATTGGAAAGGTATATACATAAATTTGGAAATTTAAAAAAGGAAGCAAATAGTATAACAGAAAAATGGTCCATCAACCCTGTTGTCCAAATGTTTGTTCAAAGTGGACAGATTTTATCGAGTATTGGACATATTAATCGACGTATTAATCAACTATACTCTCCGAGGTCTCCCGATATTATAACCCTCGATTTTTATTTTTGGGGAATGATCAAAAATATAGTTTATAAAACAAGACTCAAGAAATCGAGATGAACTTTGTGCCAGAATAAGGCAAGCCTTTCAAGAAGGAATATCGAAACTTAGCATCCTGAAACTTAGTAGCTAAATCCGAGTAGCTAAACAGAATCATAAAGGAATCGAAAAATGTATTTGAACAGACGGAGGACGAGTTGAGAGAGATCACATTTGATCAATTACCAAAAATTGTTTTCCCATAAGAATAAAATAATTATTCCTTTGTATTATTTATTTTACTGAAATATTTGAATACATGACAGTATTAAATTGACAATGTGTCAAATTTTTATTTTCCATGGCACACTACTTATCAAATTAAAAAATAAACTTTTAATAATTTTTAGTATAGACCAAAATAATGAGAAAATTAAAAATGCGAATTTTGTCATGAAACTCGGTATGTATGGTGTTAAAATAAATAATATTCCGAATAAATAATATTCTAATGCGAAGCAAAATATCGATAATTGACCCTGTTTGTGAATTCGTAGTAACCTGAGTTTATAGTCCAGATTTCAGTCAATCAAAAACGTGACCCATTAACTTGTACGACTATGCAAAAAATTCAAATCTGTATTCTTTGAAATAGCGAAAATATGGGGGTGTCTTAAATGTACTACACTTTATATCTCTATACATACAATACGTACGGTATTGCTCAAAACATCATTGCCCTACTCAAACCCCTTTACCATGTCAAGGTCTCTCTATATATCTATATATCTATATATATATATATATATATATATATATATATATATATATATATATATATATATATATATATAGATAAATATATATCCCCTTTGTGGATCAGACCTTGACATGGTAAAGGGGTTTGATTATATATATCAAATGTAAAATGGTGCGGCATTTATTTCATTTATGAGTGCATTTTCTGTTGTTAGAACATTTTGTATTTTTTTAGATGCCCGATTTGCGAATAACCAATATGGTCTACAATACACCTTCTGGAATATTAAGGAATAGGATAGCCATGTACATTCAAGTTTCATGCCAGACTTGGAAACAACATAGCAATGTTTTTCTAGGAAATATTTATTGTCACTGTCTTTTAAGAAAGGACCCTTAAGTTTACAATGTCCGTTTTCGATCACGAACCGTTTCACTTGATCTTTTAGTTCTTTAAAATTACCCTTATCAGTAATATATCGTACTCAAACCCCTTTACCATGTCAAGGTCTGATCCACAAAGGGGATATATATTTATCTATATATATATATATATATATATATATATATATATATATATATATATATATATATATATACATGGTATTCCATTTAAAAACAAAAGGTGGTATTAGCTACGAGTACATTTGGCAACACAGCAGCGCAGAAGATATTTTAAATGGACTGCACATGTTTATTTATATCATCTAAAATTTCAAATCTTTACTTTAAGTAGTTCTCCGTGAACGTCTAATATACCATTCACCGTGAACCACCCACATATATATATATATATATATATATATATATATATATATATATATATATATATATATATATATATATATATATGCTATATCTATCTTTCAGAAATAAAAAATATTGTTTAAGAAATTTGACAAGCAACATCCCTGAATATAAAAATATTTCTTTTTACAACCAGCATAGCTAGATAGCTGAATTTTTTAATACGATTCCTTATAAGGAATAGGTTGCTTTATGATAATATAACATGCCACTTAATAAAATAGTGCGCTTTTGATAGAACTTAAAAATTCATGATATATAGGAATTTTAAATTGAACATCCTGTATTTTATAGTGGAGCATAAAAAAACAATAAATTCTGTATCTAAAAGTGTTAAGTGATGATATACCTATTTTTAGCGGTTTTCGACTTACAAGCAAAAAACCAAAATAATGCAATTAACGTAAAGATAATGGATTACTTTAGTAGTGCAAAAGCAAAAATTCAAACCCCTATATTCCTTCTAATTATGAAAATCTGGGGGTGTCTTCATATATATATATATATATATATATATATATATATATATATATATATATATATATATATATATATATATATATATATATATATACACATTAAAAATCTAAGGAAGTTTACCCGTGCTCCACGTCGTGCTTTGCCATTCCTTCATCCGCCATCCAAAGCGCCAGTAAGCGTTTCCCAAAACCGGTTTCTGGCCTTAAGCCATCATCAGTTGGGCTCAAGCTGGACACCTGAAAAGCGAATGAAGGAACGACTAAAGCCATGACCATTTAAATTGGCCATGTCGAATGGAGGCTGCTATCACATGCAGCCACGCCATCCTGCGGTAAACGGTCGCAGCAGTCAGACTGTGCAAAACCGTTCGTGACCCACCCAACTTCGGGGAAGTAACAGGTATGATCGAAAAATTGTGAACTGGGCCCGTGGAGAAGAGTATTAAAAAGCTAAGGAAGTTCACCCGTGCTCCACGTCGTGTTTTGCCATTCCTTCATCCGCCATCCAAAGCGCCAGCAAGCACTTTTCAGGTGTCCAGCTTGAGCTCAATTGATGACAGCGTAAGGCCAGAAACCGGTATTGGGAGACGCTTGCTGGCGCTTTGGATGGCGGATGAAGGAATGGTAAAGCACGACGTGGAGCACGGGTAAATTTCCTTAGCTTTTTAATACTTTTCTCCGGGGGCCCAGTTCACAAAATTTCGAACATATATATATATATATATATATATATATATATATATATATATATATATATATATATATATATATATATATATATATATTATATATATATATATATATATATATATATATATATATATATATATATATATATATATATATATATATATATAAATATATATATATATATATATATATATATATATATATATATATATATATATATATGTATATATATATGTATATGCACGGGCGTAGCCAGGATAAGTTCTTAACTTTAAATTTAATAATAAAATAACTTTAAATAAAATGGTTATATTAATTTCGTTCCTCTGCGCTAAATCTAAACCATTAAAGAAGAAATCTTCGGCTTTTTCTTTTAAATGTATCTACTACTTCATCTGCATGAATTTCTGTTCCATAGTGAATGTTCATGAGAGCCAAACCATTAAGTCTGTTTTCACTTGTAGTGTTTCGTAAATAGTTTTTCTTTCTGGTGTAGCAGTGGATACAGGAATGGTAGCCAAGATTTGTAGTAATGGGTAAATATTAGGATAAAGGTTTTTATCGCACATATCTAGGCATTCCAAACTAGATTTCGGGGTAGGCGAGATACTTGTCATCACTGTTTACCATACTTCAAGTTCTGCTTTAACCACTGATATGTTGCTTTCGGGAAGCAGTGACGAATACATGGAAATTGCTTCTTCAATTTCAGAACTGACAGTAAAATTTGAAGGTAGTACACCAGATAATGCTGATACTACTTTACGATGTTTGGTAAACCTTTCAACCAATTGCTGAATTGTATGATCAAGAAATGGAATGAACAAATTAATTTTGTAATACGTGCATACATCCAATGCAGGAATGTTCGGTCTATTTGTCTTCCGACGACGCGTGGCATTCGCAGTATACCACCATTTTCTTCCAGTAAAACCTTTGCGTCTTCATAAAGATGAAGATATTCGACGTCAGTGTTGTTTCTCAGGAGTTGTAAGACATTAATAACATCATCTACATGTTTGAATGCCGTGATAAGATGGATGTCAATTGTCTGTAATTGTTTTGATAGCGACAATGTATAGCTCATAACTTTTTGAAGAATCACTAAACACATCACAAAATCCGATGATCGAACTGTACTTAGCAATTGGGCGGCTTGTTGCGATGTTTCCTTATTGTGATTAAATTGGAGTTCTTCGAGAGCATTCACAACCGCTGAATAAATTTCCCTGAATCTTATAATAGCTTCATGTTTGTGGACCCACCGTATTTCACACATTGAGAGCAAGCTTTTTTAGGGGGTAGTAGCTCTTGAATTTTTTCTTTCAACAAAGCAGTGCGTTGAGCAGAATGTCGAAAGTAGGAACCAACAGACTGCACAATCCCAATGAAACTTCGGACATTTGCTAATGAACATAAATCAGCAATAGCAAGGCTGAGAGAGTGTGCACTACAGTATACATAAAGAGCAAAAGGACATTCTTGGCGAACTTAAGCTTGGGCACCGTGCAAATACCCACTCATAGCTGCAGCCCCATCGTAACCTTGACCAACCACATGAGAACATTCCATTCCATACTTTTTCAGAGCTGTAATAATAAGATTTGTGAGACCGGATCCTGAAACATCGACCGTTGGAATGTACTCAAGGAACATCTCTTTAAGTATATGGTGTTTATTATCTGTAAAATCAACATATCGAAGACATAACGAGACTTGTTCTACACGTCCGATGTCGGTGGTTTCGTCAGCCAGAATCGCAAATAGTTTGGCTTTCTTTACTTCTTCAATTATTTTATGTTGAATTAATTCACCACACATGTCAATTATTTCGTTTTGGATCTGAGGGCTTGTGTACAGGGCATTCTTCTGTGAAGTATTCAAATGCTCAGCCAGATCTTTATCTCTAGACTCAGCCGCAAACCGCAACAGGGCTCTAAAATTACCATCATTCTGTAGTGGTTGTTCAGGTTCTGGTGATTCTGGTGTAATTTGTATGCGCCCCGAATTTGTATGCGATGCCTTGTTTGCCGCAAAAAATTATTGCTTTTACGATAGATAATACGATAATTAGTTTCTTTCGATTCCCCTCTTGTTGTCTCTTTCTTTCAGAAGACATCTGTTCAGTGACCGAAAAAGCCTGCGAAGGCATTACTTTTAGAAAGTTATCTGCCAGTTCTGAATTTCGCTTGTGGTGTCCCGATATCGCATGAGCTTCAAATATTTCTAGGGCATTTTTCCACTTACAAAAAGGTTCGGTTACCAACTGGCCCATCCTTTGATGGCCGCCTTCACCTTCATCAAGCGAACGTCTCATTACCACGCAAACTCTGCAGTATGCTCCACTTTTATATTCCGAATATGACAACCAGGGAAATCTCTCCAACCATTTCAATTGAAAGCGCAAGTTTCGTTTTGTGGAAATAGGAAACTTATAATCTCTGGGTGGGTTCCATGGTGTTTTTAAAATTTGGACTTTAAAATATTCATCCAAGATTTTTTCTTGATTCGCGTAAAAACCAACATCCAACTTAGCTACAGTTGTAAAAGATGAAGTAACAGGCAAGCTGGCCTGTTGCAGACTAGATGTAGATTCGGCAGATGAAGGTATCGAACAGTCTTCTTATCAGCATGCAAGGTAGCTGAAGCTTTAATAGCTAAATCAAAATTTGTTTCTTTATTAGAAACCCTTTGACTACACCACTTTTTCCAGTAGTCCATACCTTTAAGTTTATCACCCTTCCTTTTTTTCCCCTCCATTTTTCGACAGTAATAATGATTCACGTATCTATCCTTAACAAGGTCACCGAATAACACTGCACTAAAATTACTCACTTACAAGGTACACTTAATTCTCTTCGCCACTTTTCACTTATATTCGCTTCGAGTTCGCATTGAACAACACTGCCGTAAGCGCGGTCACGCGCCGCTTATATAGCTGCCCAGTAGTAGCCGTCCAGAAACTACCACAAACTTCCACAAAGCTCCGCTCATTCCGACCGAGGGGCGTGGTGAATAATCGAGAAACAACGCAAAGTTTTCATACGATACAAAATAGTTCAACTACTCGACAAGAGATGGCGTTACTGTGCGTAACGTCCACTACTTCGGATATATATTCAATTCAAGTGTAATAATTTAACTCTCTTCACTCCTGGTATTTTTTCGGTATAATATTAGGTAATATTTGGCTTATTTCGGGGGTGGTTTGAACCCCCAAAACCCCCCCTTGGCTACGCCCGTTTATATATATAGATATATATATATATATATATATATATATATATATATATATATATATATATATATATATATATATATAAATGGAATAAAAATATATAAATATATATATATATATATATATATATATATATATATATATATATATATATATATATATATATATATATATATATATACGCCATCCGACGGGAAGTCGGCGAAAACATTAATTGTTGGCTGTAGATAGGGTCTTTCTATTCTTGATGGGACAGCATGTGTAGGTACCTCTGTAAAGTCTAAACATTAAGAGCCTAAGAGTCTAAACATCAAACATATGCCCTCCAGTTGAAGGGATGGGTGGGACAATATATATATATATATATATATATATATATATATATATATATATATATATATATATATATATATATATATATATATATATATACATATATGAAATGAACATGAAAATGTATGTATTTGACATTATTAGTTTAATAATCCATTATTAAGGTATTTACGTACAGTGTGACAAAACCCGACAGCATCTGCAGACAGTTTAACGCAATGTATCCTAATTTAGCATATATTACTCTATCCAGTACTTTTTCCAGTCGACCTAACATAGCTAGCTTGTTATATTCAATTGCTTTTTCGGTAATTTGTCTTATCCCAAATACTGCGTCTGTGGATAATCCACTACAAAAACCATGTTTCTTATGCTAAATATACATTCTGGTTTAGTCGATGCAATACAATTTTTATTGTTAGTTTTAGCTCTCCATTTCTGTCTTATCACCTGTTGTTGGACAACAATATTAGCATCATTCGTATAAAAATACTATACGTATTAATTAAAAAACATAGCTTCTTTATCTAAATCACGTATTTTCAAATTCTCTTGCAATCCAGTTCTACCTATTTTGTTTTTTTTTTGTCAGCAGTATAGCTACATTTATAGATATGAATTACGCCAAAATGAACTATATATCAATGCAGTATTAAACTAATGAAATATTTGCATAATTTTATAAATATTATTGCGGCATAAAATTTAATATGTCGTTTAAATGAAGTAATATGCAAAATTAATTTTATAACATTGTAAAAATGTTTTTGCCATATGCTACTCCACCAGAATTATTTTCGAAACATTGAAATAATTCATCTAGTAGATAAATAAGCAATATATAACATTTATTCATCTCGATTTTTTACTGCTGTTGAAACAATCTATTTGTACATTTGGAAATACTGTTAATCAATTACGTACGAGGTCTGCTCAAAAAGTCCTAACAATAAAAAACCGGTTTTCAAATTGTAAGAATATTGTTATTTTACAATATAGACGACCAAGGTATTTTTTTAAGTTTTACAAAGACAAAATGAAATCAGCACAGTCCAAATCTGGCGAAAAGGGTGGACGTTCTCACAATTCCTGTTTCACCTCAATTAACGACAATTCTTCTTTTGGAACCTTCGGTGTGAAACACGAAACTGAAAGAGATTTACAACTAAACACCAAATCACTTTTTTAAATTTCTCGACACACGTTTCGCTAACCATGTTTGCATCATCGGAAGATGATTTAATCTAATTCTAAAAGTAAACTATGTTCTATTTATATGATAACCGTACCTAAAGCTGGTTCCACACCAATAGAATTTTGCCTGTGTGTTAAATTTACCGGAACAATTTGTTTGAATTATCTGGTGGACAACAGATGGTTCATGTGCGTGCTGTGCGGCGACAATATGTGTGACTGTGTGCATCAGAGCGTTTAGATTGCTGCGCAGGCATACCACATACAACAAATATAGACCGCACAACGCAAATTGATGTGTGACAATTGATGTGGACCCAGCTTTATGAAGCGTGTAAAAATCATAAACCGGAAAGTTTACGTCCTTTATCTCGGTTCCTGGTTTTCTTACATTTTTCTGTTTGAATGTTTTCATACGCATGCAAACCCTTATTATTATTTACACGTTTAAACAGTCTTAAATTACTAATATCTATATTGTGATCATGTTCGATTGCATAATTAATAAATGCATAATTAGTAAATGCATAATTAGTAAATGCATAATTAATAAATGCATAATTAGTATATGCATAATTAGTAAATTACTATAATAAATAAATTTGTTAACCGAGGCGAAGGATGAATGTTAAGTATCTGAATTCATGAACTCGAAAAATGAAGCATGAACTCGAAAACAACGATTGATTACCATTTCTGGATGTTTTAGTCAGTAGAAAGAATAAAAATAGGTTAGAGTTTGATATTTTTAGAAAATACAGCACCACTTCGAGATACGTTTCTAACGATTCAAATCATAACTTACTAAATAAGATGGCTAAAGATAAAAGATAATTAATAAAAGTTTAAAAAAATAAAGATAAAATAAGATAAGTTTGGGTTATAAAAAGAATATTGTAGAAAAATGGATTAGAAAACATAAATTTAGAAAATTATTAAAAAAATCTTGGACTTTTCAAAAGGGCCAGCACAAAGATAAATTAAATAAATAAACACCAGTTCAAGGTATCAAACTTTTCGCTCTATTCCCGTATAGCATTAATAAGCTTCACTGAAAAACGGAAAAATATTTTCAAAAAGGAAACCAAAAAAAAACAATTTCCGGTGAATCGTTTCAAAGACGTGCCAATGCTTCCAAACTGCAAGAATTGCATGCACAAAACGAAACACAGGGCGTAAAGGAAAAAAAAACGTTAAACACGTATTTATAGAACAGAGAATCGGTGGTCCGATGGTCGAGGAATCGCCCACACAGGTATTTTTGTCCTGCGGCTGGCAGGAAGCCAGAACGGCACACGACACCGGCGTGTTGCCGCACCGGTGACTATGTCGATTTTGGCGCTCTGCTGGGGGGGAGATTCCTACTAGGACGATAGGCGGACGTTGCCAAGATCGTACGGCACGTGTCCGCTGCGTATTTGGACAACCTGGTGCTAGTTCGATACATGACGCAGTTGGATTCGAAGCTTTTTGCGAGCTAATTTGTTACAGATGGAAATATTTGCCAATATACAGAGTATATCCAAAGGAAACTAATTAAACTTTAACCCATCGTTTTTTTTTATGGAGATCCTTCATTTAATTCCGAATCCCACGTGTCTAGGACACATTTATAGGTGTGGACAACCAACACGACAAATTGGTAATCACTAATCACGAATTGAAACTGAAATTACGAAACACCTTTGTTTTTTTTTCAGTTTTCATAAATAACTTTAAAGAGGACAAAAATCACCAAATGGAGCTATAAGGGCTTTGTTCTTGTGTGACAATGCGTTGTCGCATAGCAGTATTTCTAAATGAATAACCGAAAATCCAGATGAGATAATGTAAATGTAATCTGTATATACATACATATACTTTTCAAGTCAAATGCAAATGAAAACCATTTCGAATATATATACCGCCTATAGAGAGAATAGAAGAATTTACTTTAAACCCGGTAACTCCAGATGAGGTAACTAAGGAAACCAAAACTAAAATTAATACTAAGAAAGCACCGGGCTATGACCTTGTAACTGGGGAAATATTGAAGACACTACCGAGAAAAGCAATAACTAAAATTACCCATTTAATTAATTCCGCATTTTATTTGAAGTATGTACCGGATATCTGGAAACTGGCTAAAGTACTCATGATCCCCAAACCAGGCAAACCGTCAAATAAGGCATCATTATATAGACCAATCTCGTTTCTACCAACTTAATACCTTCACATCAGCTTAGATTTCGGGAAAAACACTGAAGTGTTGATCAAGTACACAGAAATAATCGAAAAATCATAGAAAGAGAAAAAAATGTTCAGCCATTTTCCTAGACATAGCCCAGGCTTTCGATATGTGACATAATAAAATGTGACACTCTATATATATATATATATATATATATATATATATATATATATATATATATATATATATATATATATATATATATATATATATATATATATGATATAATAAAATGTGACACTCAGAACTAATCAATAAACTCAAAAGCATGTTATCAAAACAACACACAGAATTATTCTGATTCAATCAGAAGCTTGAAGAACCTTTCGAGTTAAACAATAAGATAAATATTCCAGTATGAGATAAGTAAAGGCAGGCGTACTCCAAAGAAGCGTTTTGGGGCCAATCCTCTATTGACATGTGATATTCCTCAAGCAGAATAGGTCACTACTGTGACCTTCGCTGACGACACATCTATCCTAGCTATTGGTCACTATAGCGAAGAAGCAGTCAATATAAATATTTGGATAAAAAAGTGGTCAATCAAAATTAATGAAAGCAAATCAGTACAAGTTAACTTTGCCTATATGCAAAATACATATGAACCAATAACAATTAATAGTACAAAAATTCCAAATAATAAAACAGCAAGGTATCTTGGAATGAACTTGGATGTGGAGCTTCGATGGGTGGAACATGTAAAAAAGAAAAAAAAAGAACTTGACATTAAATATAAGAAAATGTATTGGCTTCTTAGAAGGAAATTCCAGTTATCAATATACAATATACTCCTAGATAAACAAATATTTAAACCCATATGGATTTATAACCCATATATAGTTCATAGCTATAGCTATATATATATATATATATATATATATATATATATATATATATATATATATATATATATATATATATATATATATATATATATATATATATATATATTATAGTTTATATAGTTCATAGTTAAAAATATATTTTTAGCTACGGGGTTGTACAGCTAAAAGTTATATCCAGAAAATTCGATTAAATTGACTATTTACATAGAAACTTGAAAATCTCAACAGTTAAGGAAGAGATCAGGAGATTTCCAACGAAGCACGAGGAAATACTCCATGCCCACGTGAACACTCCATGCTTTTGGAACACCCATTAATCGAGAAGACTTAAACGAACCACCCGTTTGAGTTGGTTTAATGAGCAGAGTGACACAGCAAAGCATAGTGACAGTGTATTAATAGGCTAACATTAGTATTTCTTTTAGAAACAAGGGATGACCATTGAGAACAACTTAGAGAAGTACCTAGTCTTAAGAATTGAAAAACAAATTATAGGTTAGTGGTCTACCAACTAGTAACAATATTATAATAAGTATAAAAAAAAATTATCTACACAAAATATCAATTTTTTTGTTGCAACCTTTGGTGTGAAATACTAAACTTGAAGAGATTTACCACTAAACTCCAAAACGCTTTTTTTGAACTGCTCGACGCACGTTTCGCTAACCATGTTAGCATCATCAGGAGATGATTTAATCTAATTCTAAAACTAAACTATGTTCTATTTATATGAAAACCATACCTAACGAAGCGTGTAAGAATCATGAACCGTGAAGTGTACTAAGCCTTACATTAATAATTGAAAAAGTTGACTGAAAGGAATCGGTCCTTTATCTCGGTTCATGATTTTCTTACCTTTATCTATTTGAATGTTTTCATATGCATCCAAAGCCCTATTATTATTAACACTTTTAATTAGTCTTAAATTACTAATATCTATACTGTGGTCATGTTCGATTGCATGTTGGGCAACACAAGATTTTTAATTTCTCCCATATCTAATGCGTTCTTTATATCTTTTCAATATGGATCTTTTTGTTTGCCCAATATACCTTCGATCACAGTCTTGACAGCTAATTTCGTAAATCCCCGACTTTTCATGTTGCTCTACTTTATCCTTTGGATTATCCAGAACTTCTCTTAATTTATTATATGGTTTGTACACAACCTTGATGTCCACTTTTTTCAAAATTTTGTCTAGTCATCTTGTTAATTGGGCATCAAATGGTATTACCATGAACTTCTTTGTGTTCTGATACTTTTGAAAAGTCGAAGATTCTTTCAATAATTTTCTGAAGTTATGTTTTCTAATTAGTTTATCTACAATGTTCTTATTATAACCATTCCCTTCAGATACCTCCCTAATTAATTTTAATTCTTTATTATAACTATCTTTATTTAAAGGAAAATTAATTAATCTATTTACCATAAAATTTAAACTAGCCATCTTATTTTGGAAGCTATGATTTGAATCATTAGGAATGTATCTCGAAGTGGTGGTGGTTTTTCTGAAAATATCAAAATCTAACCTATTTTTATTATTTCTACTAACACATCCAGAAATGGTATACTATCGTTGTTTTCGAGTTCATGCGTGAATATTATATTTTGGGATTTACTATTTAGGTTCTTAATAAAATCATCTAAATTTTCATTTTTCGAATCGAAAATGGCAAAAATGTCATCCACATATCTTAACTATACCTTCGGAAAGTAACTATACTTCGGAAAGTGAATTCATCTTTTGCCTCGGTTTCAAATTTACTCATAAAAAAGTTGGCTAAGAACGGTGACAGAGGATTATCCATTGCCGTTTCTTCTTGTTGTTCATAAAACCTGTTATTAAGCTGAAAACAATTTTGCTTCATACCTAATCTTGTTAAGGAGATGTACTCAGAAACTCTCTTGTTATTAAAACCGTTTAACTCCAGTAACTCCCTCAGGTATTTCAAGGTATGTGGAATCGGAACACTCGGAAACAACGATGAAACGCCAAAGGAAACCAAAACCTCACCTTCCTGTAGATGTGTATTTTTGACTTTTTCTATGAATTTGGTTGAATTTATCACAGAACAGGAAGGTAGTTGGTTTGGTAGATTTTCAAATTCCTTTGCTAACCACTTTGCCAAGTTATATGTTGGAGAATCAATGGTTGATACAATTGGTCTCATTGATTTTCCTGGTTTATGAATTTTTCGTAGATCATACAATCTTGACACTTTTGGATTAGAAACATGTAATTTGCTTTTTAGAGAAGGAGAAATATGGCTGTTACAAGACTATTTATTTTTACTGTTACAAGACTGTTTATTACTGTTTATTGGGCAAACAAAAAGATCCATATTGACAAGATATAAAGAACATATTGCCCACATTAGATATGGGAGAAATAAAAATTTTGTGTTGCCCAACATGCAATCGAACATGACCACAGTATAGATATTAGTAATTTAAGACTAATTAAAAGTGTTAATAATAATAGGGCTTTGGATGCATATGAAAACATTCAAATAGATTAATGTAAGAAAATCATAAACCGAGATAAAGGACGGATTCCTTTCAGTCAAGTTTTTCAATTATTAATGTAAGGCTTAGTACACTTCACGGTTCATGATTCTTACACCCTTCGTTAGGTATGGTTTTCATATAAATGGAACATAGTTTAGTTTTAAAATTAGATTAAATCATCTCCTGCTGATGCTAACATGATTAGCGAAACGTGCGTCGAGCAGTTCAAAAAAAGTGTTTTGGTGTTTAGTGGTAAATCTCTTCAAGTTTAGTACACTAAAATAATTTAAAAAATAAATTAAGGATGTTCAATATTTGATTTGTTAAGTAATAACCAATTAATATTTGCCAACTATCTTTTTACACATATTTTAATTATAATTCTTATCATCGTTATTAATATATAAGAAGCTTTTTTCTTTAAAATAATATGAAGTATCGTTGGTTAAATTTATGAAAGGATTTTTCCTTACACCTCGAATAACAGCTCAACAATCGAGGAATTTATGAAAGGGATTAAAGCGATTTTTTTTTTCTCCAAGTAGTGCTGAAATAAACAAAGAGTACAAACTCTGCTGTATGCAATAAAGAAGATTAATGACGAAAACTTAAAGTGTTATTAATAAAATGATGCACCACTTTCCTCTCACGTTCCGAGCGGGCAAAAAACTGACGGCATCAGGCCGTACGCGTCGCAAGACAAAACAAGAATTGAAACAAATGGTCCTGCAAGCCGGCCGGTATCAGGAGCGAACAAGGGCGAACCGTCCGAACCGGACAATTTAAAAATAATTAGTTTCCGTGTCCCTTTTTTAACGTTGATGTCACGCCTAACATCCCTACGACCCCCTCGACGAGAAGGTTTTCATCATAAAACAGGGAGTTTTTGTCCGAAACACATGGCCCCAAATATAAATTGTTTTAGTAATAAACATAATCTAGTACACAGTTCCAATTAGTACAATGATTCATTATCATCTGTAGTTTTACATCTTTTAAAGTATTTTCACCTGTCGAAGAAGGTCGAAGAATTGACTTCTGTTTTTGGCTTTTGTTTTCCAATTTACTATTTTAAGTTTCTTCATGTCACCCAATTTTTGACCCATAAAGCGTACTTTAGGTATTCCTTTCAATCTTTTGCCTATTGATCATTCAAAAGCCTTCCAACTTTGATAAAGGTCTCTATCTATATCGTTGTCCTGATATTGTCTGTATAGTTCATAGTTGTATCGTCTACGTCCCTCCCCGTTCTCCTGGATTTCTCCTTAAATATGTCTAGGCACCTTTTTCTCGATATGTTTATGTTTAGCAGTTTTTTATCGCTTTGTGTCACTAGCCTGATTTCCGAAGCATAAGTTAACAAGGGTCAAATCAGTGTCCCATATAAGTTACATTTGTTGCTTTTTGACGCAACGTCTGATTTTCGATTTTAAAAGCTCTTGTACGACTATTACTATTTATGTATCTGCAATTGGCAACAATGGTGTCGTTAGGTGCCATATTGACATATACATCGTAAAATTTGACACTGTTGACTGTATACGTACTCAGAACATTTTGTCATACGAACGTTATACTAACTGACATAGAAAAAGGAACATAAAGAAATAATAATAAAACTTTAAAAACTATTTTATAGATTTATTGTTATTGTTAAACAGTACAACTGATTAAAATTTGAAGGGAACTGCAATCAGTAATAAGTGGATCCACTTTGTATACATTCATGGAGGCGCCTAGGCATTGATCTAATCAGGTGGTCAATTTCAACTTGAGGTATAGTATCCCATATTACTTGAATTTCATCCCATAGTGCCTCCAAAGTTAGAGGATGGTGTGGCAATCTGAACAATCTTCGACCGATGATATCCCACACATGCTTTATTACGGAAAGGTCCGGGGACCTCGATTGTCAAGGCAGTAAATTGATTTGGGCTCCTTCAAAATGATGCAAAGTAACACGTGCAATGTGTGAGCGTGTATTATCCTGCTAGAAATGTGGATTTGAAAGTGTTCGAAGATAGGGTAACAAAAGGGAGTCTACAATATCTTCGACATACCGCTACCTCGGATTTACACTACCTGTACCAAAAACTAGAGGTGCCCTACCACCATGTGCGATGGCAGCCCAAACCATAACACCCACTGTGCGATGTACGTGGCTCTCCACGATGAACTCCGGATTTCATCGTTCTCCGCGATATCTTCTTACACGAGCACGGCCGTCATGACCACTTTTACAGAAGCGGGACTTGTCACTAAAAACAACACGATTCTATTTCGCATCCCACTGATGTCTTTCTCTGCACTTCTCCAGCCGTTGACGTCGATGTTTCGCCGTTAAAGGTAAAGCCATATATGCCTTTACCATATATAGTAAAGATTTTTATATGGTAGATCATTAGCATTCCAATTAACCTTCCATGATCTTCGTACAACTGGTTAGCAATTGACATTGAAGTTAAAAAACGGTCTCTTTTGGTCAAAAGCCGAAGACGGCGCTTCTGGAGTTCGGTCGTAGCTGGGCGGTGTCCTGTGCCTCTAGCTGGTTGTTGCTGACCTTCTTCAGCCTACGCTCTCCAAGTACTTAACATTGTGTGAACGATCCTATTCATACTTCTTCCAATTTCCCGAAAAGATAATCCGGCCTCTCTTAGCGGTTCCTCGCAAATTGTTTTATCTGGCGAAAATTTGCACGTCTTCGTACTCTGGGCATAATAACTTTGTTAAAGAAATTAAATTGCAGTAAAACAAATTACTGTCAAATCGTAAAAGATACTGAAATGATGTATCATAAAGGAAAAAGTGACCGTGCCTAAAACTTTTTTATACGAAAAAGTGCTTCGTTGCTTCGGCTAAAATTTTAATCATTTATTTCTAAGGTCTATACAAAATATAATTAAAATATAAAAACTTTTACTGAGTGTTCCTTTTTCTATGTCATTTAGTGTTGTTTAGTGACTTGAAAATGTAGCTCAGTAAGACTTGAGAGAATTTTCATGCGATGATTTATTACGACTTTCGAAGTGGATTATCTGAACAACAGTGCATCGAACAACTCACTTCGACTTTTGGCGATGAAGCACCATCTAAAACCATTGTACATCACTGGGTTAGTGAATTTAATCGTGGCCGTTGTTCGCTCACGGACGTATCTAAAAAAGGTCGTCCAAAATCAGTTGTTGTGCCAGAAAACATCGATGCGGTATGGAAACTGATAAAGCAAAATTACCATGTGATATACCGTGAGATTGAGGCATCTCTAAGCATTAGTATGACAGGCATATAAAAGATTTTACATGAACATTTAGCAGTGAAAAAGATTTGTACGTGTTGGATTTTGTCTAATTTGACAATCGCTTCTTAAAAAGGGCTTCTGTCGATTGGTGAAAAGAAAAGGTTAAAATACAATCATCAAAAGCCGTGAATAATGTCTACACAGAGGACGAATCTTGTACCTATGCCTATGACCCCGAAAGTAAACAGCAGTGGACTATATGGGTCTTTCAAAATAAACCAAACACAACAAGAGCTGTTTCACGCAAGAAGTACTTCGAAGCAGGATTATTCTTCATTATGACAAAATGAGCTCTTACACGTCGGACCGAACAACTCAATCTTTGAACGGTCAAAACATAAAATTGATTGATCATCCGCCGTACAGTTCTGATTTGCAATCCAATGATTTATTTTTGTTCCCGTCCGTAAAGATTAAACTACGTGGTCAATGATTTTTGACGCCCGAAGGAACGGTTGATGCGTTCAAAATGCATAAATTGGAGATACCTCAATCGGAATGGAAGAAGTGCTCTATTGAAGTTGGTTCAAACGTATGGAAAAGTGTATCGATCATAGCGGAGAATATTTTGAAAAACAATAAAACCATTTTCAAGGATAAATATTTTTTTTTATTTATTATTTCGGATATTTAAAGAGCAACCCTCGTACAATGGTTGGTTGTTTTTCGACAATTTTCACCTGTACTACTCTCTAGGTTAATGCTGATGTCCCAGAGCAGCTGAACGAACCAACAGAACGTAAGATTATATTCGTCCTATGTGGAAAGATGAGGCTAGTCACATCGCCTAGCGCCATCTACCAATGAAAATTTGCGGTAGATTTACAAATCATTCTCCGACGTGGTAGCCTAAGTTCATCTGAGCTTTAATTTGCATAGGCGCATTGCATGAATTTAATGACAGTTGGATCTTCGATTATTTCCATCTTTACACAAACATTAACATCGCCTGATATAAATAACTGTTAAACAACAACTGAGTATCTAATATGGCTAAAATTTTCAAAGTTATCTTTCAGCGCATGCGTAATTATATTACTAGAATATTTTTGACCAGTAAAGTCATCTTCATGTTAAAGCTGGAAACTTTTCAGGCTATCCTCCTAATACTTATTTTAAACCCAATATTTATTTTAAACTGAGATTATTATCAAAAGTGTTTTTTATCACAAAGGAAGAAATATAATTGCAGTTATACTGTGTTTCTTATACATAGGTTTTTCTTCGCTTCCTAATTACCAAAAGGGTTTTGCTCCCAACATATTAATTATCTAATCTGAATTATTCGACGTGAAATCTTTCCGAACAACGAGCCATTATCGTCGCATGATTAATCACATTAATAGTCCCCACATAACAATGGGCAAATTTGTACGAATTTGTCCCCTCATAACGTAGCTCACTTTCTTCCCATCGAATAAAAACTGTCGTTTCCTCCAAACTTTGGTAATTAATTCTCTTTAGAGGAACTGCGCCACTTTATACCCCCTCCTCCACATCTCTCCGCACGCCCCCGCACCATTAACCGAAGGGGTCAAGTTCGAGCCCTCCAGATAAGATTTTGCCCTTATGTGGAAAATTGTAGGTTGCAAATTAATCACTGATACAATGCATTGTTATCGGAACTAATTTGGATCGAGAAGGAACAGCCACGTACGCTCCATCGGAATGTAGTTGGAATAAATCTTGAGTGTTACGTTGTGTTGGCGAAAGCGTGTGCCAAAATATCTGCTAGATTGTTGTTTTTATTGTATTTATTGTCATAAGCGATTAACGAAATATTTATTCAAGAAACAGCTGGTTCCTTTGATCTCTTCCTCAAAAAATAACAAAAGATTATTTCAAAAAAATATGATGTTCGGATTAAAAGCAGGATAGCTCATATATATATATATATATATATATATATATATATATATATATATATATATATATATATATATATATATATATATATATATATATATATATATACGGTGTCCGATAATTAATGGTACACAGCAAAACTCTAGATATTTTCGGGAAATATATTGTGATATAACCCAAATTACGTTAGTCCAAAAGTTAATAGTAACCAAGATACATGATAATAAAGTTATAATTATATTTTCAATTTTCGTTCATAAATTTCTTAAAAAGTATCTCTCTTGGACAAAATTTGGCAGTGGGGGGTTTTTTAAGATAGAAATTTAAATGTATCGAAAATTTTTATGTAGATTGTAGAGGGCGCTGTCTGCGTTACTTTTGTACATTTAAAAGGTAATAACTTTCTTGTGCCTTAATGTATTCGCAATTTTAATAAAAATATTATTTTGCCCACCTTTTTTAAGTAATTTTTTTATGGAGCGACATTTGCAACGTATGCCTTACCTTGCAAATGTCGTTCCGAGTAACCGTTTTCTAGATATCTGCGTTTAAAATTGTTCATTGCACACTTTCACTTTCACACAAGACGCATTGCTCTTGGAGTTGGGGTAGGCAAGTTCACCCTTTGTAAACTTTTCACGATCAGAGACTGTATTTTTCAGCCAGACTGGAAGCTGATTTGCCAGCCAGACTGGAATTTGCCTGTTTCTGTTGTATCCAGCAATATGCCGACCCAATGTTTATTAAAAATATATAAGGAACTTTTATACGTAGAGATGCATTCAATTTTAGAAATAAACGTGCGTGGTATTTAGAACACCCACACTTAATATCCGAACGTCATTTCCAACACAAATTTAAGATTAACGTTTGGAGTGGTATTATTAGTCCCCTAATTTAAACGACGAACTGTATCTTAATTTTCTTCAAACTCAGTTAGTTTATTCATTAGTTAGTTATTTCATTTCTGAAATTACTGGTATTATATGTTTTTTTTTATATAAATCATTTCTTTTATATTTCTTTTTTTATATTGTTTTTCAAAATCTAGGATTTTTATGTCGTTAAAATTAAAGTTGTGTCCATTATCTATAGCATGCCTTGAAAGGGCAGTTACGTTTGGTAACTGCCAAAGAAATATATATAAGAAATATATTGTATATATAATAACATTATTAAATAATACATTTTCATAATTTTTTGTTTTTGCATCTAATATTCCACATAACAAATTCAAAACAATTAGGTCATAATATAAAACAAAAATTTAAAGGTGAAAGAATTGTTAAATATGTCAAAGTCAAACATGTCATTTAAAAATTTTTGTATAAAATTTTTTTTTATACATATTTTTATTATCACATATTAGTTAAAAAAAAAAATAAAATTAATTGTTTAATTTAATATTGGTAGGTTTTTAAATGTAAGTTTATGTTTTTTATAAAAGTTATATGTATTGCAGAATTATTCTGAGGATGGTTCATTGTTTGAACCGAAACGTTTATAAAAAAATTAAAAATTAAAACCTAATTACTGACATATATATATATATATATATATATATATATATATATATATATATATATATATATATATATATATATATATATATATATATATATATATATATATATATATATATATATATATATATATATATATATATATATATATATATATATATATATATATATATGTATACTTGGCTAACTAATTCAAAAATTTATTCCCAGAGCGGAAATGAAAAAATTACTTTATTCTTCCGTACATTCTCCACTAAGCTCAATACATTTTTTCCATCGGTTGTCCCATTCATTTATCTCTGAAGTGATTTTCTTGAAGCCTTTCAAAATACTTTTCTACTGCTGCTATAACTTCTTCATTTGAGGAAAAAAGTTTTACTCGAAGTCGTTTTTGATCAGAATTTAATAAATGTGGCACCCATGTGGTATATAGCTTTCTAAAGCCCAATTCCATTTTCAAAATATGAAACATCCGTCCAGTTGAGTTGTCCATGGTCTTTGCAATTTCAGTCAAAGGCAATTGTTTGTGATCCATAACCATATCAGGTGTATAAATTTAAATATTTATTCAGTAGTTCCACTTATTGGACGTCTAGAACTAAGATGATCATCCAGGCTTGTACGACCACATTGAAACTCAACTGCCCACTTACAAACCATTGCTTGTGAAGGAGCAGACTCCCATAATATATTTATCATTTCACTATGAATTTCCATTGTCTTGAAACATTTTATACAAAGAATTTATTCAGTGTGCGATTTTCTATATATTCCATTTTAAAAATAACCCTGATACGTTTCCTTTAAGCTGCTGTTTTTATACGAATGAATTGATAAATCAGCTTGAAACTTAAACATTTAAAACATATGAACAAATAAAACTTCATATATGAATTATAACTTCACATATTAATTAATCACATATGATTATGAAATAATTCCGATAGAAATTTTGCAAATGAGGAAAAAAATCAATTCTTTTATTGGAACCTTCGATTTGAAACACTAAACTCGAAGAACAGATTTACTACTAAATACCAAATCACTTTTTTTGCGTTGCGCTTTTGCGAACGTGCGTTTCGCTAACTATGTTAGCATCATCAATTAATCTGATTTTGAAATTAAATCATCTCCTGATGATACTAACATGGTTAGAGAAATGCGCATCGATAACTTAGTAAGTAATTTAGTAAGTAATTTAGTGTTTAGCAGTTAATGTCTTCGAGTTTTATTGATGAAAAGAACGGAACGGAAGTGACCTCTCAGATGTTATCTTCACAATATAAAATGATTTTGTTCTTCTGGTAGGTGGAATATTTCTAATTTTTGTTTATTTCTCTGCCCCACCTAATAATATCATTTTATTAATATCTAGGTCTCTTCTTGATAAATGTTCCTTATAGATTGAAGGTACTATTTTGAATACAACCTGGTATAAGCCAGTCGATCAACATGCGATATGAAAACCGAAACGGTTTGTCACCGAAACGGTCGATTTTAAAAGTGGCGAGCAGCGTCATTTCCTTCCATAATTTATTTTGGTCGGTCGACGCGCCAAAACGAAAGAAAACACAAAAGGACGAAATCACGACATATGTGCTGCCTTTTTACGACGTCTGTCGTGGATATGATTAATTTCCTCTGTCGGTTTTGCTGCCCATTTTTATGGACGATTTTTTTCCCATTCAACCGACATGGTGGGCCGTAGCACTTTTGTTTCCAGAAAGCCTTTTTTGCCGGCCGTATCCAACTGGAAAAAAATCTGCGGACCAGATTTATCAGCAGACGGGATTTAATTATCCGAATGTCTGTATGTGCAATGGTATTACAGTCGGTATAAAGTCACCATTTTTTTGTTCAAAAAAAAAGTAGAACGAACTGACTAAAATTAAAGTGTTTTCTGAAAAAAATTACTGTATGGAAATAATATTAAATCATTCAGTTTAATTCCGCAGATTTCTTTAGGATTTTTCATGTAGTTAATGTAGCACATACAGAGTCTATTCAATAGGAAAACTAACTGAAACGAATTTAAATACAAGATGTTAACTAACCGATCAATAATTCCCCTGTCTGACATATAGAGGGCGTCACCTACGAAAAATCCTTACCAATGGTCGATTGTGCTAACCTTCAAATGTACTGTGTCAAAATTTTATGACAATCTGTTTACTAGTTTCTGACTTGTACTTTAAGTTACGCTACTTTTGTTATTTTCAAAACAATACAAAAAATAATTCAAACAATAAAAAAAAACAACATAATACACATTTCGTGTGTTAATTAAGCATTGCTTTTTGCTGAACAAAAATACCTTTGAAGCAAAACAATAGCTTGATTAATATTACCCGGACTCACAGGAAAATCAACCAAAATTGATTGGTATGCTGAATTCAAACGTGGCTGTACAAGCATCGATGAAACTGAATACTCTGAACGTCCAATTGAGGTGATTACACCAGATAACATAAGAAAAATTTACAAAATTATTTCGCAATATCGTATAGTACAGCTGCAGGAGTTAGCTGATATCATGAAGATATCGAAAGGAAGTGTTTACACCAATTTGAAGGGACATTTAGGAATGTGTAAATTGGGATTAGGAAATAAAACTTATTTTTTCATGTGGTATGTGAGAACGGATGAAACATGGATCCATCAGTGCACTCCGGAGTTAAGTCAGCAGTCAGCTAAGTGAACAGCAGCCGGTGAAAGGCATCCAAAGCGACTAAAAATACCACCATATGCAGGTAAGGTTGTGACCTCTGTATTTTAGGAATCATAGCGTTATTCGTGCGTTTAAAGGACGAGATCGCAAAATAGGCTCCAAATAAACAAAAAGAGTGGTGTTTCACCAAGACAACGCACCGTATCACAAATCGTTGGAAACGATAGCTAAATTGCACGAATTGCACTTCAAATTGCTTCCTCATCCACCGTATTCACCAGATCTGGCCCCCAGTGACTATTTCTTATTCTCAGACCTAAAAAAGTGCTCGCTGAAAAGAAATTTCGTTCTAATATAGAGGTAATTGCCGAAACTGATGGATATTTTGAAGGCAAAGATAAATCGTTCTGTAAAAAAGGTGTACAAATGTTAGAAAAGCGCTGGAATGATTGTAATGCTCTTAAAGGGGAATATATTGATGAATAAAGTCGAAATTTACAGAAGAAACTGTGTTTTATTTCCCAGACCGGGGACGTATTGGTCGATGTGTTACATATTAATAATTTACTACAGAAAATTTTACATTTAATCTCGAAACCCACGTGACCTATAAATGTAGATAACCAACACGACAAGTTAGTTATAATTAGTACGAAATCACATTTTTTTTTAAATTGCAGTATACATTTATTGGTTTTCTTTCAGTTTTTATAAATAATTTTTTCTAATTATATGAGCAGTTTAGCACTAACAGCGAAAACAAACATAACATTTGACTAGTCCTACATTATTTTGAACCTAAAGTAAAAAATAAATTAAAATAACTCCATCAGAGCAGATGCCATAGAAGGAAGAAAGAAGAATAGAAGGGCATGTCGTAGTTTTATATGCAAAATATTGTTGATAAAACAAAAATAATGAAGAGGTGTTTTAAAAATATTTTTTTGTTGCTCGGAAAATATAGAAACTAATAAAAACAAATCTCGATGTCAGATCTAAGGGAAATTGTAGTAATATTTCTGGTGACATATAATATCGCCTTTAAATGATTCAACATAAAAAAAACTAAAGTTTCTAAGTTTAAATAAATCACTAGTCATTTAGAGTTAGATGATTAAATGTAGACTCTGTAGAATGGTCAAAAACTAAGGTGTCCTTTTAAGTAAAACACATACTATTTATCTATTCATAAAAAAATATTTTGGCTCCTTCAAAATAATCCCTTCTCACCACAATACACTTATTCCAGCGTTTTTTTCCAGTTTTCCTAACAGTTCTTATACTTAAGGATGAACGAGCGAATCTTATGGAAAACACGAGTTTTCAAGACTCAAAATCTAGTAATTGCGAAAACTAATATGTAATTGAACTATGATCAAAATATGAAAATTGTTTGGTAGGTAAAAACGTTGGGTAGAGTGTTTCATTATTAGTAATTGAAATTGGAAAACAAAGTTTGACTATAATTATTTAAATAATTATATCGATAACCCGATATTATTCATTGAATTAAAAGTTAAAAAAGAAGTTTGACTATAATTATTTAAATAATTATATCGGTAACCCGATATTATTCAGCTATAATAACATTCATTCATATATAGTATATAAATAATATATAATATAATAACATTCATTTATATATAGTAACATTCATTCGTATATAATAACCATAAGACATACACAGTCTATAAGAACTGTTTAAAAATATCATTTTTCTAAAAAACTAGACAGTGAAAAATTTTCATATTTTGATCATAGTTCAATTACATATTAGTTTTCACAATTACCAGATTTTGAGTCTTGGAGACTCGTTTTTCCCATAAGATTTGCTCGTTCCTCCTTAAGTATAAGAACTGTTGCGAAAACAGGAAAATAACGCTGGAATAAGTGTATTGTGGTGAGAAGGGATTATTTTGAAGGAGACAAAATATTTTGTGATGAATAGATAAATAATATGTGTTTTACTTAAAAGGACACCTTAGTTTTTGATCATTCTACAGAGTCTACATTTAGTCTTCTAACTCAAATGACTAGTGATTTATTTAAACTTAGAAACTTTAGTTTTTTATGTTGAATCATTTAAAGGCGATATTATTTGTCTCCTAGATCTGACATCGAGATTTGTTTTTAGTAGTTTCTATATTTCCTGAACAACAAAAAAATATTTTTAAAACACCTCTTAAACTCACTTGGTTATTTAAAAGAAAAACATTTCGTTGTTTTCGTTTCATCAACCGTATTTTGTATATAAAACTACGACATGCCCTTCTATTCTTCTTTCTTCCTTCGATGGCATCTGCTCTGATGGAGTTATTTTAATTTATTTTTTACTTTATGTTCAAAATAATGTAGGACTAGTCAAATGTTATGTTTGTTTTCGCTGTCAGCGCTAAACTGTTTATATATTTCAAAGAAAAAGATTATTTATAAAAACTGAAAGAAAACCAATAAATGTATATCGCAATTTAAAAAAATTGTGATTTCGTGGTAATTATTACTAACTTGTCATGATGGTTATCTACATTTATAGGTCACGTGGGTTTCGAGATTAAATGAAGGCTCTGTAGTAAATTATTAATATGTAACACATCGTCTCATACGTCCCCGGTCTGGGAAATACAACACAGTTTCTTTTGCAAATTTCGATTTTATTCATCAATATATTCCGCTTTAAGAGCATTACAATCATTCCAGCACTTTTCTAACATTTGTACACCTTTTTTATAGAAGGATTTATCTTTGCCTTCAAAATATCCATCAGTTTCGCTAATTACCTCTTCATTAGAGCGAAATTTCTTTTCAGCGAGCATTTTTTTTAGGTCTGAGAATAGGAAATAGTCACTGGGGGATAGATCTGGTGAATACGGTGGATGAGGAAGAAATTTACAGTGCAATTAGTGCAATTTAGCCATCGTTGCCAACGATTTGTGATACGGTGCATCCTAGGTACATCCTTCAAACGCACGAATAACGCTATGATTCCTAAAATACAGAGGTCACAACCTTACCTGCATATGGTGGTATTTTTAGTCGCTTTGGATGCCTTTCACCGGCTGCTGTCCACTTAGCTGACTGCTGATGTAACTCCGGAGTATAGTGATGGATCCATGTTTCATCCGTTGTCACATACCACATGAAAAAATAATTTTTATTTCGCTTAAACAGCTCCAAACATTACTCAAAATCATCAATACGTTGATGTTTTTGGTCCGCTGTGAGCAAACGCGGTACCCATTTCGGTAGCAATTTCTCCTAAATGGTCCTTTAAATTGGTGTAAACACTTCCTTTCAATATCTTCATGATATCAGCTAACTCCTGCAGCTTTACTATACGGTTGTGCGAAATAATTTTGTGAATTTTTCTGATGTTATCTGGTGTAACCAATAGCGGGTTATCGATATAATTATTTAAATAATTATAGTCAAACTTTTTTTTCCACTTTCAATTACTAATAACGAAACATTCTACCAAACGTCTGGAACGTCGCGCAACCAGCTGAGAAAAAATGATATAGAGTTAGAACTAAAAAGGGAGATTACTATGTATGACACTTCTAAATCTGAGGTTAAAAAAGCTATATTTCTAACAAAATTTACCGCTGTATCTAGAATGCATATATTTTTAATATAAAGATTCTATTTTGTATCGTTAAAATTCTCATAGTTATACACAATATATACTGATATATATATATATATATATATATATATATATATATATATATATATATATATATATATATATATATATATATATATATATATATATATATATATATATATATATATATATATATATATATATATATATATATATATATATATATATATATATATATATATATATATATATATATATATATATATATATATATATATATATATATATATATATATATATATATATATATATATATATCATCATTAACCCGTATCAATCCACTGCAGGATAAAGGCCTCTTCAGCATGCTTCCACATCTCGCGGTCCTGAGCTTTCCTCTGCCATTCGGGTCCAATATACTTAATAATATCATCAGTCCATCGTGTTTTCGGTCTTCTCCGTGGACGTTTGCGATAAAGTGGTATTCAATCCAGGACTGCCCTGGTCCATCTTTCGTCCCACTGCCTCGGGAGCATGGCCTGCCCACCCCCATTTCAATGGCTTTATTCTTCCAATGATTCCGTGATTTTTTTAACAGCAACATACGGATATCGCTGGATTGGTCGAAGTGGGCCACACGCATGGCCTGCTCGATCCCCGGACTTAAACCCCCTGAATTATTTCTTCTGGGGATATTTAAAGTCATTAGTTTACGCTACTACATTGAAGAATTTGGATGATTTGAGAAATCGGATAATTGCTGGGTGTAACTCAATTAGAAACGACCCTGGTGTGTTTGAAACAGTTCGGCAGTCAATGACGAGAAGATTGAATGCTTGTATCAAGGCTGGAGGAAGTCATTTCGAACATTTATTGTAGATTGAGCAACTTTACATATACTTTTTGATAATAAAATGTTGTTAATGTTGTAAATTTTTTTCACCCTGTATCTTCGAAACAAAGGGGTTTTTCAAAAATCATCATACAACAAAATATTCTTAGAATAAGTCAAGGAATAACCTCTTTAATTTTTGCCGCATGTTTACCTAACACGCTGTCTACATATATATATATATATATATATATATATATATATATATATATATATATATATATATATATATATATATATATATATATATCATCATTAACCCGTATCAATCCACTGCAGGATAAAGGCCTCTTCAGCATGCTTCCACATCTCGCGGTCCTGAGCTTTCCTCTGCCATTCGGGTCCAATATACTTAATAATATCATCAGTCCATCGTGTTTTCGGTCTTCTCCGTGGACGTTTGCGATCAAGTGGTATTCAATCCAGGACTGCCCTGGTCCATCTTTCGTCACACCGCCTCGGGAGCATGGCCTGCCCACCCCCATTTCAATGGCTTTATTCTTCCAATGACGTCAGTCACTTTCGTTTGTTCTCTAATCCATGTGCAGGTCTTTCTATTTCGTCTAGTAATGCCAAGCATATCCCGTCTAGTAATCTTCCAACCCGTATTGGACCAGCGTGGCAGATTACGGTCCATGCCTTCAACGTCCATGTTCTTCAATGTCCATGACAGTACAACTTCAAACACGACCAAGGGGCAACTACCTACGGCAGCAGGAAGACTTGCCCCAAGGCAGAGGGTATTAAGAATCACCGGGTTAGATCAGGCTGCCATTGGACTTTTAACATTGCTACGCTTAATATACGGACTATGAAAACGGACACTCGACTGCAAGAACTGTTAATCGAACTTGACAACATATATTGGTATACTATTGGGCTCAGTGAAACACGAAGAAAGGGCGAAGAATTAATCAAACTAGAATCAACGGGTCACGTACTCTACGCCCAAGGTACGAAGAACGGGCGATGTGGTAGAATTCAATTCCTCATCAATCGAAAGCTGGAAGACAGTGTAGTCAAATATGACAGTATATCTGACCGATTAGCCCAATGCGTAATTCAGCTGAATAAAAAGTTTAAGCTTCAAATCGTCCAAGCTTATGCACCAACTATAAGTCATAGAGATGAGGAAATTAAGGAATTTTATGATGATGTGGCCCAACTTTTAAATAAAGAGAAGTATAGGTATAAAATTCTGATGGGCGATTTTAATACCACAATCGGAAAAGCAAGAACTGGTGAAAATGCAACTGGCCCATATGGAAATAGTGAGCAGGACAATAGAGGTGACAGGCTGGTTGACTTGCTGAAGGACAAGAACTCTATATTATGAATTTGTTTTATAAGAAAAAGATCAACAGAAAATGGGCATGGAAAAGTCCATCTGGACTCACAAGTGAAATTGATTACATCATGTCAAACGATAAAGCAATATTTTGCAATTGTACAGTCCTTAACCATTTTAATGTAAGAATTGACCACCGAATGGTACGAGCAAAGATTAGGGTAAACTGGCGAAAAGAGCGTCCAAAGAATGATAAGATGAAAAAGGGGCAAAGTTGATTCTGTGAAGCTACTGGAGAGAGGCAGAGATTTTGAAATTGTTCTGTCGAACCGCTTTGCTGTGTTACAAGATCCAGAGATAGAAATTACAGACCAATATGAAGAAATCAACAATGTGCTTAAAACGGCAGCTTCAATAGCACCAGAAGATAAATGTTTCAAAGAGTCAACAATTTCCAATGAAACCATTATTTAATTAAAAAACGCCGAACAATGAAGAATGCAGACAGTCCTTTTGGCAGCGTCGAATACGTTGAGATATGCAAAATTACAAGAAAACGTATTCGAGACGAAACGGGTCGATTCAAAATGCAGTTAGTGCAAAAAACTCTTGAAGAAAATAGGGGAATTAACAAAGTTAAGCAGAAGCTGAGAAAGAAAAGGACACAAATGTTTTCCTTAATGCGTGAGGATGGTACAATATGAAGGGAACAGACGGAAACGTTAGAGGTTGTCCGAAGATTTTATTCAAAGTTATATGAGGACCAGAATCAGGCAAGAACAGCAATGCTTACTAAAGAACAAGTGCCGGATATCCTGGTGGAGGAAGTGACAAAGGCTATAGACTCGATGAAAAAAGGCTCCAGGAAAGGATAGTAAAACTGTGGAGATGTTAAAAGCTGGTGGTCGGACTTTACATAAAACACTAGCAAAATTATACTCAAAATGCTTCAAACAAGAAGTATCCAGCTTATGGAAAAATGCAGAAGTGATTCTTTGACATAAGAAAGGAGCACACGAAGATTTAAAGAACTACCATCCAATAAGCCTCCTTTACTAAGATAATATCCAAAAGAATACTAAGAAAAGTAAATGACGTACAATCAAGGGAGCAAGCAGGATTCAGAAGTAGATTCAGTACAATGAATACAGCAGGTCATAGAAAGACACAACGAATACAATACAAAAGCCAAGTACAGTAGCAATACTATGCCACTGTACTTGGCTTTTATCGATTATGAAAAAGCATTTGATTTTTTGTTGTTCCATTGTCTGTGCAGATATAGAGATTGTTTGGCTTGACGACTCTAAAACACGCAACATATAATTGTCCATGTGAGAAGCATATAGTGTCTAGATCTAAACCGCACAATTCTAAAGATTGGCGCTGAGCTCTGTTGATGGTGATTGCAAACGCCAATCGAATTGGAAATTGCAATCTCTTAAAATGAAATCGCATATCCGTTGGAATCATAGGAATGCGAGGAATGAGGACAACTTCACTTTTGAAAGGAAGGGCCAAAGTGTTGCTTCTACGACGTTGCTCATTAATTTTTTTACTACAAGTCGCGTGCCGTTGCAAAGCTTTGACTAGTTGATATTTCGATACATAATAACTGGTATGCCGATTTTCAAATGTAGTACGTGCAGTGGTATCTCTAGCAGATTGAGTGAATTCAAAAATTTTGTTGGATAATTAACCGCTTCATTTGCATCCACAACAATGTCGATGGACTTGTATGTGACTATAGTCACGAAATAAACACTATGGTAAATGACACACCTCAATTTCAACGCAATGTCACACGAAATAATTAAATCAAAATAAAAATAAATCGAAATATATGAAAATTTACTTTAATAATGAAATCGGCAACATTGAAACTGCTAAGTGACAGCAGGTGTCAAGAAGCACGCTGTGCGGCGGCGGGATCAATGTTTAGTATTGCGTGTGTTGCTGTTAGGTTCAACAGATGAAGCTCCCATTACAGTAAAATATTTAGTATATCATCTGTTGTTTTTACGCCCAACAGGTGGCGCTGTTTTGCAAAAAAAGCATGTTGTTACCTGTCACAGGTGTGAAATCTATATAATATGTCTCTAAAAACACGCTCGAATACGCGCGTGTTGCTGTGTATGAAAAGTTGTGTCAAAATTTCAAAGCAACGGTGAAGAACTTTCGGAGATTTAAGATTTTGAACAAACATTTGCACTTTTATTAATATAGAGTATAAAGTTTATTTGAGTATTATAAATAAAAATTGTGAATCTCCGTAACTATTTTTAGTTCGGGAGTTTTTAGGAAAAAATCTTCATTATTTTAATTCATAATCGCTCTTACTTAGTTAACTTTTGGTAATTCATTAAAATTAGCCGGCGAAATCTCCCGAATGGCTTCGATGGACTTAAAATGGCGTCCCCAAAATAGTTTCTTCAATCGAGAAAAGTCACACGGTGTCATATCTGGTAACTATGGTGCTTGTGGAACATTAATAACTAGTAACGTTAACAACTTATGTATAGTGGCAATGTGCGATATTCATTTTGCTTCATTTTGGTAGTGTTTTCTTCATTGGTTGTTGTGGAAGCTCTCCTTCAACTGTTCCTCTATCCTCACTAAAGATATTGTACTAACATACTTGTAATTTTTTTCACATGGTACAAGGAATTCATTTTTTTAGAGAGTTATTTAATTATTTGGAATTTCCTCTTGTAATAAGCAAAACCAAAAAACTTCAAAACCATGATATGAACACCATTATATTTATTTTCCGTTCTATGTTCGAAATTTTCAACATTTTCCAGGAAAAGCACTTTTTTTTTTCAAAATCCACAACAGCTGTACCATATCAGTTGTCTTTTGATGACCAATTTATCGCTTCATTGTATTTTTTAGTCTTCAAATATTTTTCCTAGCTTTATATCGAGTTTACTAACAAAACTGAATTTACGTTTATACCGAGAAAAATGTTTTTATTTCTTTTTTCGTTGAACGCCTTTTGATCTTTCTCTGAATTTGCCAAATATAATTGGGACCAACTGGTAATTTTCTTAGTTGTAAATAACCAGATGTTTTAATATAGAGAGTGATTTAGACTTTTTGTTGCTATTTAACAGTAAAAAATTTACTACCATACGTTGTTCAGAATAAATATTAGCAGATGAAGAGAGGAAATATTCGTAGAAACACTTTTTTTATAGTTTGTTTTGGTTATATCAACAAATTATATTTGAAACGATTTTTTTATAAAGAAGAAGAGCCTGTAGAGTAATTAAGAGTAATCATGTGTATCATACATAAAAACAAAATAAGAAATCTATCACGCGAAATGTCTAGATCACTCTATCACGCGAAATTGTCGGAAACACCCTTTAAAAGTTACATCACACCTTTTTTTTACAATAACTGTAATATGTTTTTTTATCAACTGTAAAAAATTCGCTTGAAAACAAATGAAAATTTGTTGGCAGCTTAGAGGCTGTTAACTTGATCTACTTAAAATAGAAAAATCTTTAAAAATTTCAAATATTTACTAATGGATTTGGAATGTATTTTGTACAATGACAAACTATTTATCAATCATAAAGAAAAATATATCTACGATATACATTTTTCTATATAAATTATTACGTTGATGGGATATTTTAGAAAAAATTACTTGGTCAAAAAAATAATAGTAACTTCTATTACAAATACAAACTTCTATTACAAATCATAAAAAAAACTAAAAAGTTTACTTCTCTAAAACTGTTTATATAATTACCGAGGCTTAGAACTTTGTAGCGAAGCCCGTATTCTTAATTACCTATTGACGTGGTATTAGATGTCGGCATGCTTTGAAAACGAAGCTGTTTAAATTTATTGTCACAGTGTCTTATGGTTTGCTTTTTTTTTGCAGCAAGATATCGTTTTAGCTCTTTCCAAAGACACTTGATACTTTAATATACTTTCTCTCGAACCACTGCTTCAACACATGAGCCGTATGTTTGAGATCATTGTGTTTTTGTTCGACCTACTGTAAAGACACATTCTCTTTAGCGTAAGGCAACATTATTGTCTCTGAGATTCCTAAACAAATGTATTTTGTCATTTTTTTTACTTTTTACTTTTTAAAAATAGCTACTTATAGTGGCCCCATCTTTTGACGGGGGTAAGCGTTGGAAATGTACGTCCTTCACTGACATTCTGACAACATTTTTGACATTCGTATAATTAGAAGCCAAGTTATTGGCCCTTAGAGTGTCAGTGTGTTTATACCATCGGTCAAAAATGAACATGGAACAAAGAGCGAATATTAAGTTTTGGTTTAAACTTGGTAAAAGATTCGTGTCGTGAGGACATCAAGGACGACGAACATTCTGATCCTAAAAATGCCATGTTTACTCAAACATTGAAATTGTACCTGAATTTATAAAACATCAACCAAAATTTTCATTGCGATATATGGAAATGGAATTGAACATGTCCAAAGATTCAATTTATCGCATTTTGACCGATCATTTGGGACGACTTCCGAAGGTTTGTGTACGCTTTGATCCACACAAATTTACTGACGAATCCAATAATGCAAGGACTTGTTTAAATAGTTAAAAAAACTTCAAGTACAGCATTGCTAAGTGGTGTTTTCAATATGATCCAGAACGCAAGCGCCAAAGTGCCAAATGGAAGCACCCCAGCGAGCCAAATCCGAAGGAAAGCCGCCTCGAGAAGTCAAAAATCAAAACAATGTTGATTTTGTTTCTACAATTCGGAGGGAACTGTGCAAGAAGTTCGTTTCACCTGGTCAAACCATCAATTCTGTATTTTATCTTGGTGGTGTGAAGCGTCTATTGCGCATATTCGTCGTGTGCAGTCATAATACCGTCAACTAGGCAGCTCGCACTTGTTGTACGATAATGCGCCATCCTATCTCTCGAGTCTCATATCTGATTTATTTTTTTGGCCAAAAATTGCATTTTAGCCATTAATCATTCACCATACTCGCCTGATTTGCCCTCTGTGACTTCTACCTCTTCGAAAAACTTAATTTTTCGATAAAAGGGCAGTGTTATGCCGACATTGAAACCATTCAAAA
The DNA here is from genome assembly GCA_031761425.1 of Cosmopolites sordidus. Classification (NCBI taxonomy): domain Eukaryota; kingdom Metazoa; phylum Arthropoda; class Insecta; order Coleoptera; family Curculionidae; genus Cosmopolites; species Cosmopolites sordidus. The sequence goes on along the minus strand of JARFXV010001765.1, from coordinate 273,175 downwards.
GGCGTCGACCGCCATTCTGAGGGACATATTTTTGGCCGAGCTCAAAAGTTCATTCGTCAGCCTGATTGATATATTGACGCGCAAGGAGACTATTTTGAATAAAAATAATAATTTTTGCCAAAAAAATTACTATTTATGTTTTTTTAATAGTCCTGTTTTCCGTGTGACGCACCATGTATGAAAAGCATCCCTATATTTGTTATAACCACCATGCTTTATTGTACCCAAGCTTTAAAAAGTAAAGTTTTGTGGTTAGAGGTGCATCAGCAACTGAGAAGGCTATTTAGCGACTGGACCTACAGCTTAACGTGGGTTCCAAACCATGGTCATCAGCTACCGAAAACCCCGGTCTGCATCCCCCTCGGGCTATCAACCCTTGGTTTTGTGCTTAACCGAAATTATCTCGAGAAGCCTACCGACTGGCAAGTTACCAACGTAGAAAACCTCTCAGAAGGCATCCGGCCTTACCCAGCCTCGAACTGGCGTGACTGAGGAGTGATTCCTTGTCAGATTTTACACTCTTGCCTAGAAACATTCATAAGAATTTTTGAAAAACTTTTTTGCCTAGTACGGGATTCGAACCCGGTTCACATTAACTGCCGTAACGTAAGGCTGACGCCTTAGACACCACAGCTGACGTGGCTCCTATACCCAAGCTTTATAATCTATATACTTAAAAACATATTCATGGCAGCTCTACTATATAGGATTCTGTTGCAAAAGTCGTCTTGTGGCTTTGGTGCTGCTACTTAGGTCAATATTTTCTTTATGACTGTAGAGGTAGCAAAAGAATCCTTCAAAGTCTCGCATACAATACCATTATATATTTCCTAATCGTTTTTCTTAGACGGCCTTTCTTTTCTGGGTATTTTTAGGTCAAGAATGATTCTTGATTCAAAATTTTACAAATGGCGACTGTCATTGCATTCGTAGTAAATGCACAAGATCTGTTTCATCTTCTCAACCGCAAAATTAAACGCCGTTCTTCAGCAGTACAGTGTCTAATGCAGCCAATGTTGACTTTAATATAGCAGGAAATGGATTAGGTTTTGCTGTATCAACAAAATAGGTACAAATTTTATCAGAATTGACATGCGATAACGTGTATGAAATTACTACGCACTTATTTTTTTCACTACTGGAGTCAGAACCAATAGGAGGAAATGCAGTCGTTAAGAACATAAGTAGCAACGAAAAACGCAGGTTATATTGCAAATAAAATGTTTAAAGGTCAGTTAATATTTGGCACATAATATTATTTATTACGGTAAATAAACTAGACAAGACAACTTAGTTTTTAAAAGTTTTTTCTACCACTCTTACTTTATTGGCCACCATTGTATATAAATTGTATTTCAAATTAGGTGGTTTTTTAATTCTTGAATAAAAGAATAATTTCCGTTGAATAAAAAAAATATTCATTATTGAAGCATAGTCTGTAACATTTAAACACGAAAGACAATATTTGCCCAATGACAACCTCTTGCAGCTTCACAGATGTCCATTCTTTAAACAAAATTTTGTACGATATTTTGGCATAACCGTGGCTCTCTCTTACCAATGACTCGAATAATTTCATCCATTAGTTCAGGAATCGTTTGTGGATTGTTCTTATAGACCTGGCTTTTCACGTAACTCCAGGTAAAATACTCCACCCGTTTCAAATCTTGGTGGCCATTAAACATCACCTTTTCTTGCAATAACCCGCCCAGGAAATTTTTCTCTCAATAAATCAATTGTTTCATTAGCAGACTGAGGAATAGCGCCATCCTGTTGGAACCACATATCCTCCAGATCAATATTATTTAATTCAGCCAGTAAGCAAAAATCCAGTTATCATCTCACGATATCGATATCGATACAATTCCAGTTAAAGCCTCACCAGCTGCATTCTGAAAGAAATAAGCTCCAATTACACCTCGTGACCATAATGCACACCAAAGAGTGATTCGTTTAGGATGTAAATGTTTCTCAAGAATCAATCGTGGATTTTTCTCACCCCACATGCGGCAATTTTGTTTATTAATATAGCCACCAATTTCAAAATGCGCTTTATCTGAAAAGACGATTTTTTGAGAAATATTATATATTTGTTCTTTTATCTTACTGGTAAATGCAAATGCACGACGTTTTGAATGATCCTGAATAAACCTTATTTGCCTTTAGAACTCAATCCTCAACGCTATGTTGTAGATTCACTGAGTCCCACTTGTTGTGAATGTCGACTAATGGAAATTTCTGGGTCTTCAGGAACACTTTCACATGGCAAATTAATATGCTTTTGTGAACGACCACTACGACTATACATTGCTGTTTATTTATCCTCCACCACACCAGTTTCTAGAAATCGTACCGTAGACACCGTAAATATCACGTAATTTTGTAAAAAAAATGTTCACTGACCGCCAATTTTCATAAAATATTTCAACAATTTTAACACGTTCTTGTATTGTGTATGACTCCATTTTTATAGATGTCATACATTACACTTTTGAAATGAGACTGAACCTAGGCAAATTGATAACACTATCTGTGTTTTATTCAATAATTAAAAAACTGCTTATTTTGAAAGATCCTTTAAATATATACAGAGTGTCCGCTAATTAATGGTACACAGCAAATTGCACATTTTTTGAGTAAAAATATTGCGATTTAATCTAACATACCTTAGTCCAAAATTTAATAGTAACCAAGATACAGGGAGTTAAAGTTATAATTTTATTTTCAATTTTCGTGAATGACTTTTTTAAATAGTATCTTTCTTGAACGAAATTTGGTAGTGGATAGTTTATTAAGATAAAAAATTTTTAATTTCTTGAAAATTTTTATATAGACTGTAGAGAGCGCTGTGAGCGATAATTTTTGTCGTTTGAAAGGTCACAACTTTTTTGCTTCTTAGTGTATTTGCATTTTTAATGAAAATAGTATTTTGTCCACCTTTTTTACATAAAAAAGGTATACTTTCGAAATGTTGCTCCGAGTTACCGTTTTGTAGATATATGCTTTTAAATTGTTCATTGCACCGCTTTATTAAATTGCACTTTTGAAACATAACATTTATGTTTGCTTTCCTTCACACTTTATTCAGACTTGGAACTCGTTCAATTTTTACAATTAAAATGAATTCAAATTAAAATGAAATGAAGTAGATACCGTCCCTCCTCGTGAAAAATGTTGCAAACGGTGAACTTGCCTATCCCAACTCCCAGATCAATGCGTCTTGTGCTTACCTCAGGGTTTTTGGTTACGCGACCCACAATTTATTCTTCTTGGTCGGTGGTTAGAGTCCTCAGACAACCTGCAGAATCTCGTTTCTGACGGAAACATCCTGTTTCACCCAGTCTGTCGTACAGATTTTTGAAAATCGTAAAATCCGGGTGTCTTCGCTGTGGATACGTCTCCAAATATCTTCGATGAGCCTGGCGTCCATTAGAATTTTGCTGCGCGTATATGCCTATCATATCTTGCATCTCTTCATTAGAAAACAATTTAGGTCTGGGTTTATTTTGTTCTTGACTTAAGTAAAAATCTTTCAAAAATTATTTTTTTCTTCTCTCAGCTTAAAAAGCTGTAAACCATAAACCGATTCATTACACGCGATGTTGGAGTTCGGTTCGGAGCTTGGGGATAAATTTCATTATAACCCAGTATTCTGTTGGCATTAAGACAACAATTTTCGAACTATGTGGCAGGTTTGCAACAGTTGTCCCACTTTTATGACATTTCTGTCCAGTCCCCATTTTATCAAATTTTTGGAGAACCCGTGGCCTATTAATCCCTCTGCGGAAATTACGAAAGGTTAAATGTTGAGTTTTTCAAGTTGCCAGATATTCTTCAGTTTATAAGAAAGACCCTCATTAGAAAATTTTTCCATCTCTGTTTATGTATATTATCAGACTTTGGTACGGCTATATCAATAATTGTTCCTCGCTTTTCTTTCTTATTTCTTAAGACTATGTCTAGTCTATTGTAGTCGACAGACTCCGGAACTGCTTAAGGGCGGTATTTATAATACGGTGTAGTGTTAGTAAAAGATTTTTGGTGGATTATTTTAGCCAGCTGAATATGCCTTCCTAAATATACATTTTCTGCTAAAGTAGGACATCCACCAATTATGTGCTCAACATTCTCCCCTATTAATATTACTATTTAAATCTATTTTAACTATTAAAAAACCCATGACAATCAATGCAAAAGTTTGACAGTAACTAAATTTCCAAAGCGTCTTGATGTATTTGTTTTAATCATACTACGTACCTACGTACCTACGTACCTTCAGAAAGGTGTTACATTTCAAAAGAACAATTTAAAAAAGTACAATGAACAATTTAAACGCAGATATCTAGAAAACGGTAACTCGGAGTGCCATTTGCAAGGTAGACCTTATTTGCGTAAAAAATGTGGACAAAACAATATTTTCATTAAAAATGCGAATACATTAAGGCGCAAAAAAGTTGTGATCTATCAAACGTAGAAAATTGTCGCAACCTTTTACAATCTGCATAAACATTTTCGAGACATTTCAATTTCTTATCTTAAAAAACCCCTCACTACTAAATTTCGTCCAAAAAGATAATTTTTTTAAGAAATGTATTGATGAAAATTGAAAATAAAATTATAACGTTAACACCCTGTATCCTAGTTATTATTAACTTTTGGACTAAAGTAAGTTGGGTTAAATCGCATTTTTTTACCCAAAAAAAATCTGCAGTTTTGCTGTGTACCATTAATTAGCGCACATCTATATATATATATATATATATATATATATATATATATATATATATATATATATATATATATATATATATATATATATATATATATATATATATTCTTTAATAATTGCTTTAAAATCATTATCAAAAACGAACATGAAAAATCAATAAATCTTCCCGGTGTTCGATAATTTGTAGATGAAATCTTTAAAGAAAGGAAGCAGATATCGATCTCGATCGACACCAAAACTATCAATAATAAAAATTCCGTACACGACGTGAATCAATCATGTGCTCGCATACATTCAGGTGCAATCACGCCGACGCCGCTTCGCATTACAGATGCATACCAAAATATTGTTACAAAACGTTTCCCCGGGGGAAAACCCCCAAATTTTGCCGGAAAATGCAAATTAAATAATTGAAACTGGGTGGGAAATGGGGGTGTGCGAACAAAGGTGCAACCCCCTGCCCTCGGGGGAAAGCCCTTCGCGATTATCGACCTAATTGTCGACGTTTGGTGAAATTTCGTTTCGGAGATTTGGGCAACCCCTTCCCATCATCCCTTTTAAAAGGTGCGACGGTAATTATTTGACGCACGATTTTATATGGGGATAATTACATAATTAAGAGATTTAATCATTTATTTTTTACCTAAGCACTTGTTTCGTAGTACTACAAAAATGGTTAAACTTTTTTGCTTGCTTACTTTTAATTATCTATGTGATGTATCGAAAAAATAACGGAACTTTTTAAATAAAAAAAAATAGTTATTTTGCCTAAATTATTGCTTTTTATTCAAAATACATCAACACATATTTTTACATCGTTTTTCTAAATCGCCTCAATGACCATCGTCACGGCTTCTTGAACTTGTATAACACTGTCATAAACCGTAACTTTCATGGCCAGTTTAAGACTCGGAGATAAATCAGGCGAGTACGGAGGATGTTGAAGCACAAAGCCATTTTTCGCCAAAAATTCACGTACAGCGACGGTCCTGTAATGGTACATTATCGTGTAACAAAAACCAACTTCCCAGCGCTCGATATTCAGTCCTCAGTGGTACGATTCTCTTCCATAAACGCTCCATAACACCCAGAATATTCAAAAGTGATATTTTGATGCTGTGGGAGTAATACCGGTCTACCAATAAGAAGGGTGGAACTTCAAAATTAAATAAAACAAAAAGTTTTTGCTCAAAATCGGTTCCGATTACTTTACTCAAGAAATTCAGACATGCAATTTATGATTTGAACAAAATTTCAGCCAAATGGCCACCTCTTTTTGCAGACACGGCAGAGAATGTCTGCTCGCCCAATTTTCGATGACCCTGGTGCACATTTCAGTCTGAATGTTAGTTTCCAAGTCGCCAATAGTTGTGGGTTTATTATTATAAACCTGTGTTTTCACATATCCCCAGAGAAAATAATCTAAAGGACTTAAATTGCATTTCGGCGGCCAAGCGATGGGGCCATTTCGAGAAATTAACTAATTGGCGAACTCAGCTCACAATAAGCCCGTGTTTACTCGAGAAAGATGCGTTGGTGCGCCATTCTATTGAAAATAAAGGTCATCCGCATCAATTCCATCAAATTCCGGGAAAAAAAGCCTAAGACCAACCTTAAAATTCGCCAGGATGTCATAGGCGAGAGGCCTAACTCTTACAACAATATTTAACAGCAATATTCTTAATACTTCCGGCTTTTTTTGTTGTACAGGCACCATACTATCGTGGAGATAACTCAACCAATAGCCTGTTCAGAAGGACCACCAGGACGAATATCACGATGGGTCTGAATTGCTCGTTGAGTTCCTCCTGCAACTCAACGAGCAATTCCGACCGATATGTATTTCTGACAATCTTGGGACTTCCACGTAGCGCTTTCACACTGTTTGAAGATCGTACTTGAAGCATTAACTATGGCGAAAGCTTCTTATGAACGTTCTCTGTTGTTAGCCCCCAGATATATATCAATTCCACGAATGCAGTTCCGTCTAGCTGTTTTAATAAGGTCCTTGCAATGTTCAATGCGAACAATTTCTTGGTCTTCATTTAAGGCGTGACGAACTAATCGAGCACATACTTTCCGTTTGTATAAATTATTTGTCAAAATTTCGTGAATCATGTTTTTGGTCGTATTTAATTCCTCTGATAACTATTTCACAGTCGAATTTGTATTATAGGGGATTATTTCACTCGCTTTTTATATTAACTCATCGCGATATTTGTTTTTGACCAGGCTCACTTTGAGTCGTCTTCTAAAGCATCATGACAGTCCTGGAATCGCTTCTACCATTCACACATACTTTTACGGGATAAGCAATTATCACCATAACCTTTTTTCACCAATTCGAATGTTTTTGTAAAATTTTTACCGAGCTTGAAACGAAATTTAATATTGGCTGTTTGTTGCATCGTGTTTTGTGACGAGATGAGAAAATACTGTGACTTGTCTCTGCTGATGTTAATTTCGTGTCCCACATACTGGGAAAACATATATAAACACATATATATATCTCATATACCCAAAAACTACTACAGTTTATTTTGAATCCCACTTTCTTGGAGACTTCATAGAGATTTTTTAATCATCATTAATGAATGTCTTTTAAAGAGAATAAGACCATCCTAATAGAATAATGCAGTGATAATATATTACAACATAACAGGGAAATATAACGAATATCGCAAACTACTATATAGGAAACTACTAGTCTCCTGTCACACATATACAAGTTGTTTACCAAGATCATCACAAATCCACTATGCAATAAGCTAGACTCATACCAGCCACGAAAAGAAGCTGGCTTCAGGACAGGTTATGGTACTAACGACCACCTTTAAGTATTGAAAAGCCCTATAGAAAAATCGATGGCGTATAATGAAGCTCTAGTTTTTATAGATTACGAGAAATCATTCGACACAGTGGACCAGTACGATGTTAACAGCTCGATCGGATTTCAGAATTGACTGCCGCTACACTGCACTCATCAAACATATTTATGAAAACGCCACTGCAAATATCCGACTCCACGACAACACAGACGCATTTGATATAGGCAGAGGGGTTCGCCAAGGCGACACCTTTTCACTAAAATCTTTCAATACACGATGGGACGGCTTAGGAGTGAACATAAATGATGAAAAACTCAACCACCTGACATATTTGGAGCACTGAGCTTCCATGCCGTACTCGGACACCTAAACGAAACATCGGTTTACGTGTTCCAGAACCAAAAGATACGACTAAAAATATTATAACCGAGTTAGAGGTATGGCAGTTATTTTTTCGCGCGGATATTATAGACATTGAGGTCTTCTATAGTAATATGGAAATCCAACCACAAAAGGAGAAATATGGTGCTAATTGTGGTGCTAATTGTGGATTCGTCAATGAATTTCATAGGATTGCTTTATATAGCAGAATGTAGAATAGATAATTATCTTACTATAGCAGAAATGTGGTCAAAATATGAAACGCAAAATTATATCGATGCATAATGAGAAAAATAAGATTTAGGTTCCTGGTAAGTTGTCTCAGATTTGATGACAAAACCGTAAGAAACCGAGTAGATAAATTTTCTCCAATACGTTGTATATGGGAGATATTCATATTTAACTGTACAAAATACTATACTCCTCATAGTTATTATACAATTGACGAACCATTGTTTGGGTTTCGAGGCAATTGTCCTTTTAGAATCTATATTTCATCAAAACCTGACAAATATAGTATTAAAGTTATAACGATGTGTTATATGATACATAATATCTGATAACTGCTATTCTCTATATCGGTAAAGAAGACAGGCCAAATAAAGAACCTCTTCCAGATTATTACATAAAGAAACTGACGGAACACAATCACGGAACAGGACGTGATTTGACAATGGACAATTACTAAGCTCCAATAGATTTACCACTAAACATCAAATCACTTTTTTAAAATTTTTAATTATAATTCAGTTTCAAATTTTCAATGGACAATTGGTTTACTTTCATCCCCTTGGCTGACAAAATGCTTGCTGATTACAACTATAGTAGGTACTCTCAGAAAAAATAAGAAAGAAATTCCTCCATCATTTCTTCCAGATAAACGAAAAGAAATTGTCATCTCAGTTTGGATTTGACAATCAAAATACGTTAGTGTACTTCATCCCTAAGAAAACCAAATATGTTACTTTTGTCGACAATGCATGCTGGTTATACACACTAATAAAGATGGCGGCCGAAGAGTAGTGCGTGATCTGTGTCCAACTTGATAACAAAGTTTGAAGTGTTGCTGTAATAGTTTTTAATTCATTTTCACTAGACGGTTGTATAAATATCTGCGAACATCAATAATAACAATGGGCAGAAGTCAAAATACAAGTGCTGAGGCGCGTCAACAACATAACCTCACAACGAAAATTGACGAGATGGAGAGAAATTTTCAAAAATGCTTGGATAGATTGCGTTCTGAATATATTAGTCAGAAGCATGTCGGAGAAGCGAATTTTAACAATAGCGATTTTGATGAAAAATTACGTAAACTGGAAATGTCTACAAAAGAATCGATTGAAGAAATAAAAAGTGAAGTGGCTTTATAAAAATCTGACATAAAAACCACTAAGAACGAATACGTTATGTTGACTAAAGAATGAAATGCAAAAAAAATACTTCTTTACGGTATCAGAACAAATGAACAAACATCATTATTGGATGAGGTATGTAAACAAATACATTCATTATTGGGTATTGTGATATCAAAGAACGACATCAATTCATGCTATCGAATTGGTAAAAATTCCAAAGGAAACAATAGCCAAAGTTCAGCACAACAGAATAGTACCAGGGGTCAATCAGTGGTAGTTGAATTTGTGTCTCTGTGGAAGCGTGACGAGGTGTTTTACAATAAAAGGTTGTTTAAAAATTCGGGAATAGTCGCATATGAAGTGTTAATTAAATCTAAATACGATCTGTTTAAAAAAGTGCGTGAAATATATAAAAACAATGCATGGACGTTGAAAGGTGAAATTTATGTGCTCTCAATGGACGAAAAAATATCGATAAGCAACATGGAGGACCTGCAACGTATAAAAAACTATTAACTTGGTATGGACATGGAGAAAGTATTTATGTTTTCATTATCTTTATATTCTGTAGATAGTCTGTGTTTTTCAGTTTTATTATTTGGTTTTCCTCTCATACGTACTTTTCTCACATTTAAAATCTAATATTGGTAAGGCTAAATTTATTGTATAAATAATATACAAATAAAAATATAAATATATTGTATAAATCTATTGTATTGCTGCCTAAATTTACACATCACCGGTTGCCTTTTATTGTTATTTTTTTAATTTTTACTTATAAACTATAGATTATATTTAACAAAATTGTCTTTGTTTTTATCTACATTGATGTGATTCTGGTTACCGCATTGGACAATGAAAGTTGCTCATATAAATATGCGTTCTATGTTTACCGGCTTTAATGAGCGTGTTTTTATAGTGCAGTCGAACAGTTATGACATAATTTTAATTATTGAGACATGGCTGAGCGACAACACCCTGCCTGATGCTTTTATAATACCTGGTTTTAAATTTTTTCATAAAGATAGAAGATATAGGCGGGGTGGGGGTGTTGGTGCATTTGTCACCGATTATATTTTCTGTAATGAATTTGACTCTGTGTTGAGCCCTAATGTTGAGTATTTATTTTTCGATACAAAGATATCAAGGTGTACTTACTGTATTGGCGTTTTGTATAGACCGCCTGATGTGGCTGTTGGTGTGTTTGTTGAGCTACTTGACAACATTTTTTCCTATATTGGCGCAATTTTTGATAGAATAATCTGCATGGGTGATTTCAACGTAAATTTCTTTAATACTTCTAATCCAGTTAGCAGATGTTTGGAGGCTTATGGTATGTCTGGTGTGTATATGATGATGTGCTTATGTGTATGTCGGTGTCTGATGACAAATTACCTCCTAAGATGATATCTTACCGTTTATTTAATAAATTTAATTATCAACAATTTATGCATTATTTATCTTCATTAAATTGGAACATAATATTTTATGAAAAAAATATTGATAAGAAAATCGATATATTTAATAATTTAGTGATCTCAGCCTTTGACAGGTATGCTCCCGTGGTTACCCGTAGGGTAAATAAGCCAAAGGCCCTTTGGTTGACCTCAAATTTGAGGTTGCTTATTTTAGATAGGGAACGTGCTCAACCTTAAAAACATTTAGTATAGGTTCTAAGTGCCAACGAAGTTTGCCTGACAACTTAAATAAACCGGAACTTATAAATCGGTATTTTGGAGAATTTGTTTCGGATGTAAATGGTGTATTTAATAATTGCGATGAAAGGATTACTTACTACTATTCGAATAAATTTCGCTCGGCAGGCGCATTCTCATTCCAGTTGGTGGATGAGAGGGTAGTGCATGATATGTTATTTAAGTTAAAAAAAGATGGTACAGGTGCTGATAATATTTCTCTGCGGATGCTACAGTATTGCAGTCCCTTTCTTTATATATATAGTTAATATAATTAATAGCTGCATAGAGCAAAACTACTTTCCTCTAATTTGGAAGCAAGCTGTAGGGATTCCTCTTCCGAAACATGATAAGCCTTCTTAGTTTTCTGACCTGCGTATTATTAGCATACTTCCAGTTCTTTCTAAGATTTTTGAGCAAATTTTATTTAAACAGATGTACGAGTTTTTTGTCTCCAATAAAATAATATCCGATTCGCAATGTAGCTTTAGAACTGGTTTTTCAACGTCTACAGCTCTGGGTTCTGTGACTAGTTATTTATTTAACAGCTATGACAGGGGCTTAGCTAGCGTGCTTGTATTACTGGACTTTTCTAAGGCGTTCGATACATTAAACCAAATCCTCTTGTGCGCAAAATTGTCTTACTATGGGTTTGACGAATCATCCGTTAATCTAGTAAAATCGTTCTTAGATTGTAGAACACAATATATTTCTGTTAATCATGTAAACTCGTCTAAAGTGAATGTTCTTTCTGGTGTGCCTCAGGGATCAGTGTTGGGTCCATTATTCTTTATTGTATACACATCTGATATTTTGCGTTCTGTTCAGAACATGGAAGTACGGGCTTATGTTGATAACACACAATTATATTTCAGTTTTCCTCCACGTGAATACTTCGGAGCCAATAGTATAATTAATAATCAGTTAAACAACCTTAAAAGACTATCGTTAGCACATAATTTGAAATTAAACTCTTCTAAATCTAAAGTTATGCTATTTTGTACTAAATCTAACTATTTTTTTTTGAGGACGAATCTTTCAATATCTGTTGACAGAGAGAGGCTTGGTTTTGTTGATTGTGCGCAACATTTGGGTGTTATTTTTGATTCGAAGTTACGTTTTAAAGATCATCTATCCAAGTTAATTCGTAAATCATTCATGCACCTTAAGTTACTTTATGCTAATAGGCACATTTTGAACCAGGCTTTAGGAAAGCTATTATCAGAGTCGTTGGTACTTTCACAATTTACTTACTGTGACTTTATTTATTTCCCATGTGTCGACTCTGTGGACAGGGGCACAATTCAGCGAGTACAGAATGCTTGTTGTCGCCTTATTTTTGGACTTCGAAACCGGGATCATATCTCTCAGAGGATTAATGAGCTTAAGTGGCTTATAAGGTTATCAATGCTGACAATAATTCTGAAGCACTTAAAAGTATGTTTGTAGCTCGTTCAGCCAGTCATTCTGTGAATATTAGATATAGAAACAAATTTACAATGCCACATTACAAAACATCGATGTTTACGAGATCATACATATATAATGATATTAAGATATTAAATAGACTCCCCAATATATTTAAAATGTTTATTATTAACAAATTCAAATACAAAGTCAGGGAATTTCTTTTAGTTCAATAGCTATAATTGCTAATATATTTTATATTTTTTTTAAGATTATTGTTTCAGAGGCATTTGACATTCTGGCGGTGACCGGATGGTTGGGAATAGTATTGTTTTTTAGACTATGTGTGTGAGACATGAGAGGAAATGTTTGTGGTTTTATGGTGAGTTTTTTTTTTTCTATCTAGGGATTAACATCGGTAGGTTGATTGAGTGGAATAGTAAATTATGCTAGACTTCGCCAACTTGCTGATCAACAAGTTGAGAATTCTCATTTATTTTGTTTCTATACTTTTGTGTATTTCTTTTTTTTTTGTCATTAGTATGATGCAATAAAGGCCATTTATTATTATTATACAATACATAAAAACAAAAAAACTCGAAATAATCATTTTTTAAATTATTGATTGATTTGTCCGTTACTTTGTGATAGTTCATTTTTTAAAAAAGGAATAAAACAATTTTTTACTTTGTTATCTATCACTTTTATTTGTAAACAAAATTTGTGTGACTATGGTTTTGTAAAACGACGAGGTTTGAGAATGTAAAGTCGTTTTATGAAACTATAGTCACAGAAATTTTGTTTAAAAATAAAACTGATAGAAAGCAAAGTAAAAAATTGATTTATTCCTTTTTAATCATTTTTTATAATTCGACCAAAGGAGGCATTAATGCGTTTGATCAAATGGTGCATACATATTCCGTCTCTCGCAAGATACGTAGATAGCCATTACGCTTTTTTTATGGTATGATGGATCATGCCGGCATTAACTCCAACATTATTTTTCAAATTGTTGACAGACAAAAAAATATTCGTCGAAAAAATGTATTTGAATTTTGGCTACAACTTGCAAGACTACATATGGAAAGATGTTTAACAAAACCATTACCTCGAACATTAAAAGAATCAATAAAGGATATGCTGTTTATAAACTCAGAAGTAATGGCTACTCCACCACCAACAAAATTGCAGAAACAAATTCGTTGCTCTTTATATCCGAGAACATATGACCGAAAAAAATAACTGCACGTGCTAAGTGTTCTATAGCTGTTTTTTAATAACTATAGAGCAGAAATATGTACTGAATGTTTAAAATAAATGTTGTTTTATTGAAACAAAAGCTTTTTTTTTGTTGTTTTAAACGTTAAATAAAAATATATAACTAGAGTTATACGTAACCCCGCCTAAGCAACTATAGGCTTAGGCGATTCATCTAAGCATTCTAGGATTAAACTTGTGCTCCTTTGTTATTTCCTTGGTCCATCTTAATCCATTCACTCTTCATATAACTCTTCTTCCTTGTCCCATTCTCCTTTATGTTAACATGATTTGATTTCTTCACAACTCACTCAAATTCTTGAAGCTTAGTTTGAAACGAATAATATTCATACGTCGGAAACACGATGCGTCCATCGAACTCAAACCGGTAGTGAAATACTGGATAATAATCGAAGGTAATTTTCGAGAAAAAATTCACGTGGTACAACATATCAGTGAATTTCAAAAATGTTGAAGAAACACTGGCAAAAATTTTTGAAATTACACGAAAACAATATAATTAATTAATTGTCGTTTTATCAGTCTGGTTTTTAGGATGGTTCCTATTTTAATTTCATTAGATTTGTTTCCATATATTTTGAAGGTCTCTGGTTGATACATTCATTGTCATTGTCAGTTGATACATAAAACTACATGTTTTCAACTTTTAGCGATGATTTAGCAAGTAGCGATATAAATATTTAGGAACTTGGGTTAATTCAAAGAATGATGACACCGAAGAAATAAAAACAAAGATGGAAACAGCTCGTAAGATATGAAATATTTGAATGAAATAAAATATTTATTCTGCTCTAAAAAACAAGAAAATGAATTGAAAATCTAAATGATTCGCTGGAATGTACATTTGTTTTTTTTGCGAAATAGAAGCTTCTACTTTGAACTACCTTTGACTATTCAAAAGAATACTATTAAAATATCTACCGAAAGAATAGTAATAATAATTATAAGAGACTCAAGTTGGAATACTTTGATCGCGTAATGAGAGGACAATGTGATAAACTGTTGAGAGTGTTTATGCAGAGAAAGATAAAAGGGGAATAAAAGGGAGATGAAGCGTGGGAAGACCAAGAATGTCATAGCTGAAAAATTTGAGAGAATGGTTCAACTGTACATCAAACCAGGTATCTAGAGCATTTATAAACAAAGTGAAATAGTAGTTATTTCAGTATATTAGAGACAGTTTTTAAAAATTTTACAAATATCCCTCGTAAATTCCTTATCTAACAATGCATAAGAAAAGGTAGAATCAATCAAATTATTTACGTGCTCTAAGTGAGGCGCCAACTGGCCGTTCTCGTACGGTTTTCGGACCGTACGGGACATAAATAATACGTGTGTAAATTCGCTGTATATGAGTGTACCCGGTAGGGCAACGGTTGCATCTATTTTTACCCATTTTTTGAGGTTATTGTTTGGTGCCACGATCTATTTTTGTAATAGCGAATCCTTGCGCGTCCTTAAATACATTTTGGAGCGTTAGTTTTAAGTAGTTTGTTGTTTATGTAACAACAACATCGACCTATAATTTAAAAATAAACAATTACAATCACTTTTCTTCAACTGGTCAAACAATTTTGTTAATAATACGGTTTAATCGTCTGTTGACGATCAAAATGATCGGGGAAATGTTGAGTTTTTGTTAATTTTGACCAATTAATTGAAGTTCTGAAAAACTTTTCACAGGATCAAAAGGGCAAAGAAAACATGTATTGACTTTTCGAAGTGTAAAGTGTCATTATTAATCACGAGTTTTGGATTTATAAATACGACCCGGAAATGGAGAGCCAGAGCTCGGAATTGCGCATTTCAACCTCAGCACGGCCAAATAAAACCTGGATAACAAAATTAAAGACCAAAAGCATCCTGATTGTTCTTGAAAGATTTCGAAAAAGAATTATTCGTGTGAGAAATCAAACACCGATTGAAGAATATATGAGTGATGCAAAATGTACGGAAAGTCCTTGGGTAGTCCATGTATTTGCGCAAACGCAGATAGCAAAGGACAGATGACGGCGTATATTTATATATACCAAATATATCTTCGAGTGTTCCTTCAGATCTTCCATTCTTTCTCCGTGGATTCTCTTTCTCTCCTCCGTCCACCTGTCCCCGATCTCCCCGAAAATTCGCTCTCTGATGCAAAGTTCCACATGTATTTTGTTTCTGTTCGTCTTTCTATCCTCAATCTCCCTCGGGTCCATTTGTGCCTTTCGCAAATCAATTCTGACTTGTGCGATCCATGGTACTGTTGACTTGACCCTTTGTACGTATGTAAGAATTCTGTTGGTGAGTCTTGTCAGTGGGAGTCTACTGATAAGTCCATAGAATTTCAACCTCCTTTTTCTTATATCCACCGCTACGTTGGACATTCTCTCTGTGGTCTTTCTGGAATGTAGTCTGTATCCTTCCTCTGATAGTTTTGGGTCGAGAATTTTCCCCATAATTTTGAGTTCTTGTTTTAGTATGTTTACTATGCCGCTTTTTGTGTGGAGTGTAAGTGTCTCGCATGCGTATAGTACCTTTGGTTTGATTACTGTGTTGCAGTGTCTTATTTTTGCGTGTGTGGATATGCATTTCTTATAGTAGATATTGTGTGTCTTGCCGTATGCCCTGTTCATCTTCTGTAATCCAGTCTTCTGTGCTATCTTCTCTCCTCCTGTGGGTTCGAGGATCTCGCCCAGGTCTTTGAAACGAGTGACCCTAGTTATCTTGCCGTATTTGGTGTTCAAATTATGAATAATTCGGTTTTTTGGAAGGAGATTTGTAGGCCGACTTTCTCTGCACATTCCTTGAAGACTTCTATTTGTTTGGTTGCCTTTGTTTCATTGTCTGCGAGTATGGCAAGGTCATCTGCGAAGGCTAGGCATGCGATTTCTATGTTTTTTGGGTCCTCCGAGTCGTAATGGTTTCCAATGTTTTTGATTTTTCAGTTATTTTTCCCATTCCCTTATGACTTTGTCCAGAACCAGGTTGAAATGGAGTGGGGATAAGCCATTTTCTTGGCGTACTCTGGTTTTAATCAGGAGGGGTTCGGACATTTCTTCCATACATTTCAATTTAGAGGTTTTGTCAGTCAGTGTCTGCTTGATCAATCGTAGTGTTTTGGAGCCCAGTCCTTGTTCTTCTAGGATGTTGAACAGAGATTTTCGGTCGATGCAATCGTATGCTTTCCTGAATTCCACAAACATGCAGATGATTGGGACGTTCCTGATAAATTTGTATTTTAGTATTGTTTTTAAGTTAAAGATTTGTTCAGTGCATGAGCGACCAGGGCGAAAGCCTGCCTGGTACTCCCCAATTTTATGTTCTAGTTGATCTTGTGTTTTCTGGAGAAGGCATGCTGAGAGGATTTTGTAAGTGACTTGTAATAAGGAGATTCCTCTGTAATTGTTCACATCTGTTCTGTCTCCCTTTTTGTGTAGCGGGTAGATAAGAGCATATTTCCATTAATATATATATATATATATATATATATATATATATATATATATATATATATATATATATATATATATATATATATATATACATGTACAAGCGGTATCCACACAATATATACATATAGAAGCGACATCCCATCGCCTCGCTATATGGCCTGTCTATCTCCATTTCAATTGCTTTACTCCTCCAATGATGTCACAAATTTTCGTTTGTTCCCTGATCCATGCGCAGGACTTTCTGTCTCGTTTTGTAACTCCAAGCATACATCTCTCGTCCAAGAATACATCTTTCCATTCCCCTTTCTACTACTCGAAGTTTTTGAATTGATTGCGATGTGAGTGTCCAGGTTTCACTTCCGTATGTCATAACGGGTAGAACGCACTAATCGAAGACTTTTCTTTTAGAATTCTGCTCTTAAACACTCTGTTGAGCCTGCCAAATGCCTGCCAGCCACATTTAACACGCTGTTCCACCTCCCGAGCAGCATTCCCTTCCATTGAAATCCTCTGCCCAAGATATATAAAGCTGTCCAAAATTTCCAAATCCCTTCCAAAAACTGAAATTCTTCTGTCCTGAGCGAAGTTATTGAACATAACCTGACTCTTTTTCAGGTTTATTTTCAAGCCAAATGGTTCGCCAGCCGTTTGTAGTTCTTGTATGCGTCTTTGTAGCTCTTCTGGGTCTTGTGCAAGGAGAACGATATCATCTGCAAATCTAAGATGGTTTGAGTTTGCACCATTAATCGTTACACCATACTGTTTCCAATCCAATAATAGGCGATATTGCGTCAGCCTGCCGTACACCTCGTTCTACATTAATTCCCACTTCAAGATGATCAAGGTGAATTGTGGCTGTAGCTCCATCATATTCGATCCTAATAGGTTTACATATACTTTATCTACCCGTTGGCTAGGCAGTACATCCATTATTGCATGCTTTGAGATGGAGTCAAATGATTTTTCCTAGTCGATAAAAGCCAAGCACAGTGGCATGGTATATTCGTTGTGCCTTTCTATGGCCTGCTGTACAACCTGGATGTGATCCATTGTACTGAATCCACTTCTAAATCCTGCTTGTTCTCTTGGTTGCGCGTCATTCAGTTTTTTAAATATTCTTCTAGAAATTATCTTAGTGAAAACTTTGTACATTACTGATAGGAGGCTTATTGGACGACAGTTCTTTAAATCTTCCTGTGCTCTTTTTTTATGTAAAAGGACCACTTCTGCATTTTTCAGGTAGACAGGTAGTTTTTGTTCTTTGAGGCATTTTTAGTGTAATACTGCCAGTGTTTTATGTAACGTCCGACCATCACCTTTTAGCATTTCGACAGTTACACTATCCTTTCCTAGAGCTTTGCCGTTTTTCATTGATTCTATAACATCTGTTACTTCCTCCACTAGAATGTCTGGCATTTGTTCTCCCATGGGTATTGTTCTCTTTGATTGGTTCTGATATTATTATAACTGGGAATAAAATATTCTGCCAACCTTTAACATTTGCGTACGCGCCCTGAATACTGTGCTATCCTCACGCCTTAAGGCCTTGCGTTCATTTATTTCTCAGCTTCTGTTTAGCCTTGTTAATTCCTTTCTTTTCTTCCAGGGTTTTTTGCACTAGCTGCATGTTGAATCGGCGCATATCCTCTCTGATACGTTTTCTTATAGTTTTGCAGAGCTCAGTGTACTCCACACTGCCAAAAGGACTACCTGCATTTCTCATTGCCCGCCGTTTCTTAATTAAATTAATGGTCTCACAGGAAATTTTTGTCTGTTTGGGATATTTTTCTTCTGGCGCTATTGAAGCAGTCGTTTGAAGTACATTGTTGGCGATTTCTTCATATTGAACTGATAGTTCCACTTCCTCGGGATTTTGTAACACAGCAAACTGGTTTGACAAAGCAATCTCAAAATCGCTTCCTCTCTCCTGCAGTTTCCCAGAATCCAGTTTGCCCTTCTTTGATCTTACCATTCTTTCGCGTTCTCATCGACAGTTAATTCGAACTTTTGCTCGTACCATTCCATGGTCACTTCCCACATTAAAATTGTTAAGGACAGCACAATTGGTATATATTGTTTAATCGTTGGTCATGATGTAGTCAATTTCACTTGTGAGCCCAGATTGACTGACATTTTCTGTTGATATTATTCTTATAGAACGAATTCATAATATATAGTTCTTGTCCTTCAGCAAAATCAACCAATCTGTCACCTCTATTGTGCACCAGTATTATACACCATTTCCATACGGGCCAGTTGCATTTTCGTCAGTTCTTGTTGTTCCAATTCTAGCATTAAAATCACCCATCAGGACTTTGTACCTACATTTCTCGTTGTATAAAAGCTGGGCCACATCATCATAAAATTCCTCAATTTCAGAGCCCAATAATATCCCATGTATGTTGTCAAGTTCGATTAACAGTTCTTGCAATGCGGGGGATAGTCCGGCGTAGCAAGTAGCAATCCGGGCCTCCGTTTTCATAGTTGGTATATTTAGCGTTGCAATGTCAAAAGTCCAATGGCAGCCTGATCTAACCCGGTGATTCTTAGCAGCCTCTGCCTTAGGCCAGGTCTTCCCGCTGTCCTAGATAGTTGCCCCTTGGCCTCCGGGGAATGAGGGCCGTGTTTGAGGTTGTACTGTCATATTGAAACATATTAAAATACCATGTTGAAGGTATGGACCGTAATCTGCCACGCTGGTCCAATGCGGGTTGGCAGATTTTGGATCATGTTAGTCTGAGGCCTCTGCCTTCACCTGTCTGCCAGGGGTGACCCTCCCAAGAGCATAGACTCCAGACGGCGTAGCTCAAAACTTCATTGCCCTACTAAACCCCTTTACCACGTCAAGGTCTGATCAACAAAGGAAATATATATATATATATATATATATATATATATATATATATATATATATATATAAATATATATATATATATATATATATATATATATATATATATATATATATATATATATATATATATATATGCCTGTCCACTGCAGGATTAAGGCTTTTTCCAACCAACTTGCTTTCTCCAAATGTCTTGTATAATTAGTGAGATAAGGGAGAAAGCATCCCAGTGATTGAAGAGGGATATGTAGACTTTTCTATAAGCGTGAGTGACACAAGCCATGTGATATATTCCTGTTTCCTCGATTGAAGAAACCACTTCCTGGATGCCGCTTTGAAGAAAATAGCATCAGTCGAATATAAAGACTCCTAGAAGAAGTTTATTGCTATAAACCTATGTTTTCATATGTTCCCAGAGAAAATAATCTAAAGGAATTAAATCGCATGATCTCGGCGGTCAAACGATGTGGCCATGAAAATTACGAGTTGCCAAACTTGACTCGCAATAAGCCTATGTTTACTCGGAAAATATGCAGTGGTGCGGCATTCTATTGAAAAATAAAGGCCATCCTCATCGATTAGTCCAAATTCTGGGAAAAAAAAATCTTTCAGCATTAACTTGTAGTTACTCGATATTGATGATAACGGTGGGTTGGGACCGATGGCTCCTTGATGCCAAAATCCACACTAAACTGTGATCTTTTGCGGATGCAAAGCACTCTTATGTGTAACGTGTGGATTAGATTCCCACCAATACCGACAATTTTGTTTATTCACGAAGCCATTGAGCTAGAAATGAGCCTCATCGGAGAAGATTATTTTGTAATGAAATTCGTTGTTGGCTTCCATCAGTTCGAGGGCCAGTTGGCAAATTCACGACGAATATGACAATCGGTTGGCCTCAGTTGTTATGCCAGTACCATCTTATATGGAGGTAAGCCTAAGTCCAACCTCAAGATTCACCAGGTCTTGCGAGTGGCAAGAACGGCGGCAATATTCTTAACGCTTCTGGCTTTTTTGGTCGTACCGGCACCACACTATCGTGAAGAGCAAACTCACTTTCAAATTTTCTAATAACACGATCGATAGCGTGTTCGCAAGGACCACCACGACGAATACCACTATGGGTCTAAATTGCCCGTTGAGTAGCCCGGGAGAACCGCAAATTTGCCTAATAAGGCTGGACAATTTCCAAACGTTCTTCTAACGCGAAACGAACAATGCAACGGACAGGACATGCCAAAAATCGGTAAGTAAATATGGCCAGCATAAACTGTCAAAAAGTTCCACCATCCCTAATGATAGACCCTTTATAAATTTATTATTATTCACGTATGGGCCCCATTCTATTGAAAATAAAGGTCATCCTCATCGATTATATCAAATTTCGGGGAAAAAAGAGGCATTTGTTGATGTTAGCCTTCCTTTGCGCCCATACTGATGTCATTCTTTCACTATGAGCTTTTTTCCTTTCGTCAGACCAAGCTGTTCCGGTCTTCTTACATTTTTCTGTCTGGCCAACCTCCCAAACGTTATATACGGACAGAAACAAGTGATAATCGGATGGTGTTAGGTCCGGAAAGTATGGTGAATGCGACAGAATTTCCCAGCAGTCCCGTTTCCCCCCATTTCCCGAGTCCCTAAAGCAGTATGTTGGCAGGCATTATCATAAAGCAGTATGATGCCCTTCCTATTAAACATTGCCGGCCTATTTTCTTGAAGTGCTGATTTTAAATTATCCAATTGCTGACAGTACTTCTCGAAATTTTAGTTTTTCGTTCGGTTTCAACAGCTCAAAATGTATTGATCCCCGACTGTCCCACAATCTATTACTCAAGTTCAACTTCGGTTTAGAGATGGAGAGGCAAGGTTTTCCTCTTCACAATATTCACAATATGCCCTTTTTTTACCATTACCCTTTTTAACCCACTTTTCATCCCCAGTTATCATCCGGTCCAAGAAGGGTTTGATTTTGTTCCGTGCAAGCAGAGATGTGCATTTGGTGACTCGATCATTGAAATTATTCTCACTTAACTTAAGTGGAACCTCGAATATATAATATCTTGAATATTTCCACAATAATTCTAGTTTTCGAATTTGGTCCAAAATGGCTTGTTGAGCTGAATCAAGCCTTTCCGCAATTTCCTATGTTGTCCAAAAAGAATTTGGCTCTAACATGATTTTGACAAAGATGGTCATCCAGAGCTTGCCTTATAAGAAAGGCCGAAATCACCTATTTGGAATTTTTCGAACCATCTTCTGCTTGTTCTATCAGAAACTGTACCTTCACCAAACACTTTCAACAAATTTCTACACGCTTCTGCAGCATTTCTTCCTTGTTGGAATTCGTACAAAATACATTGGCGTAAATGAACTTTATCACCAGCCATGTGTACACGGTTGCGTCTCACTTATATATTTCTAACATGAATCATCTTCGTTTCAGTTCATTTGCTCGAGTAGTATGTATACATTCAGAGACAAAAAGAAAGAGTCAAATATGCGTCAAATGAATATGGGCATACTTGTTGAAACTTTTTGTAACCGAATAGGACAGAATTTTCCGGTACACCTAATATATATATATATATATATATATATATATATATATATATATATATATATATATATATATATATATATATATGTATATATTAGGTGTACTGGAATATTAATTGTTTCTGTATTAAAATAATAATTTGTTTTCACAATTCCATGTTACATTTTATTTTCGAAACGCTCAGCTAACTTCATCTCGTCGCGACATCACCACTTTACTCAAAAAATAGGACTTTACTCAATGCGCCAACAATGGGAATCGAGCAACAGAATTGTGCTGAAAGTCATACCTTGAACAGAACCTCGGGAGATAATGCTGATTTCATCCGTTTCCAGAAACAAACAAACTTCCTCCGACCTTTGTATACTACAGGGTCGTAGTTTAAAATAAATTATTTAATTTGCATTATCCGGTTCACTTAGGGCCCTTTAATTAAAGGGATACAGAGATTAGGTAATCTTATTTAATGCCTGACCTGGTAACTGTTTAAGAGGACGTTCATGGTCGTTTGTCAGGTCTGCGAGAGTAAACGAAAGACGGTGTAGCGGGATGATATTATATGTTGGCTGTTATTCTTGTTTAATTTATAGTAAATTATATAGACGTTTTGTGGTTTCCGTATATTTTTACCCAGTACATAAAAACATTTGATAATGATGATTTTTTGAGTTTAATGGGCTGGTCAATATTCAGGGCCGACATTTTTTCACGCCACTCCTGTATTACTTTTTCTAGAACACAGTTAAATAAGAGTGGCGAGAGTCCATCCCCTTGTCTCACTCCAGTTTTAATTTCGAAGGGCTCTGAGATGTCACCCATGAATTTAACTTTTGACCTTGTGTTAGTTAATGTTGCTTTAATAATTGTCAGCGTTTCCAGATCTAGTCCTTGTTCTTTCAAGATTTGAAATAAAGATTCGTGGTCAATAGAATCATATGCTTTTTTGAAATCCACAAATGTACAGACGAGATTTTTATTGTACAGTTTTTGATATCTTAGGATCAACTTTAGATTCACGATCTGCTCAGGGCAGAATCTGCCCAGTCGAAAACCTGCTTGATATTCACCAATTTTAGGTTCTAACTGTTCCTGTGCTCTATCTAGTAGACATTGATATCGAATCTTGTAACAAACTGGGAGAAGAGATATACCTCTGTAGTTGTTTACATCCATCCTATCTCCTTTCTTGTGTAGTGGATGGATTAGAGCATCTTTTCAATCTTCCGGAATCCGTTCGGTTCGTCAAACTTCTTATAGAATTTTGGTTATTTCCTTGATTGTACCTGGACCAGCGGATTTCAAAAGTTTAGCAGAAGTTTTCTCTTTTCATTCTTTTCATTTCTTTTCATCTTCACCAGAAGTTTTGTTATTTTTAAGCCGCTTGATTTGCCTAAGTATTTCCTCTTCATTCGGTGGTAATGAATCTGGGTTTGTTTGTTTAGGATTTAGTGTTGGTAATTTGTTTAAGGACACAGGACAGTTTAGTAGTTGTTCAAAATATTTCGCAAGTTCTTTGCAATTGTCTTGGTTATTTAGAGTTAATTGTCCGTTTTCCTTTCGGAAGCAAAGACTTTGGGGTTCATAGCCTGTTAATTTAGTTTGAAATGTTTTGTAAAAGTTTCGGCTGTTATTTTTTTGGAAATCTTATTCTATTTCATTAATTTGATTGTTTTCATATTTTCTTTTAGTTTGTCTAATTAGCTTCGATGTTTCTTTTCTTACTTCTAAAAAGAAGTTATAATTTATTGCTGTTTTTTGACTGTTCCAATCTTTGAATGCTTTACTTCGCCTTAATACTGCTTATTCGCAAACTTCATCCCACCATGGAAGTTTTCTACGTTTTTCTAAAGGTACCAACTTTAAGGCTGTTTTAATAATTTTTTGTTTCAATTCTTGCCAGTTCTCTGCTGGTTGCTTATCAAGCTTTTCTGTTAGGGTTGGTTTTATTTTCGTAGGGTCGATATTAGGTCGGTATTAGCAGTCTCTTTTGAATAAGTTTTTGAAGTTTTAAGCTAAGTTTTATTCTAGTCAAGTAGTGATCCGTGTCTATGTTAGCTACTTTCGTGACTTGAACATTCAAAATCTCTTTATAATTGGGGTACGAAATGGCAACATGGCCAATTTGAAATTCACCCATGTACGTGTTTGGGCGTCTCCAGGTCTTTTGTTTCGTTATTTTGTTCTTATAATGGGTTGACATTATTTTTAGATTAAACTGCGAACATAGTTCAACTAATCTTCTACCATTGTGGTTAGTCCACATAGCAGGAAAAATGCCGACTGTTTTCCTGTACTTTCTTTCTTTCCCTAGTTGGACATTGAAATCACCCAATAGAATTTTTATATGGTTAGAGGGAATTTTAGAGATAGTCTTTTCCAGAATTTCCAAGGACTTATTTACTTTTCCAGGATTAGATTTATTTTCTTCGTTAACTGGGCGGTGTGCATTAATTAATGTATAGTTTTTGGTAGCACACTTGAGGGATAGTATCATAAGTCGATTATTTACTGGCTAGACATTAGTTATAGGACCCAGAATGTTTCTTGAGATAGCGAAAGCAACACCGAGATGTGGTGTATTTTTGAGTATTCTTTTGTCCGTTTTACTTTTAAAAAATCTTACCGAGAAGGTGTTATCATCTGCCAATCTGGTTTCTTGGAAATCTAAAATTTGTATTTTTTGCTGATTCGATGTTCGCCCCAATTCGTGTAGTTTTCCTGGGCGCAGGAGAAAATTGATAGTTACCGTTCCAAAGAAAGTTTTTGTTTTCGGTTTCAAACGTTGGCCTGAGGTCTCCGACTCCCTCTGAAAGATTTTGCGTTTAAGTCCGGACCCCCGGAATCCATAAGTCTGGTTGTACCAGCAAAGCTGTCAGAGGATTGTCTACCTCCTGGGGTAATTTTATAATTACTAGAACGCTTCATCTTGTACTTTAAATTAAAGATTTGAACTATGACGGTTCAGAGGTTAAGACTGGAGGGGTTAGTTCCAGATTTTAAATATCAGCCGCACCACTGGTGAACAGACGCTGACCACTTAACCGCTTGATACAAGTGGCTTTAGTTTTTTGTTGCCTTGGTTCGGGGCTGCTTATCTTGACATATTAGCAGCTGTCCATTAATATCTAATAGAACTTTCACTATCCACCACCCGTGACCCGTCCAGTACCTTAGGCGAGGTATACTAGAATATATATATATATATAAATATATATATATATATATATATATATATATATATATATATATATATATATATATATATATATATATATATACATATATATATATATATATATATATATATATATATATATATATATATATATATATATATATATATATATATGTATATAGACCGAACCCAACAGGTAGTAGAGACTGATTTTTGCGGTAGAGCTATTGTGTCTGATAAGGTTTGTGTAACAAAAGGCGTCCCTCAAGGTTCTATATTGGGTCCACTATTATATATTATTTATACAAATCAACTTCCAAACGTTACAGAACAGCACACGGTACTCTATGCGGATGACACCGTATTGATTTTTAGC
Organism: Cosmopolites sordidus; assembly: GCA_031761425.1. Taxonomy (NCBI): domain Eukaryota; kingdom Metazoa; phylum Arthropoda; class Insecta; order Coleoptera; family Curculionidae; genus Cosmopolites; species Cosmopolites sordidus. The sequence continues at coordinate 247,101 of JARFXV010001765.1, read as the reverse complement.
GAAGATGATTCCGATTTGATGCTCGAGAGTGTTGGGAGATCGTGTCGAATTCTTAATGAATACTTCTCTACTGAGGATCTTCTCTTAAATGTGCCTAAAACCCAGTCCATTGTATTCAGCAATAGAAAGAATAACAGTATTACTTTTGCCTATAAAGAAGTTAAAATTCAGTCTTCTGAACGGGTGTGTTTTTTGGGCCTTGTGATTGATAGAAAGCTGAATTGGAGAGGGCACGTGGAAAAAGTCACTGCAGTATTGCTATGCACTGAGAATCATAGCTCAGAATGTTGGTTCCGAGGCTGCAATGTCAGCTTACCATGCCTATGTTCAGTCGAGGATCAGATACGGTTTGATTTTTTGGGGAAATTCTCCAGATATATAGAGGATAATTGTGCTCCAAAAAGCATGCATAAGAAGTGTTTTTCAAATGAAGCATCACGAGAGCTGCAGGAATATTTTTATTGGCAAAGGAATTCTGACAGTTGTCAGCATGTTTATTTTGGATTCGTACACTTTTGTATTTAATAATGGAGATCTCTTTGAGGAAGGTTATATAACTAGGTATAAGTCGAATCTCGTAAATGAAAGATGTAATTTTAGTTATATACAGAAGAATGTGCAATATACTATTATGAAGATATTTAATATTTTTCCGGAGTGTGTTCGAGATCTGCCACGTGATCAGTATGTGAGAGCGATTAAAAGATATTTGTTGAGCAAGGCTTAATATTCATTAAATGATTTTCTTGGGGAAACAAAGAACAATTTAAATTCAATTAAATTATTAGAATAGCCTGTTTTGGTGAATTTAACTGTTTATGTTTGTACTAATTATGTTATCAGCTAATTCATGTAAATTCATGTAAATTATGTTAACAATACTATGTTGACTGTGTATTTCTCTCCTCTTCTTTTCTTTCCAATTATCTTTTTTTTTTCTTCCTATATTTCCTTCTTTTTTTTTGTGACTTGTGTTACAGATATTATATTTGAATTGTAATTGATTTTTTTTTCCGTTTTTCTTTATATAGAATTAAGTGTATGTATGATGTACTTCCTTAACGATGTTCAATGCCTTATGGTTTTGGGAACAAATAAATATTATTATCCTCGTACTGAACTCAACATCTCAGCCTAAGCTGGTCTATATTACAATGCCAAAATGGGAAAGCAATTCAACTCCTCTCACTTAGCATAAAAGCTTATATTTATTATTATTATTATTATTATGATTATTATTATTATTATTATTCTGCTCATCCTTACTGTAGAATCTCAGCTCATGCTGGCCGGTATTCCAATGCCAAGATGAAAAAGCCATTCAGCTCCTCTCACCCTAGCATAATATCTTACGAACAATGTGACACGTCTGCAAGAGCACGGCACGCTGTCCCACTATGGCAATCGATCTCGAGATTCCGAGGCTCTCGAGGTTCTTTGAAAATCTCTTACTTATCAGGCCTTCGGCGGATATAACGAAGGGCACTACATCTACCTTACTCAGTTTCCACTGGTTCTTCAAGTCGTATGCCAGATTTTCATACTTTGTGGATTTTTCTATCTCAGTTTTTCTAATGTTGTGAGATAGTGGCACTGCGATGTCAATTATAAAAGCCCTCTTGTCCTTTTTGTTGATTAGAACAATATCCGGCCTGTTATAATCAACCGTTCGATCAGTAGTGATTGGTCTGTCCCAGTAAAGAATGGTATCGGATGATTCAAGTACAGGAGAAGGCGAGTACTTATAATATGGAGGAGGTGCATTTTCTAATAGCGAGTATTTTTTTGCAATTTGTTGATGTATAATTTTTGCCAGCTGATTATGCCGTCCTAAATAAGCATTAGGAGCAAGGGCCGGGCAACCGCCAATAAGGTGCTCAATTGTTTCCCCCAAAGTACCGCATTTCCTGCACTTATCGACTACGTCCAAATGCAGTATGTGCTTTTCATAGTTTTTAGTTCTTGTTACCCTATCTTGAATAGATATCGCGAAACCTTCTGTTTCTGGGTACAAGAGTCCATCGGTCAGCCACTTCAGAGACAATTGTTCGTCAATGGTGTCATCTTCGAGTGACTTAGGAAACCTTCCGAGCAATGTTTGTCCTTTCCATTCTCGAACACAGTCCGTGAGTGTTGTTCTGCTATCAATACGATTTTGTTTATTTAGGTTCAGTGGGGTGAAACCCCGATCCTCATTTGCAACCAATTTCATTAACGTACTGATGAATCAAGAAAGTGTTTTCTCATTCTATTTTCTTGATTGAGACAGAGATTTTTTACGTTTACAAGGCCTCTACCCCCAACTTTCTTGGGATGTATAGTCTTTTCGTAGATGAGTTTGGATGCAGGCATCGGAACTTTGTCAATGTTCGGCGCGTCAACCTATCGAGTTGATCTAGGTCAGTTTCTGACCATTTAACTATGCCAAAAGAATATGTCAGAGTTGGCACCGCCCAACCCTTGATCGCTCTAATGAGGTTTCCTCCGTTCAGTTTGGTGTTTAAAAGTTTTGTAAGTCTCTTTTGGAATAGAGTGGAAAAGTCCTTCTTTAACTGGTTATGATCAAGTTTATGCTTTTAGGGTATTCCTAAATATTTGTAGGATTCTTCTGGTGCTAGTTGTTGTATGTTACAAAGTGTTGAATGTTGACTCTGAACCTTTCCCTTCTGTATACTAATGGTAGAGCATTTGTCCAGTCCGAATGACATTCTGATATCCCTACTGAATGTTTCAACCGTTTTTATCAATGAGTTTAATTTTTCTCTAGTTTCTCCATATAATTTAAGGTCATCCATATATAGTAGATGAGAGAGCTTTCTTGGATTCCTCATGTTAAGTTTATATCCAATATTGCTGTTGTTGAGTAGTGTGGACAAAGGGTTCAATGCTAAACAGAACCAAATTGGAGAAAGGGAATCTCCCTGAAAAATTCCCCTCTCGACATTTGTAGCAACAATGCATTGTTGGCCGACAAAGAGATTCGTTTTCCACTTCCCCATCAGGCACTTTAAAGAATTAATAATCTGGGGGCTAATTTTATAGAAATTCAGAACCTCAACCAGCCAATCGTGAGGGACACTATCGAATGCTTTCTTGTAGTCTATATAGCAGATATTTAAGTTGCGTTTTCTTTTTCGCGCTTGCTCAAGAACTACAGCATCGATCGTCAATTGTTCCTTGCAGCCCATACTTGCTCTTATACATCATTTCTGTTCTTCTTCAAAAATGTTGTTTTTATCACAATGTTGGTAGATTTTTTCATTGAGTAGGGCTGTGAACGGTTTATATAACACTGACAGACATGTGATTGGTCTGTAATTATTGGGTTGCTTAACGTCCCCTTTTTTGAATAGTAGGTATGTATTGCCCTCCATTAGAAAGTCAGGGAAAGTGTCTGGATTTATTAAAACCTCTTTAAATGCATTTGCAAGTACGGGATAGGCGGCTGTAAAGCTTTTAATCCAGAAGTTATGCAATCCATATGGTCCAGGCGCCTTCCAGTTGTGAGTCTTCCTGACAGCAGTGCAAATGTCAATCTCTGTGAAATCGTTAGACTCCATATCTGGGAGAGCATTTGTCTGTTCTTGAATGGTTTTAACCCAAGCAGCCAATTTTTCGTAGCTGTCTGATTTTTTCCAAGCCGATCTCCAATATTCCGCAAAGGAAGACACATCCATATTCTTAAGTTCTGACTTGCTGTTACCTTCTGCTTCGAGTTGTCTATAAAATTTCTTTTGGCTGTTTGCAAATACTGAATTTTGATGTTTTCGCTTTTCTAGTTCATTATATCTTGCTAGCCTGGCTCCTTTCGATTTAGCTTTTTGCCTAAACCGATCTTTTAGATCCAACAATTTTTCTGTCAGGTTTGAATCATCGAAGTCAATGCCAGATTTATTGGCAATTATTTTTGCTTTTCTCGGTACTTTATTTGACTGATTACCAGAAAGATACTCTGAGATAATGTCAACTTTCCTCCGGAACTCATTGATATTGTTTTCAAGGCGCGTTTTCCAGACAGGTGTATTTTTCTGGATACTACGACCAGCCGCATTATGGGTATAAGTCTTTTGACCTGAAATTTCGATGACAGTCACTGCTGCACAATATAATGCAAGATGTATATCGCTTAAATTTGTCATCCCAGATAGATGTGATTCCAAAGCTCTATTAATCTGCATTAGAGTAATACGTGATTTTGCAATATTACGCAGTACTGGAATTTTTGGTCTATTCAATGGGTTTGAGCCAGTAAAACTGGCCAAATTGCTGTAAAACTTCTCTCGTATGTTAGAAAAGTTACGTTGCGAGATTGATTCTTCATTTTTAGACGATGATGCTTCTGGTGATACATTTTGAGTTTGTTCTACTTGTTTCTCCTCTGTATTCGAGTTAAGAACGTCTATAGTATCTTCTTTATGTTGTTGATATGTAATGTTTTGATGTAGTTCATTACCGATTTCTCTCTTGATGTTCATTAATTCCGATTCGGTTAGATAGTTTTTCCTTAGAATTACATTTTTACGGTCGGCTAAGTTTTGTTCCGACAGCTGAGTTTCAGGGAACCTCTTTTTATATTCTTGGTGGAGTGCATGCCTCCATCCAGGGAGCGGATTATCTCCGCACTGGTTTACGTAGTAATAGGCACGCATTACATCAATATTCATTTCGCGTGTCCATCTGATACGTGGAGTGCGTTCGGTCCTAGTGACAGCCTTCCTTATTAGGGGCGAGCCAGCAAGTACCGGGGTATTTTGATCTTCTACTCCTTTATTAATTTCCGCTCTCTGTTGATTTTGTAGTAAAGTCTTTGGTGTTGCTAGACTTAGATGATCTAATTGTTGTTCGAGTGCCTCTTTCATTGCCATTCTTGTGGTGCCATAGAGTTGGGAACCGCCACTCGCTCCAGATTCACCAACCCCGGACAAATCCTCCCGACGGTTCCGAAGGGTTCTTGTCTGCAAAACCCTACCGCCTTGTATAATATTATGTATTTTATTCTCCATAAATATATTTGGGTTCAAGGGAAAAACGGTCACCCAAGGCAGAGCCCCGATTTACCATGGGAAAGCTATTTACTACCAGAGGGCGCTTGGTATCCGGAGACATCGTTAGAGACACTTTAACCCTGTGCCATTCAGCTCCTCGGCACGATGGATTTCCACCTTAAGCTTGGGAATTTTTTTTTTCAGAGGTTTACTCCTCTCAGCTCGGGAAGGTGGTGGCGTCACTCACCAAGCGGACTAACCGCCCCCTGCCAGGCCTTATTATTATTATTATTATTATTATTATTATTATTATTATTATTATTATATATATATATATATATATATATATATATATATATATATATATATATATATATATATATATATATATATATATATATATATACTTAAACGATATGAGAAAAAGAAGACTTAAGTTTTACGGACATATAAAACGGATGAATCCGAGTAGGTTAATTAGACAAATAGTCGAATTTTATGAAAATAGGAGTAAAGCTAAAGTAGAAATAATTAAATGGATTGCTGTAATTAAAGAGGACCTAAGATCAGCCAATATTTCACAAAGTGAAATTCAGGATAGAGGCTGTTTCAGACACAAGGTGAACGTTTGGAAGGTTGGCCAGAGAGAAAAATGTAGGAAGACTGGAACAACTTGGTCTGACGAAAGGAAAAAAGCTCATAGCGAAAGAATGAAATTAGTATGGGCACAAAGGAAGGCTAACAACAACAAACGCCTCTAATTGTACTTCGCGTGGTCCACTAGGGCCCATACGTGAATAATAATAATATATACTTAAAATCTCTTGGTCGTGGATATGGGGTCAATCTCTAGTATTCGGTTTTATATAGAGATTCATTTTTTTAATTTTTTTTTTTTCTAAGATAACTAATAACTAATCTCGACATAAATCTCTAACTTTTTCAAGCTCTTTGAAGTTACAAAGAAATATGTTGTAAAACATTAAATTGATCTAAATAAATTCAAAATTCATAATTTTTTTCAATTACAAACCAATTTAATAACAATAATTTAAACATTTGGTATTTGTTTCACAATATATATATATATATATAGATATAAATCAAATATATACATAATCAAAACCGACAAAAAATTGTTGATAATAACATTTTGTTAATAGCAATTTTTGTGCTGTATATAACAATACGTAGGACAGACAAACAGACTAATTTCAGTGCGATTACAAAAACATCAAAATAACATGAAAACCAAAAAAACGGCTTCAACGTTATTCCAACACCATCAAGAAACCGACGATAGAATCGACTTCGAGAACACCAAACAAATAGTATCTATAAATCATTACAGAACACTCGTGCTTAGAGAAGCACTAGAACTAGAAAAGAACCCAAAAACTATACAGACAAATGATGCCCTTAAATGCAAAACAAGAACCAAACAACTCCGAAGAGGCAAACAACATCCAATACGCCGAGGAGTGGAGCCAACAAAAATCATCGACCAATCAGAACCCAACACTATACGCTCTGCACGGCCGAGGGAAGAAAACTACGACAATCGGATTGCGACAGTAAAATGTTGTCAAAACTTCGTCAAAAATTTGAAAAATCCCCTTTATATATGAATAAACATTATAATATTACTTAGTGTTTTTTATGTTTTATTTGCTTTCGTTGTTGTCGGTGTGGTTGAAGTTTTTGTTGATCCCCAACGTTCATCGTCAAACAAGCTGGTATCACCACGTTTAAATTCAGGTACACAAAATGCAAAGTGCCCGTAAACAGCATCCATCCCGGCTTTAATTTGCGTACGTTTATTACCTTTCAAGAGCAAGAATTTATTGTAATATTCGATTTTTCTACTGATATAAATGACTTTATAACTACTGATCTAAATGGCGGTTAAACAAAAATTGAGTTAGTAGCTTGAATTTAGTATGGCTGGCATTTTCAAGGTTATCTTTCAACGCATGTGTAATTATACTACCACATACTTTTGATGAGTAACGCCATATTCATGTTTAGGCTGGAACTTTTCACACTACCCTCATAATGAAAGAATTAAGAGGAAACTATTGACGGAAGAGACAAGAAACCTTATTTATTATATACCCTGCGGACTAAAACCAATTCAAGATGCTAATAATATGCATACCAAATATGAAAAATTTTCTTTCATTGTCGTTAATTGTGCAATTTATTTAAAATTTTGTAATCTTCAAATCTTTATTTGGATTAATATTTTTAATAAAAAATAACGTTTTCGTTGAAAATTGAAACATTATAAATGTTACATTGGAAATTTAAATAAAAACACTTATTAATTAAATTAATTAAAATTAATTAAAATTAATTAATTAAAAAAAAGACAAGTCAATCTCCGTTAATTAATAAGTTGTTGACAAAAAATCACTTGTTTACTTACTTTTTTTACCAGTTGTATAATCTATGGTTATACCTCAGAGGCAACTCATCAATCGAGCGAGTATCGTGCTAGAGGCTCGTGTTAAATATCAACATCATTTAACTGTTTTTTGGAATATAGTGGTATTGTTCAAAAAGATTTCGTTTCACCTAACCAAACAAATAACCCCCGGTGCTAGCGCAAAATTTTACAATGTTTAATTAATTAAATTAAAAAATCTCACACAATTCTGCAGTTTATAATATATAATTGATACACAGTTTATTTACTGTAAACAAGAGCTAATTTTCACTGAGATTTTAGGTGTTTATAATAATAATTAATTCATTATTTTAAACATATTCACTTTTTATTCGATAAAAAAATAATATTTAAAAATAAGTAACAATTTATATGAAATAAATATAATATTTATAAAAAACAAATAAAAATCAAACTTTATTTTCGTAGATATAAAAAACAGTAGTCTTCTCAAAGTCCATATTCTAGTAAATTGGGTGATAGTTTTCTTGAAACCTGACATAACATTCAGTGCAAATTACATTAACATGTTCCAAGCCCAGCCAGTTCCACAGCATTTACAAAAATATTTCGTTTTTCTGTTCTTTTTCCAATCAGAAAAACTGCATCTTCCGTGTACTCCGATATATCTTGCTTTATTTTTATTTTCAGGAACTACTACTTTACACACTTCTTGGAGTCTGGCAAATTATCGCACGTCGATCTTAATTTTTGATAGTATAACATTAACTGAATAGACAGTTCTTCCAGAATTGGTTTACGATTTCAATCCCGAAAGTTATTGTTTGAGACATGAATGATATTGCTATTTATTGCAGGAACGTTTAGTAAAATTGTGCACTTGTCAACGGTATCGATACCGCCCTTGAATTTATTATAATTTTCAAAAATATCGGGTTCACAAATACAATATTCCTTGTGCATTTTCGGAATATAGAAAACTAAGGTAACCCCTTTCTCAAAACCAAGCATACTTGAATTAACTTTTCGATCTTTGCCACCTAGAAAAAACTATGGGAGCTCCCTCGTTTTTTCTAATGGCACCAACAATTGTCAACTTCTTCGCTTTTAGCGGTTTTGCAATGTCTACACTGTTAAACAACCTATCTGTGGTTATATTTCAATTTGAACCGTATATGTGACAACATAAACGCTCCACCACAAATTTACCACTGTTCTCTTGCTTGAAGGGGCCACCTGGCTGTTGCTCTACATACACCTTCATGTCACTAGTATAATAAAATTTTTCTTTGCATATGGCAAATATTTTAATAGCATACTTATTTGGTTTGGTTTCTCATCTACATTTATATTGGCTGAATGAATGAAACATTGTTTACAGTTTTCATTGAATCTGTCAAATAGATATCTAATGGGTGTTAGTTTATCGAATATTTTTCTTTCATTTCGTGTTGTCAATGTCGTCGACTCTTGTGGACCTAAGACGAACACTACATCAGTGCAGTAACATTGTTATGCGTAAAGATTATATCCCTGTCCCTTTTATTTTTCGTAAATAATGCAATTCACACCTCTAACGCCAGCAAGGTATAAAAAGCCCATGAATGTTCTTATTTCTTCTGTGGTTGTAAACATAGCATCCCGTTCGCGAGAAATATTTGATGCAACAGAGGCGATTTTTTTATTTGTACTGTCAATCATTATATCCAGAATATAATCATCAAAAACAGATGCTACAACTCAAGTGGTGATTTTATAATCTGACCTTTAAGTTTTATTCCAGGAAGTTGCAACACAATGTTCTCTCTTCGAGTTCTAATAATTTTCCATGCAACATGCTTGCTCCATTTTGTTTGCCCCTCTATCCTTACAAAATAAAGAATAATAGTGTTAAATTCTAATTCCTCGCCGTCATCCAGCTCTTGTTTGGTCTCGCTGTCACCATCTTGCGCCTTAGTTTTACCGTCCTCGTTTAAATGTCCATCGTCTTCATTGTCTTCATCGTTATATTTCGGTGTCAATTCGCGTTTTATATGACGATTATTCTTATAATTTTCCTTTCTTATAATTCTGATGAAATTATAGACAATTGAAAAAACTAACGCAAGTGGCCGCATACGGTATGCGAGACCGTATCTGCAAATAACTATTGATAAGTTTACAACAAACATGCCCTTCCACGTAACATTCGATACTGACATTCTGTCTTGTGACTTCTGTGACTTATAGGAAGGAATTGGGAGGGACAAACCATTTTCACTGCATCCTATCTCACAGACCGTGGTACAATCACCGGAGGGTTAATAAAAATTATTATTTAGGCGTTATGCGTCTTTTATTTGAATCTACTGGAAGAATATGTCGAGATTTATTGTATTTTTTGCATCACAATAACATACTGTATCACAATTGCATCATAATAACTAAGTATCCGTTATCTTTTGGTTCAACAAATACTGTTTCACAAGCGTCACATTCATCAAAAATTGCACCATGTCTATTCCTGTTTCCTCGATTGAATAAAATCACTTTATGAAAGACGTATTAAAACCGTATAACCCATTTTCTGGCTACTTTGAATGATATACCAGAAGGCCAGTATAAAAATAATTTTGAACACTGGAAAAAAGTTGGAAACTTCGAGGGGACAAAATAATATTTATCGATCATAGTTCTTTAACTGGTGAAAATTTTTATTCTATTTTTTCTCACTATAAGTAGAGTATTATATATGAAACATTCAGTAATTTATTTATAAATACATTCGATACATTTCGAAGTCCAATACTAATTTGTCTGAGTTTAAATTTTTTTATGTTAAAACATCATATATTAAGAAATAACATCAAATAAAAATATCAAAACTTGCAATACGAGGATTCGGTGGATTTATTTAAATCCTATTAGAACGAATGGAAACGAAATTAAAATATAATGAATGTTGAGAGAGCAAAAGGGTCAGAAAAAAAGCAATAAAGCATTGAAAGCTGGTTTAGATTTTTTTATATAAAAGAATCGAAAAGGTTGACCCTTTTCTAATCCTTTAAAATGGCCAATTTTTCGGGATATATCCCTTGTTTATTTGCTACGTAATTTAATCATGAATAAATGTAAATGCTACAAATCTCAGAATAAAACTTGTTTATTAGTATGATCTGTACGTTAACTTTATATTTTTCGTTACTACGTTTGATGTACAATATAAAGGATTATGCATTTTGTGCTTCGAAAAGTAAAATTAAAAAAAGAGCACAAATAATTGAGATTCCGATGATTTTTTTATTTTATTGCTTGGACTTTACCATTAAGTATGAAATACAATATTATTTAAATATCTACCACGTGACCGCTTGGACGACTGAATCCTTTTGAGGTAATTTTCGATTACTTTTCCGCACATTTCGGCTGGTATCTCGGCCATGACTTGACGAAGGTTGGTTTTCAACTGCTCAAGACTTTGAGGATTGTCTACGTAAACACGATCTTTCGCGTAGACCACAAAAAAAGTCCAACGGCGTCAAATCGTATGATCTGGCCGGCCAATTGACATCACCAAATCTCGAAATTACGCGGCCTGAGAACTTCTCCGGCAATAAAGCCAAAATTGGTCGTGTTGTGTGACTTGTGGCGCCGTCTTGTTGGAACCGCATATCGCACAGTCGAAATCTTCAATTTCTGGCCAAAAATAATCGGGTATCACAACGCTATAGCACTCAGAATTGACGTTAACAGTCACTTCTTCTTCGTTTTCGAAAAAGTACGGGCCAATGACAACACCAGACAACAACGCGCACCAAACAATCACCTTTTTCGGATGCAATGGACTCTCCACAATCACTTGTTGATTTTTAGGGCCCCATATATGGCAATTTTGTTTATTTACGCATCCGCCGAGTGAGAAATAAGCCTCATTGCTGAAGAAGATTTTGTAGGAAAATCGGGTGAATGTTCAAACACCCAATCGGCGGGTGACTCGACGCATTCCATGGTCGGCGGGCTTCAATTTTTGCATAAGTTGAATTTTGTAAGGATGAAAATGCAAGTTCAAACGCAAAATACGCCATAATGTGCCGTAAGACAAGTCAACAGACTCTGAACGCTGAGAAATCGATAAATTTGGGTCTTCAGCCACACTTTCACTAACAGCAGCGATATTTTCCATTGAGCGAGTGTTACTATGATGCTTATTGTCCGTGTTCTGTGAATGTGTATTGTCATATTCGTAACAGACCAGTATTTTCAAATGTCTTGATTGTGTTGGAAATTGTACGCTAAGAAGGGCGATTATAGCGATCACATTCTGCTCGTAAGGCGTTAAACGTGACTATGGCAGAATCATCATTTTTGTAAAACAATTTTTAACAATTCTAATGGATTGTTCGGTGGTTAGACGATTCATATTGTAAAGTGGCAAAACTTAAACTAAACAAATAACACTTTGGATGACATTTAAGTTTGACAGTTGTCAAAATACAATGCAGTATTTTTCCAACCACAAAATGCATAACTCTGTATAAAAAAAGATCAATATTAAAAATTAAAATCATATAGAAAATGTAAAGATGAAATGGAATAAAGTTTGGGATGCATGCCGAATATACCAGACTGTAACAAAAGTACAGGGTGGTCCAAAGAGTTGTTAATGTTTGGTTGCGCTGTAAAATCTTTGATAGGAGCGGTAGATAGGTGGGGTTAGTCTTAAACGATAGTTCGGCTCAAGGAAATTTAGTTACCTTACAGCGCTACACGGTAGAGAAGTCCTCGTTTTATGTGTGCAGTGGTTGTCGTGTGCAACATCTTATTCTCCTATGCGGCCCATTTTCACCTTAATGGCCATGTCAATAACCAAATTGTCGCCACTGATGTGGATAAAACCCTAAAAATAAACATGACAGGCCTTTTCATAGCCCCGAAGGTCACACTTTGGGCTGCAATGTCGACATCCGGAATAATCGACCCGTTTTTTTTTCGAAGACCACCAAGACCATGAAGTAACGGTTGATTCTCAGCGCTATATTGACATACTTCGAAATTCTAGAGGTCGGCTTCAGGAGTGCCACAACAAAAACAGAACACATTTAGACAATGTAATCTTCATAACATGAATTTTCAAGAATTTTTGAAAATTTTTTTAAAAAAGTTAACAACTCTTTGAGCCACCCTGTATTTGCGTGTTTCGTTTCTTCGTTCAGTTTGAACTTTTTCGTTCAATTTCAAATTTTTGCTCCTACAAATAAAAATTCCTTCTACGGGTTTTAACCAAAAACATTAAAAGGAGTGATGAAGTACGACCCGAAATTAGGGCAATTTTAAGATATTATTTCAAAAATGAACTGATGCTACTAGTGAAATTTAAGTAGAGGGATAGAGTGAGTGCGTATCAAGCCGCACCGCTCAGTTCTGCAGCAGCAGAGTAGATGTGGGGAAAAAAGAAGAAGAAAAGCGGATATTACGGAAAAACAAAATTTTATTTCTTTTAAATAATCAAGTGTGTTTAAGTGCTTTAAAAAAAAATATTGCTCAGAAAGCATAGAAAGTAATACAGATCTTAAAAAGCAAAAGCAACAAATTGAAAAGATATGGCGAAGAAACATATACTGAACACCAATATACATTGAAAACATATACTGAAGACCAATCAAGGAAAAATGCTAGTAATATATAAAAGTTACCTTACTATTAGGTCAATTAATTAGCCAATAATAAAAATTGGGGTTTGAATAATTTTTTTTGTCATCAATGGAAAGATCATATGAAAGTTTTATAACAAAACTATTTTTAGTTTTTCTTTTTTTTTCCTTGTAATTGAAAAGTTACAACAAATTGAAAATACATTTTTAAACCGAGTACCGATGACGCGCCAACAGTTCCTGAAAAAAATCCGAGCGCATGTGCCCCTAACAATGGTAATAAATGTAAACACGAACGCCAATATCCTCAATATCGGGTCGGCTCGAAATAATTCGGAACTTATACTGAAATTTTCTTTCGCGCCATTTCCGAAAACATGTCTTTCGACACACATCACATGTCTATCGACACACAACACATCTATCGATCTTGGTCATTAATCTATAAGTTTAACCTATATCTTTGATTGCATTTATTGGTTTACTAGCGATTTGAAAATATACTTGTTTTTAATTGTTATTTAGGCTTTCGGTGCTGTTTTTGACATTATACTTCTATATCTTTACATAAAGATATGGATGCTCAAAGATAAGTTCAGAATGAAATATTGAAATAAGATTAGGGTTCCTTTTGTTGTTTTGCATTCTCTTTTATAACTTTTATTTATATTTTCTAATTCATGTAGAGAAAACAATTAACGTGCCAAATTTGAAGGAAGTAATATACCTGCGTGTCCGTAAAGAATCTACATGTAACAACACAACTCAAGGTACTAACAATGACAGGATCGCCTATTTTGTAGGATACGAATAATAATATTCAAGAAAACGCGAATAGACAAGAAGAAAATTCGAGTACCCATTTGGAAGGTAATCGTATATGAAAAGTTTAATACTTATGAAAGTTTTACAGGATAATCTCATTTGTAGATGGTCGAAACAGAAATGTGTGTGACTAAACCTTCCCAAAAAAAAAATGCGATAGGTGTCTTCTTTTATTTGGGAAATGTCTGGCTGGATGTATTATATATAGTTAGCAACTGGATTTATTTATATTTGCAAATATTATTAAATTAAGAGTCTAACGTGATGGTCTGTAAAATATGTAAGGCGAAAAATCGCCATCATTTTAAAAATACTGAAAACCTTAATTAAAGCTATAATGTGGTATGGGCGGATTTGAAAATAATGTTAATAGAGTTTAGTGTGGTGGTTTGAAGAATCGATGTGGTTTTAAAAGTATCGTAAACTTCAATGAAAATAATCAAATTATTAAAAAAACAAATATGTATACAATTTTGAGTAGTGATTGTTTTTATGCTGAATTTACATATTGTAATCTACTATTACACTGGGGAACAATTTGAAAAGTAATTTCTGTTGAGTTCGATATTTAAGCTGTTTTATACGTAAATTGACATGCTAATTCCAAAACTTTATTTAGTTTTTTTTCTATCACGCCAAGTTTTTTCTCTACAGTTATTACGCAAGCTTGGCGAATCACAGAAGTCACTACTGCTCTCCTACCGGCGAACCTTCTTCGACCTAGGAGTGGGGGCGTGAGTGACGTTGCGTCATCCAAAACTAGTTCGGTCAGTTACGCATGAGATGCTAAAGTACGCGGATCTGTGTCGCTCTGATATAGTGAAGTCAAAGTATACATACACAACTACAGATTTTCGTTATGTCTGCCTCGGGTTGTTCTCGTCATAAGTGCTTAAACAGCCCTAATTCATTTTTTTATATATGTGGCAGTTTTACCATCCCCATTCAATGGACTAATATTAGTACATCTGTCAGGCAAGCTTATTTTAAAGTGAAAATAGGTGACCAAGATAAATCATGGGCCCCTCATAAAGTGTGCAAGCAGTGTGTAGAGAGTTTACGAATGTGGATGAAGAGAACAAGTAATAATCTTTCGTTTGGTATACCAATGGTTTGGCGAGAGCCCAAAGATGACTTAAGTGATTGCTACTTTTGCATAGTGAAAACATCAGGATTCAACAAGAAAAACAAACATAAACATAAAATTGAGTACCCTAGTATACCGTCAGCTATACGCCCTGTGCCTCATTCAGCTGAAATTCCAGTGCCAGTTTTTCAAGAATTACCTTCTTTAGAAATTCAAGAATGTGAATCAAGTGAAGATCGAAGTGACTCCACCGACGAAGAATTCAAAGTTTCCAATTATTCTGTTCGTAAAGGATTCAATCAACATGAATTAAACGATTTAGCACGAGATTTGGGACTATCCAAAAAAGCATCCGAATTATTAGCTCAAGACTGAGCGAAAAAAATTTGCTTGACAAAGGAGCTAAAGTCACTTAGTATCGATCCAGAGAAAGTGAATTTAGGCAGTACTTCATAAATAATGACGGATTTGTATATTGCCAGAACGTAGAGGGTTTAATGAAAGAATTGGCCATTTCTAACTATAACGCAACTGAATGGCGATTGTTTATAGATAGCTCAAAGCGTAGCTTCAAGTGTGTTCTCCTACATAATGGAAATTTATACGGTTCAGTCCCAATAGGTCATTCAGTTTCTTTGCGTGAAGAATATGGCGACATAAATAAACTCATTGATTTGTTGCAATATAACATGCACCAATGGATCATCTGTGTTGACCTTAAAATGGTCTGTTTCCTTCTTGGCCAGCAACGCGGGTATACCAAGTATCCCTGTTTTTTGTGCATGTAGAACAGCAGAGCTCGTAAGAAACATAGGGTGCAGTCGAACTGGCCGCCAAGATCTGACCTAAGACCTGGTGATCCAAACATTTTAAATCAGCCACTTGTCGGCAGAAAAAACATTGTATTTCCGCCTTTACATATAAAACTAGCCTGTCATATAAAAAGATAAAGGCTGGTGTGTTTGATGGTCCACAGATTCGGCAACTCGTTAAAGATGAAAATTTCACTGAAACAATGACCGAACTTGAAAGGAATGCTTGGTTGGCTTTTAAAAATATTGTTAAAAACTTTCTTGGAAATACACGAGCCCCGAATTACATAAAAATTGTTCACCAACTCTTGGAGAGCTTTAAAAAGCTTGGTTGCAACATGAGCATCAAACTGCATTTCTTACATAGTCATCTTGCTAACTTCCCGGAAAATCTTGGTGCTGTTAGTGATGAACAGGGCGAGCGATTCCACCAAGAGCTAAAGGTTATGGAAGCGCGGTATCAAGGTAGATGGGATGTCAGTATGATGGCTGACTACTGTTGGAGCATCAAGCGAGAATGTCCACAAACTGAACACTCCAGGAAAAACTATAAGAAGAATTTTTTACCATAATATCTTTTATTTATATTTTGTATAAACACAATTTAACTTTTAATAATATGTTAACCTCTGTATGAATAAAATATTCTAATCTATTTGGTCAGATCTTATTTCCTTTCGTATGTACACTTTTAAGGTAAAATGAGGGGTATGCTGTAGCTTAAGAACTTGACGTGATAGAGAAAAACTGTGAATATTTTTGAATTCATTATTTTTTTAAATTAGTCAAAAACCGCCGCCGAAAAGGACCTCGAAGGAAGCCACGAACCCCTCCGAGACAATTACATTCAATGCCCCAAAGGCCTCCGCCGCCACCGCGTCGCCATGTAGTGCCGGGTCCGCGTCGAAAAATAGTGCCGCGTGTGCCAGCTCAGACAATTCCTCCGCGTCCGTGTCCGTGTCGAAAAATAGTGTCGCCACCGCCCAGTACACCCAGCCATCGAATTCCTCCGCGTCTGCGCCCGCGTCCACCCCGGTCAAGAAGTTCCGTTCAAGACCGATAGTCTTGAGAAGCAAATCTGAATTCAATACAGTTACCAGGCTACTGAGAGAAGATAAGGTGAACTACCACACAACCAACAAACCGGAAGGAGTGGCCTTCCATGCAAAATCTGAAATCGACTACAGAAAGATCACGAAGACCTTCGAGCCCAAGAAATTCCCCTACCACACATTCTGCGCGTCAGAAGACAGAGGCTTCCGCGTCCTCTTCCGCGGTGTGGTCGAAACAACATCAACAGAGGACATCCGCGCCGAACTAGTTAGTCTCGGGTTCACGCCAATTCACGTCGAGCGTTGGATCACAAGATCTGACAAGGACAGAAAGAAAAAGCCGATACCCATCGCCATAGTACAAGTCATGGTTCCCAGGAACCAGAGAAACATCTTTAATCTGACCCGATTCATGAGCCAGTCCATCAGGATCGAGGCCCAAAAAAGCAATGGCAAGCCCGTGCAGTGTTTCAACTGCCAGCTTTACGGGCATACCGCAAAACAGTGTCACACACAATCAATCTGCGTGAAATGTGCAGGCCAGCACAATAGCAAGGACTACCAGAAAAGAAAGAAGACGCTTCTAAAGTGCAGCAACTGCCAAGGAGCCCACACAGCCAATTACCCTGGATGCAAAGCACGTCCAGCCAGAGGTCAGCAAACAGCGACAGAGGCAAACAAACAACCCGCACCTCCGCCGCAGAAAACCGCCGCCAAAATCCCCCCTCCAACATTCGTGTGGGGAACCCAGAAAAAATCCGTTCCGCAGCCAGAGGAACCCACCCCCATTCACCAAATGTTAGCTCGACTAATCGAGCAAAACAACCAGATGCTGAGCATATTTCTAGCCACCCAGCCTCAACTTGCACGACTACCCTCAAATGGACGTCACGCCTAAAACCCTGAAAATCATAACCTGGAACGCCTGTTCACTGCGCGACAAGAAGGAGGACCTTGCCAACGCACTGACGTCCCACAACATCGACGTCGCCCTGCTCTAGGAGACTTTTCTCAAGCCCTCCATCCGCTTTACCATCCCCAACTACGCTGTCTATCGCAGCGACAGAGAAACAGGCGCAGCAGGAGGCACTGCAATCCTTATAAAAAGCAGCATCCGCCACCACCAACTGCCAAATCCAGCCATGACCCACGCGGAAGCCATCCAAATCGCCATTGAACTCGAGGCCCAGCTACTGACCCTCACCTCAGTCTACCTAAGATGCCAAGTCGGCAAAGCTCCAGCTGACTTCGAAATCTTAGACCAAGGAACCTCCGCCAAAGTCATCGGCGGAGACTTCAACGCCCACAACCAAGCATGGGGCTGCTTCTCCACAAACCAACGTGGAAGAGAGCTGAAAAGAATGTGCGACAGCTGGGATCTCAACATCGTATCACCAGACAAGCACACCCATTACGTCCCCGGACAGCCACAGCACACCGGATCCACCATCGATTTCTTCCTGGTGAAAGACTGCAACAGATTCACAACGGCCACGGTCCTCCACGAACTGGACTCCGACCATCTCCCAGTCCTGCTTGAACTAGGAGACTTCTTCATGTTACAAATACAATCCCGACGATCAACGACCCCAGACAGCTCGAGTTTGCAGTCGACAAGCTCACCAGCGACATCCAACAGGCCTACAACTCCGCTTCGAAGCCAAGGCCGACCACCCAACCCAGGCTCACCACCGACCTCCCGCTGGATCTGAAAAACCTCCTCAGAGCGAGAAATCGCCTGCTGAGAAGGGCCAGATTCACCCTCGATCCCGAAGATAAAATGCCAGGCAATCGCTGAAGTCGTACAGAGAAGACAAGTGGGACAACCTACTTGCCTCTCTAGACTCATAGAATTCCAGGCAAATCTGGCGCTTGGCTAGGTCGTTAGCGGGAAAATCCAGACGGATTATTCCTCCGGTAAAATCGGATGCAGATGGCGCCATCGCCGACTCCGATGTGGAAAAAGCTGAACTTCTGGTCGAGTCCTTCAGGCTTCAGATGACCTCACAACGGCTCCCAGAAGCAGATCCCAAATTCGATGCGGAGGTATGCAGGGTTTCGACCCAGCTACCTATCTTCCCGCAAATTTCCTATCTGCAAAACCATCTCGCTTCGCCCCGCTCAATCTCAGCAATCATAAAAAGCTTTGCCCCCAGAAAAACCTCCGGCATCACGGCAAGGCAACTCCAAAAACTTCCGAGCAAGCAGATCGCAGAAATCACAAACATCGTGAACTCCATCCTGCGACTGCAAGTTTTTCCAAGCTAATGGAAGCACGCCATTCTAGCCGTGATTCGTAAAAAACACAACAGCCAAAGCCCATCTGACTTCAGACCCATTAGTCTCCTCAGCGCTCTCTCAAAAATCGCTGACAAAACCATCCTCGAAGCACTCAACAGCTTCACAGATTCCAAAAAGATCATTCCCAATGAACAATTCGGGTTCAGGAAAGGTGTTTCCGCCATCCACCAATCGACCAGGTTGGCCAACGAAATTCACACTTCGCTCGAGAAAAAATGGCATCTCGGAGCTATCTTCCTCGACATTTCCAAAGCCGACAGAGTTTGGATGGTCTCATCTTTAAAACTATCAAACTCGGATTTCCCCGAGATCTCACCCTCTTAATCCGTTCTTTCCTGGAAAACAGGTCGTTCCAGGTCAGAATAAACTCCTCCTTATCCACGAGGAAACCCATAAAAGCGGGCGTCCCGCAAAGCTCCCCCCTAGCACCAGCCCCGTTCAACATCTACATGGCTGGCATTCCACGCTTGAAAATTGTAAAATCTGCATTCTTCGCCGACGACACAGCTTTCTTTGTAGCGTCCCCCAGAACTTCCGCAATCCATAATAAACTCCAGGATCAGCTCAACGCTGCTATCCGCTGGCTCAAATTCTGGCGCCTTCAAGTCAACCCCAAAAAGACTCAGGCGATCATCTCCACCAGAAAACGTTACATCAGAGAATACAGGCTACTGGTGGACAAAGTTCCAATTCCATGATTGCAAAAAGCAACCTATCTAGGTCTCCATTTCGACCGACCTCTTTCTTGGTTCAGTCAAATCCAGCAAGCCATCTGCAAGAGGTGCGGCATCATTAAGCTGCTATACCCACTCTCATGCAGAGCGAGCAAACTCGCTCCCAAAATCAAAGTCATGATCTACAAAATCTTCGTTAGATCAGTAGTTCTTTACGGTTTCCAAACGTACTATAGGTTTCTCGATCGCAGCTCGATCAAGAAACTCCAAACATTCCAGAACAAGGCATTCCGTGTGGCCCTAGACGCACCTTGGTTCGTAAGAAATAATCAAATCCATCGAGAGGCCGATGTGCCTCCGATCACAAATTTCCATCAAACAACAACCGCAAAGCTGAAACTCACAGCCTCGCGAGGTAGCAATCCACTGCTACGAGAATTATCGGACCTCCTACCCTAGCCACAGGACAACACTCCGATACCATCGTCCCCAAAATTCCGGCATCGAGACCCGGGTTACGAAACCATCTCGTTTCCTGACTCGAGTAAGTCTAACCTTCTTTTCCGTGACCGGTCATCTGACCTAATCGGCGTTTCTGCCAATGTCGGCCCGGCGTCTGCATCTATGCGCAGCGTCGGCCCGGCATCGCCAGAAATTAGCACACAAATACCGATGACTTCATCGGTTTTCAAATTAACCTCCTGAAGTTCGCCTGGACTTCATTGAAAATCCGCACATAGAACAGTCGGACCTCCGTCCTCCGGGACCATACACTCCGACATTTCATGGGTCAACTAGAGACCCCCAAAAATATTAGAAACCCCATCGTGGGTCAAAATAATACCAAATAAGTAAGGGCCAAAAGGCTAACTTAAAAACCAGGCTAACAAAATAGAAATAGAACACCAGAGTTTGATTTTCTCAAACCTCACGCGGTTATTAATCATAATATGTTGCCTTATACAGACTATTATTATTATTGTTGTAGCATTAGTGATTTTCCAATCCCCTATTATATCAACATAAATTTATTAATATTCATTTAAAAAATTAATTACGTAAAAACTAATTACGTTTAAAAAACAAATTTACTTAATGTTCTTTTTATAGGTTAACATCAAGTTGTTATAATAAAAATATACTTTAATATCATAAATCTGTGACCATAAAAATATCTACACCAGTTATATTATCAGAATTAGTCTTTATGAACCCTTTGTCACACATTACTGATCTAAATTAGTAACTAATAATATTTTATTTCGCACTTAACCAACAATAATTTTGACAGTATATATACAGGTAGAAACCGTTCACAATACTGACGTGAAAACACTTTACCATAATGACGTCACAACCATGGTAACCAATCGCGGCGCGTTCATAGACACATAATTTTTTTTAAATATTATAAATTTTAATTAATTCATAATTATTATCGATGCATTTTCGCATCGATTATCAATATTATTTTTGAGAAAATTTTTAAAATAAAGTAAAAAATCGATATTTATTTTTTATTCAAAAACCCAATTAGCAAAATTAACTCAAATAAAACTAGACTATACATAATAAAATAGATTTGTATTTTTGTTGTAAAAACGATTATCTAGCGATGGAAAAAAAGGCAGTTGAACCAAATTTTGAAACGTTCAAATCCTGTAAAACTGAACGCGGTCAAGTCGCAACTCGGCCGTCCGCAATTATACTTCAATTAAACTTCTTGATTATCCGTTGCCCGTTCGGCAATAACTCGATCCCGCGCAAATTATTTTCGAGTTTCATTTAAATGTACAAATAAACAAGTCAATTGCACGCTTCGATAAAAGCTTCGGCTAATTCAGCTTTGATTCCTGAGCCAAGAAATTACAGATTTGTTACCGTCCGATGATCTCTATTCCGTTTTTCGCATTTAGTTATATTTCGCAACTATTGTTGACTTTTTTATTCAATGTTATATACAGCAATGTTATATAGACAAAAATATATTGATCCTTTTTTTTCTACAGAGTATATGATGTTCTCTTATATTGATGAA
This sequence comes from Cosmopolites sordidus, assembly GCA_031761425.1. Taxonomy (NCBI): domain Eukaryota; kingdom Metazoa; phylum Arthropoda; class Insecta; order Coleoptera; family Curculionidae; genus Cosmopolites; species Cosmopolites sordidus. The sequence continues at coordinate 225,287 of JARFXV010001765.1, read as the reverse complement.
ATGTAAATTTAGCGGCGAGGATATCAAAAGAAACAATGTCTACAAGTGGTAAAGGGTCTTTCAAATTTAGCAATTTTTTTAATTACTGAATAAAATACACAATTTCTGTTGATTTCAAAAAACTTTTTATTGATAATTGAAGCCAAATAAACAGCTCTTGTAGCTCAACAGACATCCACTCTGTTGTCAAAATTTTGGATAGCATTTTGGTATAACCGTGGCTCTATCTCTCTAATGACTCAAATAATTTCATTCTTTAGTTCAGGAATCGATTGGGTTCTTATAGACCTGGCTTTTTACGTAACCCAATCCTATGACTCAAGTAATTTCATTCTTTAGTTCGGGAATCGATTGGGTTCTTATAGATCTGGCTTTTTACGTAACCCCACAGAAAATAGTCCAACGGTGTCAAGTCACATGATCTTCGTGGCCAATTAGTATCACCGTTTCTTGCAATAACGCGTCCAGGAAATTTTTCTTTCCATAAATCAATTGTTTCATTAGCAGAGTGGGGTGTATCGGTATCCTGTTATAAGCACATATCATCCAGATCAATATTATTCAATTCGGCCTACAAAAATACAGTTATCATCTCACGATATCGAACCAGCAGCATTCTAAAAGAAATACGGCCCAATTAGACCTCCTGACCATAATACACATCAAACAGTGACTCGTTTAGGATGTACAGGTTGCTCATAAATCAATAGTGGATTTTCCTCACCCCAAATGAGGCAATTTTGTTTATTAACATAGCCACTAATTTCAAAATGTGTTTCATCCGAAAAGATGGTTTTAAAAAAAAATCATGTTTGTTCTTTGATTCAATTGACAAGTGCACGACGTTTTGAATGATGCAGTGGCTTTAGGTTCTATGTTATTTGAACCTTATGCCTTTACAGTTAAATCCATTTATAAAATACGCCATGTTGTGGATTCACTGAGTCCAAATTGTTATGAACGTTGACTAATTGAAATTTACGTCGACTAATTGATTATATATTGATCTTCTTTTATCTTCCACCAGATGAACGATTGTGCAAAATTTTCTAAAAACATTTTTCACTGAACGCCCATTTTTATAAAATAATTCAATAATTTTAAAACATTGTTACATTGTGTACAACTCTATTTTTTAAATGTCATATATTACACTTCTGAATTGAGACCAGACCTAGGTAAAGTTACAACGCCATCTATGTTTTATTTAAGAATTAAAATACCGCTCAATTTGAAAGACTCGTTTAAGGACGTTTAAGGAGATAATAGAGAAGCAGTTGAAGATAAATCTCGTCCATGTCGGCCGGTCGCGGTAGCCGCTGTGGTAGATCGGTGGCCTGTAGCCACGGTGTCGGCACTGTAGGTTCGATTCCCATGCTCGGCATGGATAATTGTAAATGTTTCTAGGCAAGAGTGAAAAAATTCGACAAGAAATTATCCCTCAGTCACACCAGTTTGAGGCTGGGGGAAGGCCGGCTACCTTCGTCACTTGCCAGTCGGTAGGCTCAATAGACGTACGTTAAGCGTAAAACCAAGGGTTGTTAGCCTGAGACGGGTGGTGGCCGGGGTTGTAGGTGTTTGATGACCATGGTTCAGAACCCACGTTAAGCTGTAGATATGCTGTAGTTACTAATGTGTCCCGAATCTTAAAACTTTGAACTGTTTTCATCTACTTCAACAAATGACGACAATATTACCAAAATCAAGAATCTTGCACTGAATGATTGACGATTAAGAATAGGAAAAATTATAAATATTACTGGAATATCATTAAGATCTATTTAATCAATTTTTAAAAACAATTTCACCTTGACTCGTGTGTCTTTTTTTGCCTTGTTATGAAAAGACTGGCTTTTAATGAAAAAACATCGTTGTGTTGTCGTAAAACAATTAATTGTTAATTTTTCTCTAGAAATAAGACAAATACAGTTCTACGAGCACCAAATTTACCAGATTGAAAACCATGTGATTTTTTCTCGCTAATTTGAGTAAAGAAAGGCCTTACATAAATAGGAATTAGTCACTGAGAATTAGAAAAATATATCAAAATGGTGGAGAAGATCTGTCTAAGTCCACAACAGTTGTAAAGCTAGAGGAAGAAGAAAATTTATTGCAGAACCATAATGCCCGCATTTAATAAAATTGAGCAATGCAAGAAAAAGTCTTAAGTATGATAACTTCCAAAATAGTCAATTTCTCTTTTTTGTGAATTTTTTATATCGTTGATATTATTTACTGAAGAATATCTCTTCGGGCGATAAAAGACAATAAAAGTAATTTTCCAAGGGTAACAAAAGAATGCCTGACAAGAAAATTAATATTTCAATAATTAAACTGTATATCTAAATAGAAAGTGTTTTTATGAATAAATAATTGTAAGCAAATATTACACTATAATAAAATTAAATGGAATAAAAAACGTGCTTTAAAACTTTGACGATTAAAGATTAAAGTATTCGTATTAAAAAATATGTTTTTAATTGCCATTGAGAGCGCAAAAACATTTAAATTAATAAAAAGCATCGGGTAGTCAGCAAATTTGAAAATATTAGAAAATTAGTGGGAAAAACAGTATAACTACATCTTTGACTCCAATATACAAATTTTTCCATCTAAAATGATCCCAACAGAAACAGAATCAAGAATATTTACAAAGATAACACTGGTCCACCGTAACTTTGTTGCCCTTGATATGCGAGTGGTTTAGATTGCTTTATATTCACAATTGCGGAACTAAAAATGGTTTTACGAAATTGGCTCTAATTTTTAAATAATCGCAATCTTGGTAATACACTAAAATAAAGCGGTAGGATGTATCAGATATATTTAAATTGTTGTTTTTAAAATGTATAGTTTATTGAAAATTACTTAATTATTCTATTAAAGTGTTTATTTAAATTTATAAAGGGTCTGGCAGAGAGATTTGGTGTTAAGATGTTATGGAGGTATGGTATGGTGAAAAAATTGACACACTCTTATTTTTAAACGAATAATAATAACATTCATAATAATAATTTATTGAATCCTCAAGACAATACAAATATGCATGGATCAAGTCAAAACAAGAGCATGCACATTGCCACACTTCTGTGCATACAAATAATATATACCATTTAAACCTACATATAAATATTTTATTCTCGATAAGGTATATAATTTAATAATGTATTTATTCAATCCCCACAACAATAAAAATATCCATAATTAAGTCGGATTGGCAGAATTGATAGAATGTTCAGTGACACGACCTCAGAAATAATACATGAAATGATAATCCTGCACAAATAAACATTGTATACATAAATAAGCATTGAATCTAATTATTGATACGACATATATTCTTCTAAACTATAAGAACTTTGACTTATAAGAAATTCGAGGACTAATTTTTTAAATTGGTTGTCATTCTGAACTTGCTTAAATCGTTGTGGCAACTTATTATACAGCTTCACACCCCTATAGTAAACATTATGTTCAACTATCTTACATGAATGTATTGGTAAAACAAGTTCATCAGAGCCTCGTGTGTCATAGTGATCTATGACACACGAGTCTATGTATTGAGTCTAAATGTATTGCTTTTATATATTATTGATATATTGTCATTAAAGTATACATAACACAGTCAGGTGCGAAAAACCACATCAGTTAGATGACGTCTATTTTTGTCGAGGCATTCTTGTAGACAGATAGCAAAATCGTCCATACTCCTTTCGAGCATGGCACGAGGAATTCTTTCAATTTCGCGCGTGATGGTTTCAGAAAGAGCTTCAAGAGTTCGCAGTTTGTCTATGTAAACTTCGGATTTTAAGTAGCCCCATAAAAATAGTCACAAACTGAAATGTTCCTAGTAATTAATTTTTTCATGATCTAATCAAATATTCTCGTATTATTCTTTCAGTTTGGTTGAATGGGCAATTGGAATTTTTTTTCGAGCTATCTATAAAGAGCCGCCAATCAGTAGGTTTATATTCAGATAAACTATTATCTAGAAATAACTTTGCAATGTTGTTTCGGTAGATAAACTCTTCGTCCTCACCAAAATACAGTACAATTTTTTTTTTCCTAGTTTTATAAGCTATTATTAATAGTTCTGGCTGCAATAAATAATTTTCATTTAGCCTTGACGCTAACAGTTCCGACGCCTATTTTGTTAAATTCAGAAGTCGTATTAAATCGCTGGGTTCATTTTCAGAAAACAACTGTGGGGCTGACGAGTCGCCTACATATTCACTTCCACTTGTACTTATAGATTGTATAGAACAATGATACTCCGAAAATGATGTTATTTTTGATGGCATACGCTCCAGCTGTGAGGCGTAAATAAGCGGAGGGAATTCTTCGTTGTGAAAAACAGGGCATGTTAATGATTCTAAATCAGGATATTGCCATTTTTATGTCGATTGAAGCCTTTGACGTCTACTGCGCAAAAGTACCAATCATTGGAATGAATTTGGGTTCCCTCCAAAAATTGAATCCTGAGCATTCTCCTTTCTTCCACAGGCGTAAAGATTTACAAACCTTGTGAGGAACCCATGGCTTATCTTTTTTTTTAATTTGTAGTCTGAAATAAGCGTTATAAACCACTTTCATGAAGTCGGTGATATTTTGTCTCTGTTTTGAAAAATGAAAAATCTTGTGTTGCCCAACATGCACTCGAGCATGATCATAATATAAAAATTAGCTTAAGACTTTTAAAAATGTAAATAACAATAGTGCCTTGGATGCATATGAAAGCATTCAAATAGCAAAATACTATTACAACTCGACTATACCGTCGATACAGAACTATCTCAAGATTAAAAGATTCACTAATTATTTAAATAAATGATCGCAACATCTTTTTCTTCGATTAGTACTGAAATAATACAGATTAACATAATAAGTGAACATCGAAACAAAAGGAAAAAGGAGTAGTCGGAATTACTACCAACAAGATGTTACAAGAGAAAAAAACCAAAACAGCTATTGATAATTAACTTCCTATGCATATTACATGACTTTCGTACACGATACTGTAAAGATACGTATGTAAAAATGAAACAATAATCATGGAACCGATGAAAAATACATTAGGTAAGCGTCTTAGGACGGTTGGGGTAGTCAGCTTTGAAAAATCGTGTGGGAAGAACCATAAATATTGATGGGCGTAAGGGTCTTGTTTATTATTATAACCGTCAAAACAAAGACGATTGATAAAAGACGGAAAATGATAAAAAAAGGAAGGAAAACCCAACAAGCAGCTTAGAGGTTTAAATGATATTCATAAATGTTGCTTTAGGCAATGAACTAGAGGATTACTCGATATAGGGTTTTTATGTTATAATTTTTTTTTCTATTTTCTTAAATTTAATGAAATGAAAGAATGAAAAAAGAATGAACAGAATAAAAAAAATGAAGAATGAAAACAGATTTACTACCAATTTTGTTTTTAGTTTACTGGAAAAAAAGACAACTCTGAGAGAAGTGTTTCTTATTGGATAAACTTTTTGTACATACCATGACATGATTATTTAGACTTACTACCCTTGACCTTTATGAAAAAAGTAATATAAATTGTATCTTTGAAGTATATATATATATATATATATATATATATATATATATATATATATATATATATATATATATATATCTATATATATATATATATATATATATATATATATATATATATATATATTATATTCGTTGTTGTTTCTTCACGTTTTGCTGTTAATTTATAAACATGTTTTGTTTTATTTCAAGCGTTGAAAGAAGCTAAGTCACTAAAAGGGAAATTGCAAGGATCGTCGGTCATTCAAAAAAATTTGGAAAATACCATAAAAAATAACCAGGTCGCGAAAACCCTGGAGAAGAAAAACGACACCTTATACTAACACTACTCCGTCTACTAAATCGTCTACCGAAATTTGAAGTGAATTGAGGTTAGAAATAAGTTCAAGAATAATTCGAAGAAGAAATGTCTGAATGATTGTGGTGTGTTCATTTATTTTTTTTTCTTTCTTTATTTGGGTTTTTCGCCACTATCTAAAACTCAAAAATACCTGTTCTTATGTAAAGAAAGAATCACTGGGTAAAAACAAAAAACCAAACGGAGAGAAATTTCTCAGTGATTCTTTTTTTTAATAAATTAATAACGGGGGGAGAGGACCCTCCGAAACGTTAACGTTAAAAGTTTGTAAAATTGTTTATAATATTTTTCTATCTTTAAAATTTTGTTCGTTAGGCAAATTTATTAAAAAAAAGAATCACTGAGAAATCTGTCTCGGTTTGATTTTTTGTTTTTACCCAGTGATTCTTTCTTTACATAAGAACAGGTATTTTTGATATTTTTTTTAGTTTTAGATAGTGGCGAAAACCCCAAATAAAGGAAGCAAAAAAGAAAAAAAAATCGAAAAAGACTTCGGGCAATTAACTTATATGATAGAGTAACCTGAAAAGTCTCTTTGTTATCCGCCAATAATGTAAAACAACGTTTAAGGTTGGCGCAAGATCAGTTAAATTGGTATGGTGAACAGGGAATCAAGAAATGGACCAATATTTTATGGAGCGATAAAATAAAAAGAAATTTAATAGGTTCTGATGGTAGGCGATATGTTAGAAGACCACCCAACCAAGAATTATTACCAAAACCTACTATTAAAACTGTAAAACGAGGAGGCGGTAATATAATGTTGTGGGCAGATTTTTCATGGTATGCTGTAGAACCAATTTACTAGATTAAAGAAAATGAACCAAAACATGGACTAAAACGGATACATCCACATTCTTCAGGGAGTCATGCTGCCTTTTGCAGAATAAAATATACCGCTAGTATGGAAATATCAACAGGATAATGATCCGGAAATCCACACCTCTAGGAAACCCAAACAATTTCTTAGTGTTAAACATTCATAAAATGTTTGTGTTATTATGTATATATGTTTAGTACCTTTTTAACTGAGAATGGTATGTAAATGTATTTGTTTCTTGGTTGGCTCTATTTTTATGGCCACATTTTCATGTACTTATTTCAAAATTTTTGTTGAAAATTATGTTTACAGTATTTTTTTAAACTAAGTTTGATATTATATTTTTTCCTTTATGTTATATATTTATAATATACAGTTATTGTACTTGTACTAATTACGTATGCTATTACAACTTTATTTGCCAGTGTCATTTATTTTATTGGCTCTATTTTTTGGGTCTATATATTTCGGTAGTGGCTGCAATACAGTCGTCATGTAGTTGCTGATATGTTTATATATTTACATATTGATTTCGTAACGTGCGTAACATCGTTTCATTATTTCACGAAATTTTAACTTTTTCAAATCAATAGCTAGTCCGTCTTCCAGTTCGGATAACTGCTTGAAGTAATCTGGTGAACAAATTCGTGACATTTTAACATTTTTAACAGAGCCACAAGAGAACTGAATAGCTTAGTAGCATTCGAAAACTACAACACGATAAAAACAATTTATTTTAAACTGTTTACCATATTTCTGGCAATCGCTTACAAAATCATAAAGGTAAAAATGCAAAACGTGTTTTGGTTTTTGCGTTCAGCTTTTGCTATGTTGTACATTTCAGTTTTCATATATATATATATATATATATATATATATATATATATATATATATATATATATATATATATATATATATATATATATAATCTAAGTCTAATAGCTGCAGGGTATATAAACCTTCATTTTTGTATTTATACCTATGTTTTTGCTTTTCATAATACTTTTGAATTCATAATAGGCTCTGGGTCCCACCTGTACTCTATGTTTCTGTCGCTTTTGCTATTTATTATTATTCCCAAATATTGAAAGTTTTCCACTACTTTAAATTCGCAATTTCGTATTTTTACTGATTTGGTTGTAACTCTTCTATTTTCATTCCTTATTTCCATATATATATTATATACTTCGAAGATACAATATATATTACTTTTTTCATAAATGTCAAGGGTAGTAAAAAAGCCCTAGAATGAAGTCTAAATAATCCTAACATAAAAAAAACAGTTTTTACAGAGTTGCCTTTTTTACAGTAAACTAAAAACAAAATTGATAATAAATCTGTTTTCGAATTAAATTTAAGAAAATAGAAAACATAAAAAAAACTCTATATCGAGTAACCCTCTAGTTCATTGCCTAAAGCAACATTTATGAATATCATTTAAACCTCTAAGCTGCTTGTTGGGTTTTCCTTCCTCTTTTTATCATTTTCCGTCTTTTATCAATCGTCTTTGTTCTGAGGGTTATAATAATAAACAATACCCTTACACCCATCAATATTTATGGTTCTTCCCATACGATTTTTCACAGCTGACTACCCCAACGATCTTAAGACGATTACCTAATGAATTTTTCATCGCTTCCATGATTATTGTTTCATTTTTACGTACGTATCTTTACAGCATCGTGTACGAAAGTCATGTAATATGCATAGTAAGTCAATTATCAATAGCTGTTTTGGTTTTTTTTTTCTCTTGTAACATCTTGTTGGTAGTAATTCCGACTACTGTTTTCCTTTTGTTTCGATGTTCACTTATTAAGTTAATCTGTATTATTTCAGTACTAGTCGAAGGAAAAGATGTTGGGATCATTTATTTAAATAACTAGTGAAACTTTAAACCTTGAAATAGTTCTGTATCGACGGAATCGTCGAGTTGTAATATGAGAAATGAATTTTAGAGGTCCTTTATCCTGCTTCTTGGTTTTTTTACATTTTGCTATTTGAATGCTGTCATATACATCCAAGGCAGTATTGTTATTTACATTTTTAACAAGTCTTAAGTTCACTTTTATATTATGCCCGAGCTCGAGTGCATGTTGGGCAACAACAAGAACACAAGCCATGGGTTCCTCACAAGGTTTGTAAATCTTTGCGCTTGTAGAAGAAAGGAGAATGCTCAGGATAAAATTTTTAGAGGGAGCCCAAATTCATTCCAATGATTGATACATTTGCGTAGTAGGCGTCAAAGGCGTCAATCGGCATGAAAAATGGTAATATCCTGATTTAGAATATGTAACATGCCCTGTTTTTCACAACGAACAACTCCCTCCGCCTATTTACGCCTCACAGCTGGAGCGTATGCCATCGGAAACAACAGCATTTTCAGAGTCTAATTGTTCTATACGGTCCATAAGTATAAATGGAAGTGAATATGTAGGAAACTCGTCAGCGCCATAGTTGTTTTCTGAAAATGAACCCAGCGATTTAATACGAGTTCTGAATTTAACAGAACAGGCGTCGGAACTGTTGTCGTCAAGACTAAAGGAATATAATTTATTACACCCAGAACTATTAATAACAGCTTATAAAACTAGGGAAAAAAATATTGTAATGTATTTTAGTGAGGACGAACAGTTGATCTAGCGTAACAACATTGCAATGTTAGTTCTAGACAAGAGTTTTTCTGAATATTAACCTATTGATTGGCGGCTCTTTATGGATAGATCGAAAAAAAGTTTAAAATGTGTATAGAAACCGATATACATCTGTCCCAATTGCCCATTTAATCAAACTGAAAGAATAATAAGAGAATATTTAATTAGTTCTAGAAAAAATTTATTACATATATATATATATATATATATATATATATATATATATATATATATATATATATATATATATATATATATATATATATATATACATATATAAATCTGGAGGCATCCCATGCCAAATCCACCACTTTGGAACCCGACCCCATTTGATTTGGTTATATTACCCCACTAAACTAAATACAGTTCAGTGATTTTTTTCAACATTTTCTAGTCAATCGAAAAAAAGTTACGAATTTTTCGAAAATGCTGTTTTTCTTTTCAAATAGTTATAATTCTTCCACTCTCCAAACTGACCAAATAAGATGTTTTTTTAATTATTCGTTTTTGAACAAACTTTTCAAAGAAATTGGAAAAAAAATCTATTCATCTTCTATAAATTTTTTTCGTTTTTCGAAAAAATCAAAGTTCGCCGTTTTTATTTTTTTTTCTTTTTTTCCCAAAAACTTCCGTTCATTCTACGTTTTATGCCGCATCGTGGACAAACTTTTCTGTCCATTTTTTTTAGGAAAACAGAATTAAATTGCGAAAAATTTTTAAAAAAGATTTAATTAAAAAAATTTAAAAATAGTTGGCTCATGATGGGACTTGCGGCATCAATAATGAATAGAAGTTTTTTGGGAAAAAGAAAAAAAATAAAAATTGCGAATTTTAAAAGTTAATAATTTTCTCCGAAAAACTCTAAATTGTTGATGAAAATGAATTTAAATATTTTTTGTAATGCTTTTCAAAAGTTCATTCAAAAATGAATAATTAAAAAAAAACGTCTTATTTTTTTAAACAATTATGTCTAATCCTCATTAATAATTAAATGAGCAATGTTTAGTTGCTTGACCAGGAGGGAGCCCCAGCCATCCCTTACATTGGGGGGCACATGTTTCGTCTGTTGGTGGCTAGACTCATCAGGGTACCGACATATGCTCTCTCGCCAAGAATAGAGAGTCCCTCTCCACAATGTGCCCTCCAATGTAAGGGCTGGGTGGGACTTCCTCCCGGTCAAGCAACTAACCATTGCTCATTATGGCGGAGACGCAGGTTGTTGTGTGTTCCACATGAGATTGTGGAATCCAATGGTCGGAGATATATAACTCCTGACTACTGTTTCGTTGGACGCAGTCCAAAGAAGTAAAAAAACTATATATATATATATATATATATATATATATATATATATATATATATATATATATATATATATATATATATATATAGATATATATATATATATATATATATATATATATATATATATATATATATATATATATATATATATATATATATATATAATTTGATGTGTTTCTCGACCGTGCAATTTATAGTTTTTTTCTTGGGGAAATTGGTTGTTTTCGGGCTTGCGGTCAGCAGTAAAACAAGTGTTTAATCGTCTCAATATTTCGTCATTGTTTTGATGACTTCATCAGGAGACTCTAAATTTATTTTTTTCCTTTTATTATTTAATAAACAATGAAATAGTATAGAACACCAACATGTTAAAATATAAATTCACATAACAATAAATATATAAACTTACAATTAATGACTATGGTTTAAAACGTGTGTATCTAAATAACGCTCTTGAACGATACGGGCCCAACCAGGAATTAACAATCTTTTTTAAACACTAAGGTATTTCAACCTACAACCATCGAGGTTGAAAAGACTGGAGCACTTTCAACACGAACATCCATTGTTTGGTGTTATTTGAGAATCTGGCAATAAATACTGCTAAGACCACTCGTATCTGATTTAAAGTTCATCGTGGTCTTATTTTGTCTTATATGACACATCTCCAAAAACAGTCTTTTTTGTAGTTATTCATCTGTTGTATGACTTTTACATTGTCGAAATCCATATTATGTCCAGTATTGAGGAAATGGTCAACCACAGCACATCTGTTGTTGTGATTACGGCAGTCACTCTTGTGCAATGTCATTCTCTGTTTAAGCCACTGACTGGTCTGCCCTATATAAGACTATTCACAATCTTTGCAGGTCAGTTTATAAATTACCTTTGATTGTAGACCGATTGGAATGGTATCTTTGATTTTGGTGAACAGATTCGCGATCGTTAGTTGATTGTATTGACTGATTTTTATGTGAGGAAAGTCCTTGAATACTTTTGTCACCCCTTGGGATAGACCATTCACTTTTGGGATTTTTTTTTAACTAATTCTGGCCCATTGTCTTCTAAAGGGCCATCATAGAATTGTGTGCTGTATATCAATCGTTTCAATGTATTTTTCGGGTAACCATTGTTCAGAAACAATTCGTATAGAATTTTTAAATTTTTTTGTAACAGAGTGCTATGGCTGATCCGTGTGATCCTGTTTTTCATTTGGACAATTGTGTTATATTTTTGGCTTCTGGAGTGATTTGAATGGTAGTTGATGAATCTACCTGCCGCAGTGGGTTTCTGGTACCAATCCAAGATTATCTTGTTGTTATGTAATCTTATTACCTTGGTGTCCAGAAAAGGTACCGAATTGTCCATCTCTTTTTCTAATGTGAACTGAATGTCTTTATGTATCTTATTGAACGTGTTCAACGTTATTTCTATATGTTCATTGGGGACTGCACAAATTATATCGTCGACATATTTGTAAATGATTGGAAATTGAAATGATAACTTTCCAATTGCTTGTTGAAACACGTGATCCATTGTAATAGTTGCCAATATTGGACTGATTGGAGAGCCCATTGGTGTACCTTTCTTTTGTTGGTAAAATTTTTTGTTAAATATAAAATACGTACCGTTTAAAATGAAGTTTAAACTTTCAAAAAACCCTTCATATGACAAGGATGTATGTCTTTTTATTTCTCTCCAGTTGTCTTTCAATATCTGTATTATGAGATCTTGCGGAATGTTCGTGAACAAGGAAACAACGTCCAGGGATATGAGAGAGTGTTCGGCAGGAAGTGTCATTCTGCATGTTTTCAACAAATGTGAAAGTGTCTTTTACATTGTAGTTATTTTTGTCATCAAATGCGAGTTGTAATGTGGTGGATAACATTTTTGATAGTTCATAGATTGTGGAGTTCTTTGAACTGACAATGGGACGCATTGGCACTTCTGGTTTATGTATTTTCGGTAAAAGGTATAGTCTAGGCAAAGTCGAGTTGTAGATTTTTAAATGTTTCTCTTCCTGTTCATTGATCTCTCTTTTTGTTTTTAATTTGTTTATCAACTTATTGTAATGCATTTGTGTGCATGTGGTTGGA
>JARFXV010001765.1:0-207500 GCA_031761425.1 Cosmopolites sordidus | reverse complement strand
AGAAAGCACACGTTTCTAATGTGTTTAATTTCACAAAGCTTGTGGGTATACAATACCATTTTGTTCCATTGTCTGTGCAGATATAGAGATTATCTGGTTTCCCGCCTCTAGAACACGCAACATTTAATCCATGTAAGAAGCAATCCATATCTAGATATAAACCGCACAATCCTAAAGATTGTCCCTGAGCTTTGTTGATGGTGACTGCAAACGCCAAACGAATTGGGAATTGCAATCTCAAATTAAAATGGCATACCCATTGGAATCATCGTGAATGCGAAGAATTGGGACATCTTCACTTTTAGCAACAGCATCCATCTCGGTTTTAATTTGCGTAGGCGTATTGCCTTTGAAATTCAAGAATTTAGTGAGGGCTCGGTATTCGATTTTTTCCATCTTTGCAGAAACAACTAAACATCTAATATGGCTGAAATTTTCAAGGTTATCTTTCAACGCATATCCATTTATATTGCCAGAATATTGTTGACGAGTAACATCATCTTAATTTTGATGCTGAAAACTTGACGAAACAAGACGAATTTCTGCATCAATTCAATAAATCTTTCTGTATTATCATCATCATCATCATCATCATGTGTCAAACCACTGCAGGATAAAGGTCTCTTCAGCATGCTTCCAACTCTCGCGGTCCAACAGTCGCTCCCATTCTGGTCCAATATACTTAATGATGTCATCAGTCCATCGTGTTTTCGGTCTTCTCCGTGGACGTTTACGGTCAAGTGGTATCCAGTTCAGGATCGCCTTGGTTAGTTTTTTTTCGTCCTATCGCTTCGCCACATGGCCTGCACTCACTTTCGTTTGTCCTCTGATCCATGTGCACGTATTTCTATCCCGTCTAGTAATGTCAAGCATACATCTTTCCATTCCCCTCTGTGCTATCCGAAGTTTTTGAAATGATTGCGATATGAGTGTCCAGGTTTCACTTCCATATATCATAACGGGCAAGACACACTGACACACGGACACAAGACATTTCTTTTCAAGCAAAGTGGTGATCCACAACTTCCAAATCCGTTCCTAAAATAGAAATTCTTTTGTCCTCAGCAAATTTACTAAACATGATCTGACCCTTTTTCTGGTTTATTTTCAAGCCAAATGGTTCTCCGGCCCTTTGCATCTCTTGTATGTGTCTTTTCAGCTCCTCTGGGTCTTGCGAAATAATCAAGAATCAAGAAATGGTATCATCTGCGAATCTAAGATGGTTTAAGTATGCACCATTGAGCTCTATTCCATTCTGCTCCCAACCCAGATTAGGAAACACTTCTTCCAGGCAAGCTGCGAAAAGAAGATGAGATATTGCGTGACCCTGCCGTACACCCCGCTCTCCATTAATTCCAGCCTCAAGATTATCAAAGTGGGATTGTCGCTATAGTTTCATCATATATATAACATAATAGATTTACATAGGCTTTGTCTACATCTTGAGTAAGCAATTCATCAATTATGGCCTGCTTTGAGATTGAATGAAATACTTTTTTATAATCGGTAAAATCCAAGCACGGTGGCAAGTGTATTCGTTGTATCTTTCTATGACTTGCTGTAGAGCCTGAATGTGAATCCTGCTTACTCTGTTGACTGTGAGTCATTAAATTTTATTAATATTCTTTTAGATATTATCTTGCTGAAAACTTTGTACACTACTGAGAGGAGGCTTATTGAACGGTTTTTCTTTAAATCTTCCTGTGCTCCCTTTTATTGTGTAAAAGAGTCACTTCCGCATTTTTCCATAAGTTGGGTACTTTTTGACTTTGTTCTTCAGGGGGTATTGCTGTCATTGACTAGTTCTGATTCTCATATAACTGAATACAATCTTCGGACAACCTCCAATATTTCCGTCCGCTCCCTACACACTGCATCATTCTCACGCAATGAGACCAACATTTGCGTCCTTTTCGAAAGAAAAGAAATTATCGTCGATTTAGTTCATTAGTATTTAAAATATATGATATTACTATTACTTTGAAATATATTCAAATACGATGAAAAATAAATACAATTTTTCATAGTATTTGAAACATTTATCTTCTGGTGCTATTGAAGCAGCCGTTTCAAGCACATTATTGGCGATTTCTTCATAATTTCCATCTCCCCCGGTCTTGCAACTCAGCAAAGCAGTTCGACAGAGCAATCTCAAAATCGCTCGAAAAACGAATTCATAATATAGATTTTTTCTTCTTCAACAAAGTCAAGCAGCCTGTCTCTATTGTCCCGCTCACCATTTCCATATGGGCCAGTTGCATTTTCACCAGTTCTTGCTTTTCCGATTTCATTAAAGTCATCCATCAGGATTTTGTACCTACACTTCTCCTTATCTAGAAGTTGGGCCACATCATCATAAAATTCCTCAATTTCCTTATAGCTCCTTTTCCAATTTCCTTATAAGCTATAATCCTTATAGCTTATAGTTGATGCATAAGCTTTGAGGCTTAAACTTTTTATTCAGCTGAATGAGGCATTGGCCTAGTCGGTCAGACATATTTTCAAATTTTACTACAGAGTCTTTCAACTTCCGTTTGATCATCATCATATATCCCGTTTATAGCGCTATCCGCCTTTGGGTTCCTAATCGCCAGTTATTTCTATCCTCCGAGAGATTCCTTGCCGACATAGCTTTTGTTATTCCATGCAACCATGTTATGGGCGGTCTTCCTCTTTTCCTCCTTTCCGTAGGCATCCACTCCAGAATCCTTTTAGGTAGTCTTTCCCTTGGCATTCGCCTCACATGTCCATACCAGCCTAGTTGTTTCCTTTCGATGTCATCAATTATTGTGTGTTCTACCCTCATTAAATTTCTGACGTCCTCATTTCTAACATGTTCAAGTCTAGATTTACTTGCCGATCTTCTCCAGAAATCCATTTCCACTGCAAGTAGGCTGTTTTTTTGCTTGTTTGTCAGCTGCCATACTTCCGAGCCATAAATCAGTGTGGGTTGTAATATAGAGTTATAGATTTTCTTTTTTGTCTGTGCTCTAATATTCTTTTGCCACAATATTGAGTTCAATGCTCCGATAACCTTCTTTCCCTTTGTTATTCTGTCTTTTATTGTTTCGTTGTTTCGGCCAGTCTTGTTGATTCTTGAGCCCAGATATACGTATCCCTCGCAGCACTTGATATATTCGTTGTCCAGAATCAGATCTCCTGGTAGTTGTTCTTGTCCAATGTTCAAATATTGTGTCTTCTCTGTGTTAATTTGCAATCCCCATCTCCTGTATTCTTCGAATAGTTTCCGCGCCATATATTCCAGGTCTTCCTTATCCTGGGCGATCACCACCTGATCATCAGCGTAGTGTAATGTATATAGAGTTGTATCCTCTATTGTTATTCCCATGCCATTACACTTCCGTTTCCATAACCTCAGCGCCTCATCGATGTATATATTAAATAGGGTAGGTGACAAAGAACATCCCTGGCGTAAGCCTTTAGTTACGTTGAAGCCTTTTGAAAGTTTATTACCCATTTTTATTTTAGATGTGTTTCTATAGAATTCCTTAATGGAATCTGTAATAGTCACATTAATATTAGATTTCTCTAGAACTTCCCATAGTTTCACAATAGGGACCGTATCGTATGCTTTTGTTAGATCTACTAGAAGTAGGTGTACATCTTGTGACCGCATTGTCTTCTTTTCAATAATTTGTGTTAGGCAGAAAATATTGTCTATTGTTGATCTACCTGCCCTAAAGCCGTTTTGTTCTTCAGATTCGTAGGGATTATATTCTTCACATATGAGATCCTTTAATATTTTTCCATAAAGTCGACTTAATGTACTCGTTACCGTTATACCTCGATAGTTGTTGCAGTTGCAGCATTGTGGAACTGGTTCCCCATTTAAACATCGGTTGAAAATTTCTGTCAGGATCTTAAAAAGTTGTTCCGCTCCATTTTTTATTAGTTCTGCAGGGATACCTTCCGGGCCTGCGGCCCGACCATTTTTTAATAAGTATATGGCTTTCTTTGTCCTGTCCAGATCAAGAGCTATGGGTTCTCCAACAATTCGGATTTTCTTGGGAGACTTGTTCATATATTCTGTTCTTTGCTCTGTCAGAAGTGATTTATAGTGCTCCTCCCATTGTTGGGCTGTAATTGGGTTTATATTTATTTCATTTCTCGTTTGTGACCTTAGATTCTTTATAAATCTCCATGATTCACTAGATTTACGCCCACCTATATATCCATCTAATTCTTGGCATTTGTTTTCCCAAATTTGATTCTTTGCTTGAACCACAGCCTGTTTGAATATCGATGTAGCTTCTTTGTATTTCTGTCTGTCTTCTTGCCTCTTTGAACTCATCCATTTTTCATGGAGCTTTTGTTTTTTGTTCTTCATTTGTTGTAGTTGATCGTTCCACCAGTACTTCCTAGCTTTGGGATATGTTTGTTTAATTCCTAGGGATTCTTTGGCTGCTTGGTGTATTCCTTCTGTTACATTTTTAAGTAGAGATTCAGTTGAACTATTCTCGGGAACCTTTATTAATCTTCCATCTAGTCTATTCTTATATAAGGTTCTCGTACTTTCATTTTCCAGGCTTGATAGATTGTATCGAGGATCTGTATTGCTTTCCAGATTTTCATTTTCAGGTTGTCGATGGCTGTTTCCTTTGGTTTGCTTATATATTGGTAAAATTATTTTTCCTTTCAGGAGATAGTGATCACTTCCGCATTCAGCTCCTCTGCATACCCGGACGTCATGTATTTTAATACTTGATTTTTGCTTGATAATTAGATAGTCAATTATCGACTTTAGGTTTCTGGTCCTTTGGATCCAAGTATATTTGTGGATATTTTTATGTGCATAGAAGCCATTCGTTATTGTTAATGATTGATGCTGACATAGTTCAATCAATCTTACCCCATTATCATTCAGTGTCTCTTCTCCATGAGGTCCAACCACTAAATTCTGTGTTTTCTTTCCCGTTCTGGCATTTATGTCTCCGAGTATTAAGATCTCTCTAGAGGGTCCTATATTTGATATTACGTCCTCCAGTTGTTTATAGAAATTTTCCTTTTCTTCAACTCTCGCGTCCTCATTCGGGCCATATACCCCAATTATCGACAATTTTATTCCCCTCAGGCATACATTTACTCTTAATATTCTCTCGTTCACCGCTTCCCACTCGGAGATATTCTTTTTGTACCTTTTGTTAATAAGTAAAGATACTCCTCTCTTTGCTCGCTCTTCCTTTTTTACGCCGCTATATATATGAATATAATTTCCGCAGGCCTGTGTTCCTTGTCCTTTTTTCTTTGTTTCCGAGATAACTACAAAGTCTACCCTATGTTCTTCCATTTCCTGTAGAACGTCTTCCATTTTATTTCCACATCCCTGTACATTCCATGTACCACATATCATAGTCCTTTTTCGTTGCAGTGTTCGTTGTCCTTTAATCCGGTCTTTTAATCCGAGGCATAGATTAGGTTTTCTTCATCAAACTTCCGTTTGATGAGTAATCTAATTCCCCCCTACATCATCCAATCTCCGTACCTCGGGTGTAGAGTACGTGACCAATTGGTTCTAGTTTGATTAACTCATGGCCCTTTTTTCGTGTTTCACAGTGCTTAATAATATTCCAATGTATGTTATCAAGTTCGATCAACAGTTCTTGCAGTTGAGCCTCCGTTTTCATTGTATATTAAGCGTATTAATTATTATATTATAAGTATGTCCGTATATTAAGCGTAGCAACTCTCTCTATATTTAACTTAGCACTTTTTGCCTAGGGACAGGTCTTCCCGCTGCCATAGGTAATTGCCCCTTGGTCTCCGAGGAATGAGGGCAGTGTTTGAAACTGTACTTCCATGTTGATCATTCCACTTACGCTTAGTTATCATTGCTAAAAGTACATGTGATTCGCACGGGAAATTTCATATTGAAAACTTCAAGTTGCTTTAGCGCCCCCTGTATTTAAAGAATATTTGTTATGTAAGATGAAAACCCTCAAAGACAATCAAATCTCTATTTATTCAATCTCTATATATTTTAACTGTTTTAATAATTTACAACCCTGTAAACACTAAGAGCAATCATACCAATGAAATAAAAAAAATAGTAAACTATTTTCTTTCCATTATTTTCTCTTGGTATTTTCGCATTTAAATTGTTCAAAATGACCCTTGTATAAACAAATATAAATTATATATTGTTTAAATGCACACAAAATGATAAACGATGGTTTGACAATCTTATCTTTTGATCTCCGTCGTTCTCCAACGCTCCCATTACCATTTCTTGTCATTTCTCGCAACACAAATACCTAAAAATAACACATTAAAACTAACACATGCGTTAAATCGAGGAATTATTTAGACATATAGACGGGAGACTTTTGATGTATGCGATCGAACGGTCTAGATATGATATCAAAAAAAAAATGTTTTTCATTGTTTAAATCGATCTGAAGACAAGTTTATAGTCGTCAAAAAAAATTGTGTGAATAAACATTGGAACTGTTTATTAACATTATTGTTCTCGATGTAAGGAAGGAGAATTATTGTTATTGCTATATTATGTAAAATATAAACGTTTTAGTTGTTGACGACGACTTCAACCGAGTCTATTTGACGGACCATTAATTAATATGACGCCTGTTTAACATCATTTTGTTTAAAAATCCATCTGTTTCATTTTTTTTTTGTTTTGTTTGAAAAATTATCGCTAATAAACAAATATATTTTAATTGCTATGATTTGTGTATCACCCCCACTAAACTAATTCAACACAAAAATTAATTTAATTGAAATATACTATGTGACAGAAAATACGCATCACTCAATGAAATATACAAATTTTTATATCAAGTTTTATACAAATTTTTTAAAGGGTGTTCCAAAATTTACGCAACATTTCAATTAAATAGAAAATACGTTTTTTTTTAATGTATTTTTTTATTAAAACATAAAGTACCAAGGATAAGGTAATGTATGGAATAGCACAACAAGCAAATAACCTCCACGGCTTTGCTGGTACATATACACTCTTTTGTCGAAATTTTCCATGATTATTTTGCATAAATGTGGCTGAATTTCGTGATGTTGACCTTTGACTTCGAATAATCCCAAATAATCACATGATCTAGGGGGTCAATTCTGATCACCAAAACACAACCACAGGAAAATACACAACCAGGAAATGTCTCAGTAATTGAATTGGTAATTGAACGCCATGTCGCACCGTCTTTTTGAAACCACATGTCGTCCACATCAATATCATCAAATTTTACAGAAAAAGCTCGGTTATCATGTCGCGATATCGAGCACCAGTAACAGTAACTGCTGCTGCAGTATCAGCCTCATTTTCGATAAACTATGGCCCAATGATGCCTTCAGCCCAAAATCCATACCAAACAGTGACACGTTGTAGATGCATCTGTTTTTCGACAATCACATATGGGTTCTCTGAACCTCAAATGCCGAAATTACGATTAACGAAGCAATCAAAGCGAAAATAAGATTCATCGCTAAAGTTAATTTTGCTCGAAAAATCAGCATTCACTTGTTTTTGTTTAATTATCCATTCAACAAACCCTCTTCGATGTGTATGATCATTAGGCTGCAGTTCTATGGTCAATTGAACTTTGTAAGCATGAAGACGCAGATCTTCAGTGAGGATACGCTGTAGAAAACTTCTTGAAATTTGCAATTCTTGTCCACGACGCCAAATCGATGTTCCTACACTTCCACCGTTCAACACTCTCACGCACTGCTTGGATATCATCATTTGAACGGCTTGTTATCGGACGGCCAGTATGTTTAGCGTCCCCAATTGATCCAGTCTCTTTGAATATTTTAATAACTCTCCTTACAGTTAACGAAGTTAAATCAATATTCCGACCATATTTTGTACGAAATTTGCGAACTGAAGCAGTCAAACTTTCATTATTCTTGAAATATTTCTGCAATGAAAACGCGTTGTTCCTTCGTATAATGCTCCATTTTTACTAGTCCTAAACTGTCAGCTGTCAAACTGTTTTCTTTTTTTTGGTTGCCAACGCTTTACCGCACAAATGGCAGCAAATTTAAATCTTGCGTTAATTATGGGACACCCTATACATTATGGGTACCTTTATGCAATGCCCTTTTTTTCAAATTTTAAAAGCATTGCTCTCTACTGACAATAATTTAACTTAATATAACGTAATCTGTATTCTAGATATATATATGGATAAAAAAGGATTTATATCTATATTTCCACTATATATAAAAGGTGTAGCAACGAAGGTGATCTGAAAAGTTCCAAACCCCAGCATTACCATGACATTATTCATCAAAAATATTGTGGTAATATAACTGCGCTTGTATTGAAAGATAGCCTTAAAAATGTCAGCCATATTAGATGCTCAGTTGTTTATCAGTCATTTATGTTAGTCGATGTTAGTGTTTCTGAAAGACGAAAAAAAATATTTCAAACCGTCATTAAATTGTTGTATTTAAAAGGCAATTCGCATATGTAAATTAAAGCCGAGATGGATACTGTTTACAGGAGCTCTGCACCATTTCATCATGAAATTTTGGGTATCTGAATTTAATGCCACCTTGATTGCCGATGAACATTCGGGACATACAATACAAATAAATAATATTAATATAAATATACTATATATTAAAAAAAACCGCTGATTTAAAAAAAACAGCAATTCTATTCTTAAAGAGTATAAAACACTTAATCTTCTTAATATTTTTTTAATCTAACCTGCCAACATTAACTGGCGTTTGCTACAAGCGCGAAATACGAAATAACGTTATAAACTCTTCCAATTCGGTCATTCCTGTCACTAAGAGCGCCCTGGCTCAACACAGTCTAAAAAAAGTATAGACTCTTAACCACACATAACAGAAATACCTACTTAAACAAATTGTGTTAACAGCATAAAGTCGTAATTTCTTGCATAAAATAAGTTCACATAAAGGCGTACATAATACCTCTCATAAATCTAATAACTAGAAATCAGGCATAATTAATAACATAAGCAATAGTCATAATAGGCACATAAGTAACAGCATAAGACAAAAAATTCTTTAAAAAAAGATCTCATAAATGAACAATAATTTCTTAATTGAAGGTTAAACAGTCAACAAAAAAATAGAAGTTTTGTTGAAACTGAAGCATCTGCACAATCTGTGTATTTTGTTGTAACAGCGTGCTTACTAAATTCATAAATTGAGGATTTCAACTGGCACCACCATTAGCAGTATAGTTTACGAAGTTTACAAAACCGTCCTTACTAATCACACCTTTCGTTTAAACGGAATCGTTTTCTGAAGCTATTTTTAATAGTGTCGACCTCTAACCTCAAAATTTGAACTTTCACTTTTCATAATAAAACACAGACGATTTTTCCCCATTAACTCTTAAATGAATCCTTAATTCCACTTCTGAAGTTGTAAGGATGGCTTCATAAATTAAATAACATGGCTGATTCACAAAAAAAAACAATTTTAATCTTAAAGCGTGTATAACTACTAAACACTTAACCTCTTTAAACTTGAAGAGATTTACCACTAAACACCAAATCACTTTTTTGATCTGCTCGACGCACGTTTCGCTAACCATGTTAGCATCATCAGGAGATGATTGAATCTAATTCTAAAACTAAACTATGTACTTTTTCTACTAAAAACCCTACCTAACGAAGCGTGTAAAAATCATGAACCGCGAAGTTTACTGAACCTTACATTAATAATTGAAAAAGTTGATTGAACGGGATAGGCCCTTTATCTCGGTTTATGATTTTCTTACATTTTTCTATATGAATGCTTTCATATGCATCCAAAGCCCTATGAATATTAACACTTTAAATTAGTCTTAAATTACTAATATCTATACTGTGGTCGTGTTCGATTGCATGTTGGGAAACCCAAGATTTTTCATTTCTCCCCTATCTAATGTGGGCAATATGTTCTTTATATCTTGTCAATATGGATCTTTTTGCTTGCCCAATATACCTTCAATCACAGTCTTGACAACTAATTTCGTAAATCCCCGACTTTTCATGTTGCTCTACTTTATCCTTTGGATTGCCCAGAACTTGTACTTGTTCGTAAACAACCTTAATGTCCACTTTTTTCGAAATTTTGTCTAGCCCTCTTATTAATTGGGCATCAAATAGTATTGGTATGAATTTCTTTGTGCTCTGATCCTTTTGAAAATTCTATCTACAATGTTCTTATTATAACCATTCACTTCAGATACCTCCCTAATTAATTTTAATTCTTTGTTATAATTATCTTTATTTAAAGGAAAATTAATTAATCTATTTACCATAAAATTTAAACGAGCCATCTTATTTTCGAAACTATGATTTGAATCGTTAGGAATGTATCTCAAAGTGGTGGTGTTTTTTTCTGAAAATATCAAAATCTAACCTATTTTTATTGTTTCTACTGACTAAAACATCCAGAAATGGTAAACTATAGTTGTTTTCGAGTTAATGCGTGAATATTATATTTTGGGATTTACTATTTAAGTTCTTAATCAAATCATCTAAATTTTCATTTTTCGGAAAGTAACCTTCGGAAAGTAGCTGAATTCATCTTTGGCTTAGTTTCAAATTTTCTCATAAATAAGTTGGCTAAGAACAGTGACAGATGATTGCCCATTGCCGTTCCTTCTTGTTGTTCATAAAACCTGTTATTAAGCTGAAAACAATTTTGCTTCATACATAATCTTGTTAAGGAAATGTAGTCAGAAACAATCTTGTTATTAAAACCGTTTAACTCGAGTGACTCCCTCAGGTATTTCAAGGTATGTGGAATCGGGACACTCGGAAACAACAATAAAACATCAAAGAAAACCAAAACCTCACCTTCCTGTAGATGTGTGTTTCTGACTTTTTCTATGAATTTGGTTGAGTTTATCACAGAACAGGAAGGTAGTTGATTTGGTAGATTTTCAAATTCCTTTGTTAACCACTTTGCCAAGTTGTATGTTGGAGAATCAGTATCTGATACAATTGGTCTCATTGATTTTCCTGGTTTATGAATTTTTGGTAGAGCATATAATCTTGACACTTTTGAAATAGAAACATATAGTTTGCTTTTCAGAGAAGGAGAAATAAGGCTGTTACAAGATTTCAATGTATTTCTGACTTCGTTAGTCATTTTTGACAATGGATTCCTAGGTAATCGTTTATAAAGACCGTCTTGAATAAATTTTTCATCGCGTTCAAAGTCATCAGGTTTGTCCATTATTACAACCTTATTTCCTTATCAGCTTTCAAATAAAAACAATCCTTCTCTCGCAGACACTTGATAATCTTAGAAATATTTGGCATTTTTTGACTTTTATTTGAAATATTTTTAGAAATTTTGCTTTTCGGTAAGTGTTTAATACCAGTTGCAATACTGGCTACCATATCCTCCAAAGCACTTCGGGATGACGGCAAAGCAAAATTGAGGCTTTTATTTAAAAGATCTAGTTCTGGATTGTCAAACGGCGGAGTTGAAAGATTTTCTACTATGTTTTCTGGAATATGTTCTTTCGACTACTCAATTTTGAGTTTTTTAATTTTTTTATTTAAAGATGACATTTTTTTAATAAATTTACTATTTACTGCTGTGAACATATTCCTTTGAAAATTGCACCAACATTTATGTTCTACATTACTTAATTTCTTTTAAAGATTGTACGCCTCAATTTCAAGCATACTCCTTTTACTTTTTCAAAAAAAGTGATTTGGTGTTTAGTGGTAAATCTCTTCAAGTTTAGTGTTTCACACCAAAGGTTCCAATAGAAAAATTGAACTTAACCTCATTCTTCTTTTCTTAACCTATACTATCAACATGAACTGGTGTTTGCTACAAGCGCGAAATACGAAATAACGTTATCAACTCTTCCATTATATTATGTTGTGTTTGCTTTCTTCAATGTTATCGGTAGTGATTGCAGTTTTGGCCGTCCTGAACGTTCATTGTCAAACAAGCTGGGATGACAACGTTTAAATTCAGCTACCCAAAATTTCACGCTGGGAAATAATGGTGCAGAGTCCCCGTAAACAGCATCCATCTCGGCTTTATTGCATATTGCCTTTTTATTGGCATATTGCCTTTCAAACACAAGAATTTAATAACAGCTCGATACTCGATTTTTTCCATCTTTACAGAAGCACTAACATAGACTGACATAAATAACTATAGAACAAGTGAGAATCTAATGTGGCTGAAATTTTAAAGGTTATCTTTCAACGCATACCCAGTTGTACTACCAGAATTTTTTTGAAGAGTAACCTCATCTTCATGCCTCAGCATGACCTACAGCTTGACGTGGGTTCCGAACAACGGTCATTAGCCAACGACAACCTAAGCCAGCACTAACCAACCTCCCACCTGCTTACCTATAAGTCTATCAGGAAGCTTATCGACTGGCGAGTGACCAACGTAGAACATTTCTCAGAAAGCATCCGTCCTTACCCAATCTTTAACTGGCGTGACTGAGGGGTAATTCGTTGTTGGATTTTACACTCTTGCTTAGAAACAATCACAGACATTTAGGTGTGGATAACCATTTATATAAAATAAAATTTTGTATAACAGTGTGGCATAGGACATGAACCATTACTACCGAGTCTGTAAATGAAAACACGAACATTGGATGACTGGTCCCACTCTTAACTTAATCGAAAAAAGACGCATACTAAAAAAAAATGGGTATACGATCAGACGATCATCGCCTTAAGTACTCCTCGCTAAATCGACAAATCTAGAGAGCGTGCAGAAGAAATAATAATGATCACATAAAAAAAATTGCCAAGTACTCTAGATACATGCTAATTCAAACAACACCAAAGACCTCTATAAACCTGCGAAGAAAATAATAAGAAACTATAATAGGTGTTTCCGATAATAATCGATTTTTTCGCAAAAGTTTAGCGTTTATTTCTGTAACAAAATAAATTACCTTAATAATCAAGGTATTGGCAATCGTTAGCTATTACTTTTTCCCATCTTTCTGTCAGAGAATGGATTCGGCGCCAACAGAACTTTTGGTTTTTTGAGGCGAACCATCCATCAAGCCAAGTTTTCATTTCTCCGTAAGAATGTAAGTTTTATTCTGTTCATCGAAATAAGTGGTAGTCCGAAGAAGCTAAGTCCGGTGAATACGGCGGGTGGAGTAGGACGTCCTATTTAAGGTTTTCGAAATAGTTTTTTACATAATATGCAACACGGGGCCGAGCATTCTCATTTTGAAAAATTACTTTATCTTATTTTGGTCGTTTTTCTCTCATGCTTGGTTCAATTTTATCATTTGTTATCGGTATCGATCGCCATTCAGCAGTTCACAATACACAACTCCTCTAACATCACATCAAATACACTTCAAAGTCTTATTTCCATGTATATTGTGCACTGGTTTTTTGGCACAAACTTTTTTGTTCTTTGGGTTGTCAAAATAAATCCACTTTTCATCACCTGTCACAAGTCAATGCAAAAAACCATTTCATTTCTGTCTGGCAAGCAAAATTACACAAATTATAATGTCTCTTTCCTTTAATTCATATGGAACCCATTTTCCTTCCTTCTGGATCTTTCCCAATACATCTACACGTTAGAAAAAGTTGGATTAGGCAACATTCAATGCCTCTACCAATTGTTTCAATGTATGAGTTAAGTCTTCAGCCAAAAATACTTACCAATCTGCACCTTAAAAGTTTTTTGGCTATACTGGACATTCCTTGTCTTTTATGTCTAAATCACCACTTTTAAAACAAGCATCTACGGATGACGGTTTAAGATCAGACACCGGTCTCGGGAGATGCGTTGGCGTTTGATGGTGACTAAAGGATTGAGAATTCAGGTGGAGCACAGGAAAAATTGTTTCCTTGTTTTTTGAATATATTAAATATTCTCCACTAGCCTACTGTGTATTTTCATGCATATCTGGTACCTGAAGATATAGCCTGGGTTTGGGTCCGAACGCTTTCAGACAGTAGTACTGTTACGAATCACCGGATGGCGTGAGCTGCATTTCGATGCTGATTTCATCTCGATTTGGCTGATTAATATGGTCAAAACCCCGGTCAATCCCTCAGTTGCTTCCAAACGTTTAACTCGAGCCCGACTGATGACGACTTAAGGCCAGAAACCGGTCTCGGGAGATGCTTGTTGGTGTTTGAGGGTGACTGAAGGATTGAGAAATTACGTGGAGCACGGGAAAAATTGTTTCCTTGATTTTTGAATATATTTATAAATTTGATTTTGCTTACAGAGTTGTATATCTACGAAAATAACTAACTCTAAAAGTAAAAAATACGCCGCTTATTATTTATAAAGCATTTATCTTTGATATATACTTTT
This sequence comes from Cosmopolites sordidus, assembly GCA_031761425.1. Classification (NCBI taxonomy): domain Eukaryota; kingdom Metazoa; phylum Arthropoda; class Insecta; order Coleoptera; family Curculionidae; genus Cosmopolites; species Cosmopolites sordidus. Next base: position 193,193 of record JARFXV010001765.1, on the reverse strand, counting down.
ATATGTATATAAAAATCGAATTATGAATTTGAAATGAATAGTATTAATGGAGTAGACAGAATAATCATTGCGTGTTTATTTATAATTTTTATTTTGCAAAAGAAAAGATCATAAATCTCTAATTACTAAGAAATAATAGCGAACTACCAATTTCAAAAAACAATTACTCAATCAAATTAACTTTATTACAATTAGGCATTTTTTTTCGATATTCACTAACGACTAATAATAAGTACCGGATTTGTTCTTCGTCTTTGGTGAGACACTCATTGTAATCTTCAATCAATACTACACTACGTTCCGCTACATCATTGACCACAGACAATTTTTTGAAAAATTACTTATATTCTTGAAAACTATCAATGTTGGACCAATTGTGTATATCTTCATTGATAAAATAACTTTAACCTTGAATTACTTTGGGAGGAGTGAATTTAACGAAAAATGTTAAGATACCTTTTCTGTAGCGCATTTAATTTTCTTTAAGAATTTTTTGTATTTTTTCAAATATTGATTCGTTCATTAGCTACAAAATTTCAAATTTAAAAAGTAAAATTGTAAAAACAGATCAATATCAAAGCACGATTACATGGAAACGGCATATTTAACGTAAATTTATAATAAGACTCTTATTTTTTACATAATTCAATTCCCTTCAAGAATATGTATTGCTTAAATTTTTCAAATTGATGGTTTAGGAGTTTTGGACGAAAGATACGATTGCTATTAAATAACCGAAAGTCGCGATGATACACTTCTTAATATAAGTATTAAGTGCTCGGTATCCCTTTAAAAAACAAAAATAGTCGATTTTTTTGGCCCAGTTTGATCTTCACCATAAGCTTCAACCAACAATCGGTAATTTTCAGTAGCTGTTTTCTTCAAATGAAAGAAGGTTATTAAAATTCCCTCCAAACCGTCTTTTTCTGGTACATAATTTCACATATTCAAAGCTATGAAAAACTACGTTTTTTAGACAATGACAATTAATAATAAACTGACTTTTGATGGCGCATGTTTACCCTCCAAAATGCCATAGACGTCATTAATTTATACTAACAAATGAATTTGTAACACCATCTCTTAGCAAAATCGAGATTATTAACCGAAACACTATATAGGTATAATACAGATATACACAGAATACAGAATGCAGTTCGAAGTAGAGTGCGAGTATGAAGTTCTTGTCATCCTCAAAGTAACCATGAATATTACCAATGATATTAAAGAGACGTTTCGTTTACAAATACATTTTGTTAGGAATCACTAAAAAATGAGACCACAGTTCCAGTTTATTTTTCCTTTGCTGTTCTGAACACCGTAAGGATATGTTCATCATTCAGTTCAAAAATACGTAAGTTTAGTGGGAGTGCATTTTTTGATACTTAGTATATATTCTGGAGGTTTAAAAATAATTTCAACTATGCAATATTATACCGTCAATCAATCAACTAACTCGACGTCTTAAGTACTATCGCTTATTTGCATTCATGTTTTTTGTCTTCAACTATATGGAATTATGTCACGTACGAATGTTTTTATTCCTTGACATAAAATAATATTTTCTGGTAATTAAAATGGTGTTAAGCAGAAGATCAGTAGAGGAAGTGGAACATAAATATTACACAGAACTTTGATTTCTCCAATCCGTAGCTTAATATTGAAAAATCTGTTAGTTCAGATTTATTTTTGTATGTTCTTTTTTGTATTTTTTTTGTGTGGTTATTATAATGCGTATCTCGTCACATTATAATAACCACTTTTCTTTTCTACGTTCTACTCTTCTTCCATTTATTCTAAACCTACAACAGAACAAACAAATTTCGTCCATCAAAATTAGTTATAAAGTGAAAGTTGAATATTGTCATAATAATGACCAGAAAAAGCTTCGATCTGCCTTTAGATATACGCGAAAAAATTGTGAATTTGAAAAGAAATAAGATAAAGTTTTGAAAAAAAGTTCCTAGAAAACTAATGGTATATGGTGGTAAAGAGTATATAAAATGAAGTCTGGGGGTAAATGCTAATAAAACATATGTATGTTTATTCATTATGAGGATCATCACAGGATATACGTCTGGAAGGTAGAAGTGAAATTAAACAATTCGAATAATACATATACCGAAGAGTGGCAATAACACAAGATTGGGCTCTGGATAAAGCAATAAAAGACAGAGATCCGCAAGGAAGAAAGGCTATAGCTATGATGAACGGAATAATGTGCGACCACTCAATAAAAGGTATGCAACTTTGTTCCCGCCGTTTTCCTAAAGATGGCGTTAGCGGTAAGTAGTCCTCGAAATAAATACATCACAAACGCCATCCAATACCTTTGGGCCTCTTGTAAACATAACTCCATATCAATTCTTCTATTGGAACCTTTGGTGTGAAACACTAAACTCGAAGAAATTTACCACTAAACACCAAATCACTTTTTTAAACTTCTCGACGCACGTTTCGCTAACCATGTTAGCATCATCAGGAGATAATTTAATCTAATGATGAATAAATTAGATTAAATCATCTCCTGATGATGCTAACTTGGTTAGCGAAACGTACGTCAAGAAGTTCAAAAAAGTGATTTGGTGTTTAGTAGTAAATCTCTTCGAGTTTAATAACTCCATATCACCAGTTATCGATTTTTGTTTACATCATAAAATTATTCGCGATTAAAAATGTCAGTTTATGAGCCAAATTTTCCTCATTTACGGGATGTGTTAATTTATTTATTATTTATTTATTACAGACACTTATGGTGAGGCCGCTATGAGTAAAAGAACGTGTTGTGAGTGGTTTCAATACTTCAAGGGTGGTGATTTTCACGTCAAAGACCGGCATAGCGTTGGAAGAGCAAAAGTTTTCCAGGATGAAAAATTAGAGGCATTGCTTAATGAAGACTCGTGTCAAAGCCAATAAGAGTTGGCAAGATCATTGAGAGTGACTCAACAAGCAATTTCAAAATACCTTAAAGACCTGGGAATGACCCAGAAGCAAGGGTATTGGGTGCCGTACAAGTTAAAACCGGGAGATATTGAACGCCGTTTGTTTGTTTGTGAACAGTTGTTTGAAAGACAAAAACGGAAGGAATTTTCGCATCGCATTGTGACTGGGGACGAAAAATGGGTCTATTACCATAACCCCCAGCATCGAAAATTATGGCGATATCCCGACTACTCTTCCACGCCGACGGCCAAACCGAATATTCACGGCTCCAAAATCATGCTCTGTATTTGGTGGGACCAGCTCGGTGTAGTGTATTATGAGCAGTTAAAGCCATCTGAAACGGTCACAGGGGATCGTTATCGAATACAATGAATGCGTTTGAGCCAAACATTAAAAGACAAACGGCCGCAATACAACGAAAGACGGGATAAAGAGATTTTACAGCATAACAATGCTCAGCACCATGTTGCGAAGGTGGGCAAAACATGCTTGGAAACGTTGAAATGGGACTCCTACCGCTTTCGCCGAATTCTCCAGCTGTTGCTCCATCTGACTATCGCCTGTTTTGATCGATGGCACACGGCCTGAATGACCAACTCCTCCGGTCTTATGAAGAAGTCAAAACTTGGATCGATTCGTGGATCGCTTCAAAAGATGACCAGTTTTTTCAACGCGGGGTTCGAATGCTGCCTCAAAGATGGGAGAAAGTAGTGGTCAACGATGGCCAATACTTTGAATCATAAATATGTTAAACCAGTTTTTTACAATAAAGCCTGGAATCTTAAAAAAACGGCGAGAGCAAGGCTGTATGCCTTTTATCTAAAAACAACAAACATCTAATATACAACACTATTCTGAAAAGTATTATTACATACAGCAGCGAAGTATGACGACAAAACAAACTACAGAGATGTAAGTTGGTACGGCTACATATAGCAAATGCCGGAAGATATGCTACCAAAACAAATCACAACATGGACATCACAAGGGAGAAAAGGGAGGAAAAGGCCAAGGAGATGCTGGAGAGATAGAAGCGACGAAGAAATGGAATTGCCCGAGACTCTGTGGAAGGATAAAGAGGGACGGCGATTAGGAGTTGAGCGGCTAAGTAGAATGGTGTAAACCAACATTATGATGAAAAAAAAACTCTCTTTTACCTTGATAATCAGTTCTTTATAGATTACATTCCAAATTTATCTGCAAAATTAAATTTTCTAACAAAAAAAACACCAATTTGCTGAGACTAAAAACAATTTCGAAAATAAAGGTAGAACTATAAATAAATAGTTCTTCGCTTTACGATAAATCAACACCGTTTTTCAATCAAATTGCCTCGTTAAGAGATCGATTTTCCAATTTGATTGATTGTTAATTCCATTCCGTAATCAATCTAAAATTATCCAATATAATCCTAGGGTTTTTTTGTTTTGAATTTGTAGTTCGACGTTGAAAAATATACTGTTAGAAAATATACATAATAAAGAAATAATGAGCCAGACATTTCCCAAAACTAAAAAGAAGTCCTAACAAATCAAATGTAACATTTTAAGATTATCCTAAAATTAATCAGAAAAACGACTAAACACCAATTTTTTCATTTTCTTGTGGGTCTTGATCTTCATTAACCTTCGCCTCCAACCGATATATTGAATCAATCTAGTATGAGACTACATGCGAGGCGTGTTAAAAAATTAAAGTAATTGTACTGGTCCCATAGTGTTCGATCTGGCAATACTGTTGGCTTCGCCATTGGAGGGGGTTGTCGGCTAACATCTGATGCGTATATCGAACAGTATTTTATTAAGGACCCAGGTTTTCAGGTGATTTAAGGCTTTCTCAGAAGGCGAACCTCACAACAGAAGGTATTCCACTGCAGAAAGTGATAAAAATGTCCACAGTATCCGAGATATTGTGTGAGAGGAGTTGAATTTAACTCACAGAATCGTTAATCTAATTTTAACCAATGAATTAAGTATGATGTAAGATGACAATGATAGGGTACTAAAAATGATTCTCATTTTCTGGAACGGATTCTTGGATTTTTGAATACGACCGATATTTCGTAAAGTAAATACTTCACTGTGGCCTCACAGCCATCAGACTTAAGCCCTTGTGACTTTTCTTTTCCCAGGATTGAAAACTCACCTCGAAAGATACCCTTTTTGTACATTGAAAAGGCCGTTACTGACCAGTTCGAAGGAGACAATGTAGATTTATAGTTTCAATTGAATAAAAAAAAAAAGGTAGACAGTCTGGGAAATGCCGACAAAAGTGAAAATTTGAAACTTTGGAATAACTGTTTTTTTTTTATTTTTAAATTAATAATTCTTTAAATCTGTAATTTAAAAACGTATATTTTTTCTTTCACGTAAGATCGAGGATCTAAACAAATATAAAAAATGGACATTAAAAAACTAATTATATTACAATACTTTTTGTAAAGTTCTAATGGTGAAATTGAATGATATAAGTTTATAAATAATCATTTTATTGATAAAAAATAACAAAACCTATTTTATTTCTGACAATTTAAACTAATACACAATAATTTTGAGAAATTAAATTGATTATAAAATTTTATAGAATTTTAAATTTTAAAATCCCCGACAAAAATACCATCGAACAACTAGAAATCTGTTTTACCACACTAGTAAGTTAACTCCTAAGCCACTATGAAATATTCATTGCACGATGTATTGCAGAGATTAAATATTAGAAAAATAAATAATAATTTTTCAACGCAAATATTGATACCAATATTAGAAATATTCGAAAATAAATGTTTATTTTTTGGTTATTCATTTTTCTACATAAAAATATTAGCATATTAAGTACTCACTTTTGTACTGCACAGTGATTCTACAATTAAACAATTAAAATAATGATTATCTAAGACATAATTTAACTTAAAACATATTTAAAACACAATTGGCGTCGCCAGTCTGGCGCGACACGTCACTAGCATGTCGGTGACGCAACCCCATAAGTTTTGCCCCTACCGAAAATCGCTCAAAGCGGCTAAAGAAGTTTTCGCTTCAAAAATATAAAAATCAGTTTCATAACTATTGTTACACAGCTCGCAATAGTTTTTGTAGCAACGATTGTTTTCCGGGTTGGGGCTTCTAAGCCAACACCAAATTTGTTTATTCGATTTCTCGACGCGCGTTTCGTTAACCTTATTAGCATCAGCAAGAGATTCAGTCTATTAAATCATCATTCAATTTAATCATCATTTATTAAGTAATCAATTCAATCAGATTGAATCATCTCCTGATGGTGCTAAAATGATTAGCAAAACGCCCGCCGAGAAGTAAACTTTCCATATTTTTGGAGGTCTGTCGACTGATCTAGAACCCTGCATCCATTCCTGTACCACCAATGTTTCTAGGTTATTGCCATCCATGCGTCGAATGTCGCCGAAGAATCTTAGTATTCGTTCATCAATATAGGATAACCTTGTGGGTGCATTCATTTCAGGAATATATAGCAATACTGGAAAAACAGGTGTTTACTACCTATTTATTTGTATTCGATGTTATGCTTCTATCCCTTCAGATCTTCCGCCAATTTCATATTGTATTTCTTGCCAGTTCGGATGTTCTGATCTCATGAGTTTGCCCCAAGATACACGAATTGGTTCACTACCTTAAATTGCCGTATTAGACTGATGTTGGGCATGTTGGAACTTGGGCCTCGTATAAGTGTAGTGTCATCGGCATATCTTAAGTTAGTTATTTTAATTACGCCTATTCTGACACCACCCATTCAATCCTCAAGAGCTCTATTATACAGGGTACTTTCAAAGGTGAGTCATTTATTTTAACAGGTTGTAGATAGAATTCGTAAAAATAAATAATTGTACCTAAAATCACTGCTACTGGGTAAGACTAGTTTTTTGAATTCTTGTACTAAATTTTTTTTGAGTGCGATGTTCGATTTGACCCGTGGTAATAATTCCATAATAGTGCGTGTTGAATTTTTGGGTAGTTTCTGCAATTAAAATGCTATACGTTTATGAAAACAATGAACTAGTGGACATACTATTAACTTATGGGGAGTGCCAACAAAATTCAGCCGCAGCATGTCGTTTGAACGCAGAAACGTTTCCTTTAAGAAATTATCCGACTCCGCGGATGTATGTAAATTTCGTTACAAGATTTTGCGACACAGGGTACTTAAAAGTACAACGAGAAGATCACGCTGGAAAACTTCCTCTACGCGAAATAGTAGATATTGAGGAAGAAATTTTAGAAATTGTCGAAAACGAACCAACAACGAGCACTAGGTCTATACGATAAGAACACTTTTATCCCTATCATTATCAACAAGCGATACAACCTGAAGATTATCCTAGAAGAGTTGAATTTTGTCATTAGTTTTTAGATCTTTCCTCCAGAAATGAAAAACTACTTTTTTCAAAAAGTAGTTTTTCATTTAATTAAAATTTTTTTAAAAATTTTACTAAATTTATTTTGGCTACCGACGAGGTTACATTTACAAGAAATGGAGTAAATAATTTCCACAACTATGTTTGGGCGGTAGAAAATCCGCATGCTATGAAAAGAACCCATTTTCAGAACAGACTTTCACTAAATGTTTGGGCTGGCGTAGTAAATGACTTCCTTTTGGGCGTTTCCTTTGGGCCACATTTTAGACGAGAAATTCTCGAACATTTAAATAATGAATTTCCAAACAGATGGACAGCTTAATTTCCAAACAATGAACCTATTTATTGGCCTGCACGCTCCCCGGATTTAATACCTTGCGATTTTTTCTATGGGGCTATTTAAAAAATTAGTTCACGATCACGTATCACGATGGAGAAGTAAATACTGGGGAAAGACTACAACAGCGCATCGAAAACGCTTGTTTTGTTATTCGTGGACACCGGTATTTTATTTTTGACGCGTGAAGTGACGCATGGGTACGCCGAGCAAGATTTTATGCTAACCGAACAAATGATTTTTGCTAAAGTGACTTGTCTTTGCGAGTTTCTACAACCTGTTAAAATAAATGACAACCTATATGAAATATGAACAACCTATATGAACAACCTATATGAACAACCTATATGAACAACCTATATGAACAACCTATATGAATAACCTATATGAACAACCTATATATAAAATTGGCGATAGGACGCATCCTTGTCTGATTAATTATTGACGCAAAACTCGGATGTTCGATCTTCTATTTTCACCACTGTCCTGTTTTTTCTCGTACAGATGACAAATTAGGCCAATCAATTTATCTCATTTAATGCCGTCAATAACAAGGCCGTCAATAATAAGAAAGTTTTTATTTCATTGGCTCATTGCACAATCGCAACAATTGTGACGGGCGTGGGGCGCATGTCAATCGATAGCCCCGTATTTTGGAATTTACAAAAATGTTGGTTTGTCATCGAGAATTTTACAAAAATGATTTTTTAGCTCATTTTCATCTCAGTGGTCCTGTAAATAGCAGAACTGTCGTTACTGGAGTGCATTCAACTCGAAACACAAGCATAAAAACCCCTACATTCGTCTAAAGTCACTGTATGGGCTGCAATGTCAGCGCGAGGAATAATCGGTCCGTACTTTTTTGAAGACGGCAGGGAACGCGCAATTACCGTTAATTCATAGCTGAGGAACGGAGCAGGACGGAACAACGTCACACACTTCCAACACGTCTCTGCTACGAGTTCGTAAAATTTTCCCAAACAAATTGATCTCCAGAGAAGGTGACATAAATTGGCCTCCCACATAGTCCTAATTTGAGCCCTATGGACTTTTGAGACTTTTTCTTGTGGGGCTAAAAATATAAGATTCACATGTTTCCAAATTTCATATGCTCATATTATATCCATGTTTATAAGAACACCGGTTTTCATCATTATTGTTATTTTGCTAATGTTTATGGTGAGATCTACTTTTTCAGAGGCTTTCGAGATTTGTTTTGTCATCGGTTGGAGTTCTTTAAAGTTTGTTGTGGCAAGTATAATGTCATCCTCGAAATTTTTCCATTGTTTATTCCATTGTCTATCCAGAATAACTGTTTAAGCACACATGTATTCTCTTAGATTAATTAATTAAATTGAAGAAATGTTCACTCACAAACTTTTCGAATATTCCCAAAGATCAGAAAGAGACACTGTTTTTGCCTCAGCCTCGCTACAATACATCTCTTTATAGCGATATGCTGCTTTTTTTCTAATTTATTTTATTGAACTGATAGGAACTCAAAAAATAAACAAACGACTGGCACATTTATAGATTAACTAAGTTGGTTATATTGAAACAAATAATTAAGTGAACAAAAAAAAGACTTTATAACTAATTTGTTAACCTTTAACTAGAAAATCTTGTAGATTCAGTGAAAATAAAGAAGCAATCGGTTTTTTTTCTTTCACTAAGCTCACAAAACAACCACCAACGACTACTTTATTTAATCAGTTGGAGTTTAAACAAAGCCCGGCGTATCCTCCGGTTTCTTTTTCGAGGACAATTAAGCTTTTGCATCGGGCGAAACCCGTTGACTGGAAACGTGAGCCGAAGAAGCTGATAAAACGTAGCTTCGAGGTCGTTTTGCCTTCCTTTACCTCGGCCTCGTTCTGCACTCTCCTTCCGCATTTCTTTTTTTTAATTCACCCTATTTTCAAAATACCCAGTAAATCTTTTTATATAAAATTGCGCAAATTTACTCTCCAGTTTCCAAATGACTTTTTCTCCTTTTTCCCATCTCTTGTTCTCTATTGTCTTGTTATTATTTCTGGAGATTCTCAACAAATAATCGAAATGTGAGTGGAATAAAAGTGAAGTTTCAAAGACCATTCAATGTTCGATTTATTCTTTACCGGGGTATATTGATAATTGTATTTCCAGTATACTACCCTCCTATAATTTCTTTACGAACATATTCATACTTTTACGAGCATATTCATTCCAAAACTTTTATTACCAGTTTTTCTAGATAATAATCAAATGTAGTAGCGCATCTTCCTTTTGTACGAAGGTCGATTTTCGAAAGTAGATTTTTTATTTTTCAACATTTTTCAACATATATATTTTCATTTTAGCTCTATACACTTCTCCAAGCGTTTCTCCAACTTTTTTAAGCTATCTAAAAAATAAGATTTCGGAAGGTCCTGAAAATAGGCATCTGTTTGGGAGATTTTTGAACTGTTGTCCACTGAGCCATTTTTTTTAAGTTCGGAAATAAAGTCACTGGGGGCCAAATCCGGTAAATACGGTGGATGTTGTAATATTTCGAACTTTAATACCATGATTTTGGCCATTGAAATTCTAACGGTTTATTGATGGAACATCTTTTTCTTTTTCTAATGAAGATGATTTTTCTTGATTTCTTCACTCAATCGGTGCAATAAGGACGCATAATACTCCTCAGTTATTGTTTTTCGTTTTTTCAAATAATCGATGTAGATGATTTCGCGTGCATCCCAAAAAATTATGGCCATAAACTTGCCGCCAGATTTCACTGTCTTCGCCTTCTTCGGAGCTCTTGTTGAGCACTTGTTTCGTCTGTTGGTGTTTAGACTCATCACAGTACTGACATATGCTCTCTCGCCAAGAAGAGGGAGTCCCTCTCTTCCACAATCCACAACCCATATTTTCGGCGACGCGTCGTCGGATGAACGCAGTCCGAAGAAGTTAAAAAACTCCATTTATAAGGCATACGACGAGAAGTCGGCGAAAATATGGGTTGTTTGATTGTGAAGATTGTATTCTTGGCGAGGTGGGAATTCTTGGTGAGAGAGCATATGTCGGTACCCTGATGAGTCTAACCACCAACAGACGAAACATGCGCCCTCCAATGTAAGGGATGGGTGGGGACAAACATTTAATAAAGAAAAGAAAATAGCAGGAAGAGAGTGATTCTACTCATTTATGCGCAGAAATCAACAGCTGTCAATACGAAAACATGAAGGTACCTCAATTGCAAGAGCACGAGGCTTCAATAGATAGAAGGTACAACATTTTTTTGATATTTCTTTAATGTCGATGAATCGGGATTTTCGACAGTACAAACAACTCTACAAAAGGTGGTTGCTTGTAAAGGTAAACGCCAAGTAGGAGGCGCAACAAGCGTTCTTATTACTCTAGTATGCGCGGTCAGTACTGCTGGGTTTTATGTCTCTCCGATGATCATTTTTAAAAGAAACAATTTAGCAAAGATCTTCAAATTGGGGCACACCTGTCAAGCTTTGTTACTATACCAGAATCAGGTTACATAAATTCCTAATTGTTTGTTAAATGGTTGAAGCATTTCAAAAGCATGTAAACTGCAATCAAGATAAGAAAGTCCTTTTACTGCTTGATGGGCATACTTTACTTCGTCAATATAAAGATGATAAGATATATCAAACTCAAATTTCTAAATTACTAAATGATGCATATGGCATAGCGGCAAGTGGCAGCAGTTGAAAATACCTTTCGTGCCACTGGTATTTGGTCAATTAACAGACATGTCTTTCAGGATCACCGTTTTGCACCATCAGATATGCTACAACTTCAACATTATGATAATGTTTCTGAAATTGAAATAATTACTGGAAATTCAGCAAGTGCATCTACACCCAATGACAGTTAAAGCGGCAATAATTCCGCTGTTGTTTATATTTCTCAGGAGAAAAAGTGTAAAATCTTTGAGGATATTCTTCATAAAATATCCCCGCTTTCAACTCAAAATCTACAGCCAGGTCCATCGTCTTCTCGAGCACAAAGAAGTATTGCTCAGAAAGCACAATTATTATCAACTATTGATAACGTTGTGTGATTAAAATGTAGCATGGAAGAAAAGATTAAAAAGACAAAACCTCCAAATATTGGGAAAAAAATATGTGGCAAAGAAGAGAACATTAAAAAAAACAAAGTGTACAAATGAAAACTACATTGTTTTGTATCACATGTGATAAAATAAGAGAAGAATATAATAATGTCATAAAATAATGTCACGCTTGGGTTCATGCAAAATGTATTGGTGTGAGTCCAAAGATCAAGAAGTATTTTTGTTTTAATTGTACATAATTGTCCATTCTAAGGAACCAGTGGTCCAACGCCACCAACCAAGCCAACGCCAAAGAACCCAGTTTCCTTGGAAGAACCGAACACTCAATTTTTGTTAAATTAATTTTTTATGATAATAATAAGTAAAAAAATAAAATAGTTATGTTAGTTTGAAGATTAAAATGGTACAATTATTTTCCACCTAAATGTTATTATTAAAAATGCTTTTACAAGCTCATCTATAAAAAAATGTTTAAGTGATCCAAATTCGGCAACTCTCCCCTATAATTAATACAATGTGAAACTCATCTATCTTGTGAGAAAATTGAGCCCAGGCTCTCTATTCTCCAGATCCAGCACCCATCGACTAATTGTTATTGTCTAAGCTAAATAAATATTAATAGCAATCGATTTTTTCTGGCGACGAAGATGTAAAATCGCTCCTGTGAATGGAACGAACGAGCGAACCAAGGAAAAGATGTTTTTTTAAAGATATTGAAGCCATTTGTCGTTGCTATACCACGTATATAAATCGTTTAGGTGGCTAGTTATAACTATTATAAATGTTTCAATAATACGTATATTTTCATCATTGTCCAAGCTGTATTAACAAGTTTCAAGATAAGCAAAATATGAGATATATATAAATTAAATTAAAAAAAAATATAATCTGCACGAATACTTAGACTATGGTGTATTAACTGCAGAAAATTATAAAAAGTAAAAAAAAATAAAAAATTACCCTCACCTTCTATTTTTTAAATTTGATCCATTTTCTAATATTTTTATTAAGTTGTCCCGATACACCGTTCAGTTCTAGTTGGACTTTTTCTTCTCCGTATCCGTTGTTCTCTTTTATCTCGTGATTACTTCGTGAAGCTCTTAACAAATAATCGAAATATAAGTGGTATAAAATTGAAGTTTTTAAAGATCCATCAAGTTTGAATTGCTTCTTATCGGGGTAGATCGAAAAGTATTTTATTTTCCGGTCTTCAAAGTTTAATATATTTAGAGATTTAGAATAGCAATACCCCCGTACGAAAACAATCTTAAATAAAGAGGTATTCATCATTGTCTTACTGAAAATACCATTTTTCTTTAAAATTAACACTTAATTTTTTTATGACTATTACAGAAATATCTTTATCTTAAGCTATCTAGGGGTAAAAATAAAAATACCCTAGAAGTGTTATTTTATCATAGGGTAGGACCATTTTCAACACATTTGCTAGATCATTATAGAAACGGTCTTTTTCGTCCTGGTTCGCAATTGGAGCGCATGCACTTATTGCAGTAGTAGTACTTGGAGCGATGTTCAAAGGTCAATATACCAGGTGTCCCATTAAGGATGGATCACGGCCGTATCTTGAAAACTATTTATCCCACAGCTTTGGGGAAAAAAATTGTACTAAAAATGATCATGAGAAATTCACCAAAAATATTTTTAAGCTTCTAAAATGACCACAAGAGGGCGTGACGAGCTAAACATTTTTAAAAATCATATTTTTGTGTATTTTCAAGTGTTAACCGAGTAAGAAAAATTCTCAGTTAAAATTAGCAAACTGTCTCCTACAACTTTGATTTATGACATTTTGTCGTAACTTCGCGAATAAAGAAGTGGGGGGGAGTTTTACCTATTTAGATAAAAAGTCGTCTAATGTCCGTTTGCCTAAACCGATTTTCCTCAATTTGGATTCATTTAAAAGGCAATTGCTGGGACAATCAGATAATCTGGGAGATAAATTATTTAGTTTATAAATGAAACCGCGAGGTGGCGTTACATTTAACAGTAGTTTTTTTGAAGTTTTGTTCAGTTTTTTCAAATGGAATGATACAGCTTCTATTACATGGCAAGAAAGGTAATTTAAAGAGGAATCGTCCAGTGAAAACCCGAAATCGATATCTCTGACATGTCAAGAGATATTTCGATTTTTCTGAAAAAATCAGTTATTATTTCACTACTACCTGCATTAAGTTAAAAAAATATTAACCTAATGTTTGCCTCCCTTCACACTTTACCCAGGCTTAGGACTGGTCCAAATTCTTCGTGCCATATTAATTTGGAGCGTGTTTAAAGGCCAACGGGCCAACAACGAAGATAATAATAATAATAACAACAGTCAAATAAAATTAACAGCACAACAGGCTAATAATTAACAGAATCTGAAGTTTAACGCCTTCCTAAATGTTCAAAATGCCTTCCATCCTTAGAAATGCAAAGATTTATTTTTCGACGAGTACTAAAAACGGCAGCTTCAATTTCCGCTCTTGAAATGCTGGTTATTGAATTTTGAATTCTTTCAGTCATGTTTTCTCGTGTGGTAGGATGAGTTTGAAAAACAAGGTCTTTTAGTCTTCCCCACAAGTAAAAATCGAGGACTGTCAAATCCGGTGAGCGCGCCGGCCACGAAAATAAACTACCCCGTCCTATCCAACGATTTGGAAACAAAGCATCCAAGAAGTTTCGAACCACCTGCGAGAAGTGGGCAGGGCATCCATCATGCTGGTACCACATTTGTCTTCTTGTTTCCAACGAAACATCTTCCATTAGTTCTGGCAGTCCATTTTGTAAAAAATTTAAATATGTTTCACTATTCAAATGTCCATTAAAAATAAAGGGACCAATAATTTTGTTTCCCAAAACACCACACCATGCGTTCACACTCCATCTATTTTGGTGGTTGATTTCTAACATCCAGTGTGGATTAGCAATTGCCCAGTAGTGCATATTATGTAAGTTAACGCCTCCATCACTGCTAAAAGTAGCTTCATAAGTCCATAGTATGCGTTTTAAGAATTGTTTATTTCCACTACACATATTTTTTAACCAGTGACAATAGTTTAACCGTCTGTCGAAATCGTTATCCAAAAGGGCTTGGTGTAAGACAACATGATACGGGTGCAGCTTGTTATCTCTTAAGATTCGATGAACGGATGTCTTGCTAACACCTAATTCTTCAGATATTTGTCTGATACTTAAATGGGGGTTGGTTTCAACATAAGCCAGAACATTTACGACATTATCTCCATTACGAATCGAACGTAACCTGGTGCGGATTGAATCTGGATACACAATTCCTGTTTGTCGTAAGCGTCTTGCTATACGTGTAAACACCTTCTTCAAATAATGCCTTCTTTAGGGATATTGACTTGCATATTGCCGCTCTGCAATACATGCATTTTCAAAACATTGCAAATACACCGCCAACATGTCATAAGCCTCCTTATTCGTAAAAGGCATTGTTAGATATTATTATAATAATTATTAATAATCAATAAATGCAATGTTGAAAATGTAATGCATTTCAAAATTGACAAGTTAATTTGACTGTTTTTGTTTGTTTCCATGGTTCCGTTCTTACTCTCTTTGGGTAATGTACCTAAGGATTGCATGTGTTTATTTGGAAACCCGAAAACGCATAATTTCATTCATCCATTCATTTAGTTTAAAAGAAAGAGTAGGTATATTTATTAATGACTGATTTCAATATTCTGTCAAGTAGTATTTAAGCATCACAAAAGAGAAAATGCAACAATTGGGGAAAGGCATTTTTTCCGCTTATGTAATTAAATTAGAAAATATTAGGAAGGTCAGGATTAGAACATTTATGATGATTGATACTGAATAGATAATTTTATTTTTTAAATAAAATTGTTGCCGTTGCGATTGCGACCTAAATATTAAGACCAATTTTTAACTTAATATTACGGTAAAAATTAAAACTGATTTTTTTCAGAAAAATCGAAATATCTCTTGACATGTCAGAGATATCGATTTCGGGTTTTCACTGGACGATTCGTCTTTAAATTACCTTTCTTGTCATGTAGTAAAAGCTGTACCATTCTATTTGAAAAAACTGAACAAATCTTCAAAAAAACTATTGTTGAATGTAACGCCACCTCGCGGTTTCATTTATAAACTAAATAATTTATCTCCCAGATTATCTGATTATCCCAGCAATTGCCTTTTAAATGAATCCAAATTGAGGAAGATCGGTTTAGGCAAACGGACATTAGACGACTTTTTATCTAAATAGGTAAACCCCCCCACCCCCACTTCTTTATTCGCGAAGTTACGACAAAATGTCATAAGGAGGTAAATGTCAAGTTGTAGGAGACAGTTTGCTAATTATAACTGAGACTTTTTCTTACTCGGTTAACACTTGAAAATACACAAAAAAATTATTTTTAAAAATGTTTTGCTCGTCACGCCCTCTTGCGGTCATATTAGAAGCTTAAAAATATTTTTGGTAAATTTCTCATGATCATTTTTAGTACATTTTTTTCCCCAAAGCTGTGGGATAAATAGTTTTCAAGATACGGCCGCGATCCATCCTTAATGGGACACCTGGTACATCGGACAACCCAGTTGATTTTGGTAATGCTTTCATTACTGGTCGATGTAGAATGTCTTCCTGAGCGAGGTTCATCTTCGGCTGCTTCTCTAGCATCAATATAGTCTTTGTACCACTTGCAAACAATTTATTTGCCATAGCTTCATCGCTGCAACACTTCCTTAATATTTTTAGGGCATCAGCACAAGAAATATCGTTTATTATATAAAATGTATGCAAATCCATATTAAAAAATTACCGATAAAACTTTTAACGATTACAATAGACTAACTTAACCAGTGAAGTGATGTGAAACTTTTCTTAGAGATCCAGAACAGTCATACCAACTTAAAAAATAAATGGTTGTATCGATCTGGGGCCGACCGTTTCTGATCATGTAATTGTGTGTTGTATGCTTAATTTTGTAGTGGACAGGAGAAGAATAAATATGTTATATCGAAATTTAAAATCTATCGATAAAGATTTATTAAATCATTTTTTAAATATGACAGATTTTACATCGATTGTTTATATGTCTAATGTCAACCAGAAGATAGAATTTCTCAATAAAACTTTATTGAATATCTTTGACGTTCTAGCCCCCGAGAGGGATAGAAAGGTAAACAAACAGAATATGCCATGGTTTACTGACACGATTAGAATTATAGTTAAATTAAAAAATAAAGCATATAAAAAATTCGGGGAAACTCGGAGCAGGTCACATTGGGATTATTATTGTCAATTAAGGAATCAAGCCAATATCGCTATACGTAATGAGAAAAAAATATATTTAGAAACTTTGATTGGCCAAAATGGTAATAATTCTAGAATATTGTGGAATGGCTTAAGAAAGCTTAATATTTATAATAAGGTATCTAATTGGACTATTCCAGAAAAACTGAATGAACCAAATAAAATTAATGACAACTTACTGGAACATTCAAAAAATCAGTCTGGAGTTGACACTGACATTTTAGCGTACTATAGGCAAAACTTGCACTCGGATGTTGAGGTTGTGTTTGATTTTCATTCAGTGTCCGAGGGGATTGTAAAGGATTATATTTTGGAAATTAAATCTAATGCAATTGGGGCGGATGGGATTGGTTTGGATATGGTGTTATTGTGCATGAATGAAATACTTCCTTTCATTACAAATATAATAAATTCTTGCCTATTAGATTCTGAGTTTCCTGAAAAATGGAAAATTGCTAAAATATTGCCGTTGCCTAAACTATCAAGTCCTAAATCATTTAATGATATTAGACCTATAAGTATACTTCCTGTACTTTCTAAGGTCTTGGAAAAGATAATGAATTATCAAATTAAGGAGTACTTAGACCAATACAACTTACTACCAAATAATCAATCCGGATTTCGTAAAGGATTTAGTTGTACAACTTCATTATTGAATATAACAGACGACATTTTTGGGGCACTTGATGTAGGTAAAATTTCAGTTATGATATTATTGGATTATACGAAAGCTTTCGATAAAATAAATCATGATATCTTAATTTCTATCTTTCATCATCTGGGCTTTTCTAAGCAATCAATTAAATTATTACATAGTTACTTAAAGAATCGAAAGCAATATGTTGTTACTGATAAAGGGAAATCACGTAACAAAGAGATTATTAATGGTATACCACAAGGATCTGTACTGGGGCCGCTTCTATTTAGTATGTATACTTGCAGGGTTTCTGACTGGATCAGTGACTGTTCTATACAACTGTACGCTGATGATACCCAACTTTTGTACTCTTTTTACCCCAATGATATTGATAAGGCTGTGAGGTCTGTTAATGATGATTTGGAAAGATTGTGTGAATTTTCACATAAACACCAACTTGAAATTAACATTGCCAAGTCCTGTTATATGCTTTTTTCCAGAATTGCAGATCCAGTTTTAAATAATATTGCATTATCGATAGATAATAATATTCTAAAAAGAGTTGACATAGCTAAAAATTTGGGCTTAATTTTTGACAGAGATTTGAGGTTTCGGCCACAGATCATTAAGTGTGTTAGGCAGGCCTATACTAATTTAAAGATGCTATATCCACATCGACACTTTTTGTCTACTACATTAAAAATCAAGTTGACGGACTCTCTGGTTCTTTCATGTTTTAACTACGCTGATGCAGTGTATGATCCGTGTCTTGATCAAGGAGATATTGCTCGTATACAGAGAGTGCAGAATTCTTGTCTTAGGTATATATATGGTATCAGAAAGTTCTCTCCGATAACATACAAATTAAAAGAAGCTAACTGGATATCTATGGCAAAGAGACGAAGAGTGCATACGGTCGTTCTATTTCATAAAATAATTTATAACAAATGCCCTCCGTATCTCATTGACAGATTAACGTTCCGAACCGATGTCCATAATTTGAATCTTAGGTTTGGGGGCCTCATATCGCCTCCTTCGCATCGATTACAAATTTTTAAGAGATCGTTTACGTATAATATTTATAAACTTTATAACAACATTTCGCGCAAACTAAAGAAATTATCGCCAGATTCGTTTAAATATCACTATAAAATGAACATCGGATAATGTATCCTCCAGCATCAAAAATTAAAGAGTATAAGGGGCTAGAAATGGAGAAATTGATTGTTTGGCTTCTTTTTTTTTTTTTATTGATTGTGAGCAGATGGTGTTTTTTTTTTTTCTTTTATCTCTGTTACTGTTATTGTTTATTCATTTATTGGTACTACATTGATCAATATATTTTAAAAATTATAGGCAAATTGTGTATACTCGGTTATTTCTAATATGTCGAATTAAAAAAGAAATCTGGAACTGGACTAGATCTTTTTTAATTGCTTCCAGTTCCATTTTGCGTATCATTAGTAGGTGTTAGTGCATAATAAAGACGGATTTGTATTTTGTTATAATTATAATTGTATTATTGTATAATTTAGTTATTGTATTCAAACATTGATACAGCAAATAAACTTATTATTATTATTATTATTATTATTATACGTTAAACATAGTTGTGTAAAAAGATTTTTCGCATCACAAAATATATTTGTATCTTAATTTCCTAGATATATTTTAACAGAATTATTTTAGAACTAAACGAATTCAATTTCCTTATCAAAATATCGACATATTTTCGTTACATAAAAACAAATATCTCCCTCCATTTTTAGGAAAAAAATACGTCAAAATACCTTGTATCTGATGTTTCAATTTTTTTTTAGAAAAACTCTGTGGGCAATACATTGGAACCGTTCGGTTTCACAACCCACATTCTGGTGCTAGAAATAGTTAACTGTTATTTTTAACTCTTTTCCCAATTAGTTGTACAATTAATATACATACAATATTTTCCATCACATCGAAACATTAAACAAAAAAATTATATTGTTTTTATTTAAAAGGTAACATTTCCAGTTAATATTCCGCATATTCTGAAAATATTTAATTATATCTAAATCTCTTTGCCAGATCTTTGAATTGTAAAATATACAAGAAAAACATATAAAGGGTTTTTTATTGTATTGTTATATTAGCGTATATTAATTTTACTACACTTAAAAAGTAAATGAACGGAGTTTTTATTTTTTTTGCATGCCATTCATTTTTTTTGTATTATTCATTTTTTTATATAATTCAAAAATTAACTATACTGTTGAATCGATTCTTCTACCGGAACCTAAACTCGAAGAGATACTTCACTAAACACCAAATGACTCTTTTAAACTTCTCGACGCGCGATTCGCTAATCATGTTAGCATTATCAGAAAGTTATTTAATCTGACGAAGATTAAATCATCGTCAGGAGATGATTTAGTCTGAAGAAAACTAAATAATCTTCTTATGATGCTTAATGAACATTAAAAAAATGTTTCTTCGTGTTTTGGGGGAGGCGAAATATATTGAGTGGTTTGTTGATGTTATTGTTTTATTTCTAGTGTACAATAGTGACATCAAAATTAAGTTATGGTAATAGATCAGGACACTGATCACTAAAAATTACTCCACAAAACACTCACGAGAAATTTGCTATTTTTAGTCAATACAGAGCATTTACGATTTTAATGCGAACAGCTTCTTATCGACAAGTCTCAGCTCAACTCTACAAAATGTATATTGTGCACTTTTTGGATACTTTATCTAACCTCTGAGATATCAAGATAAAAAAAATTATGCAGCTTTCAATATCTTTCAAATTTAAAAAAAAAAAAGGAGAAAGTGAAGTGATGATACTGAAGTATGCCAAGTTCATCTTTTCCGGTGAAACATATTAGTTTTTGACTCGGATTTAAGAAATAAACATTGAAAATAATGTCCATCAATAGTACATAAAAACAGGGTATTTATGTCGTATGGTTTTAAAAGAATACCTAAATAATGTCTTTCAATACGAAAAACTTACAACTTTTCTGAAATTCCTTCGAATCTAAGCAGAAAATTCCTTCCAACTCCATCACTAACAGTACAAAACCAACGAAAACAACACTCTTTGCCATGGTACTTGAAAGAAAACCAGGCATTTTTTTTTAAACACTGAACTTTCGCTGTGGTCTCATCGGAAAAAACTTAACCCATCTCGGAAAATGCCGGGTAGAAAACGCCGAAATGAACGCGTACACCGCCAATACCGACAAACCGCATAATTTACGCCTTTGTTGTGGCGCCTAGTCGAACGCGCATTAGCTACTGAGCTAAAAGACGCGGGTTGACAATTTTCAGTCGTTTCTCGAGACCCGTATGGTATTTTTGGAGGTCTTCGGGTTGTGGATGGAAAGTTGTTTTAGTTTTTGGTTGGGCCGAGAAGTGTCTGTTATTCCTGGAAGAACACATTTGCAGGGAAACATCAAGATTTTAATCTTTCGGCTGGTGTATTGTTAGATATTTACTTACTTGAAATAATTCCTAAATTTAATTCTAGTGTATTTCAAGATAATTATAAATTATTTCATTTAATTATATTTCAAATTAGTTATAATAAGTTAGGTTATTATAAGTATATATATATATATATATATATATATATATATATATATATATATATATATATATATATATATATATATATATATATATATATATATATATATATATATATATAGATCTATATATAGATATAGATCTACAAATTAACTCCATATATTCGAAGTAATACAAGACAATTCAACCTTATGTCCATTTAACTATATTCATTTAAGAAGAAAATTTAGTTCTTTAATAATCATAAGTTTCCATTTCCTTTTTCAACGAGATGATAATCAATTGAGCCACATTCAGGGGAATATGTCGTATAAACGACAATTTCAAGGCGATTTCATTGATTTTTACAAATCAACTCATGAAGAATCATCCGCAATAACGAGCTGGGACTCTTAATTATTAGTTGTTTTCATTAACGATGAACTGGAATCGTTAATCGTTGATGATGAGCTACAATCGTTAATGATGAGTTGCAAACGGTAATGAAGAACAGCAATAGTCACTGCTGAACTGGAATTGTTCATGATGAGCTGTAATTAATAATGATAAGCTGGTTGATGATGAGCTGGAGGCATTGATTAACAACAGTAGTAATCATTGGTAGTTTTAAAATAGCTAATATTATATTGAACTCGATGACTCGACGACGCGTTTTGACTTATATAATTGAAATTATAACTCAAGAATATTAAATAATACCTAAACATTATGGTGAGCAAGCTTCAACGAAAAACAATATTTAAACAGTTGTTATAATGAACGATAATTTCAGTGTGGGGGATAATCTGGACAGATGATCTGGACAGCCGAAAAGGTCTGAGAACGTCGAAGTACCCATATTTTAAATAAAATATCAGCTTTATATGTTCAGAACTATCAAAACAATTTAATGTTAAACCTATGACTGTTTCTAAGCATTAGCCATGCTATGGAAAAGTTGCGAAAATAATGAAACTGGCTGTAATACGAATTTATCAAAAATTCACTATTCAGTCGTGTCACACTTGCAATTTTCTTACTTACTTTTACAAAAAAACATGCTATTTAAGGGTACGTTGCACTCGTCACTTTTCTTCTGACATGAACTAGATAACGCCTTGAAAAGGTAATATTATATTTCTAATATACATTCTTGTTCAACACGGACCTTGAATTCAAATTTGGTCTCTTAATATTTGGTACTGTGCCAGACGAGGCTTTTAAAACTTGTATTGAAGTCCCCAGCTCGTAGGGTATTTTTGGAGGTATTCAAATCGCAGATGGAGAGTTTATTTTTGAAATAGATTAGAGCGGTAATAAGATGTAACATTTTTTATTAGTGCATTAATAGCAATCAAACAATATTTCTTTTTTTTGTAATCTTTAATTTCTATATCTGCTAACCATCTTGTTGATGAAAGATGCATTGTGTGGAAAAAATATGTGAAGATATGCGATAGTACATGCTTGTGATGTACAACAGTGATTTCTAGTACAGAGTTCCGTTCCAGAATTTTCCACAAGGCATGTAAACGTTTAGAAACAACGATAAAGACGTTTGGAAACAACGATAAAGGTAGTAGTTAACACTTTTATGAAGATTCTTCGGTTGTATGGATTTCGGATTATCGCAGATATTATTCGATCTACTTCAGCTATAGTTTTCTTCGTTTGATCTGAATTATTTTTAAATATGTCAGAATTTAACAACAATCTTACTTAATATTACTCTCAGAAGCATGCATACGTAAGTATTTTTTTTATAATTTAATAATTTTGAACAATTTTTAAAAATTGTTTAAAGTTGATCGTGATATCAGAAAAAGATGCGAAATGGCAAGAAATATAATACAAAATTTGCCAAAGATCTAGACGAATGGGGATATAATACAGCACACAAAGAAACAGATAGTAAAAACCTTAGTTTTACCAATATTGCCATACCTCGGTGAAACAAGACCTCAAGTACATCGATTCTTTTGGACTTTGGAGCTGAAAACGGATCCTTCGCATTCCGTAGACAGTTAAACGAACAAACGTATTCGTTATTCAAGAAATTAATGAACCCACAAGACCACCCCAAATTATTCGCGAACGAATATTAAGATTTCTCGCCCACATTGAATGCAGGGATGGCAATAACCTGGAAAGACAGGTACATGGTCGGATGAAGGGTTCTAGATCACGTTGCAGATCTTCACAAAGATGGACAGACCAAATTAAATACCTAATTGGTTTACCTCTCCAATATGCAACTAAGAAAGCCACATAGAAAACATTGGCGTGAAGTAGTTCGGAAAGGACACAAACGAAATGAGGTTACATAAGTCACGACTCTTCTACAAAGAAGAATAGGAAGAAGAAGAAGAAACAATAAACATGATAATGTTGCTAGTGAAAAAGTTCTAAACACTATTAATATCAGCCAAAAAATGTTCTGACATATGACACACACTGAATGCACTCTAAAAACTATATCCCACCAATTAGCAATAATTAGCGGACTAAACTAGGCAGACAAGTGAGACAATTTATTCAATTTATAAGCTTTTTTCGCGAAAAATTCGGATTGCTTTCTCTCACAGTTTACTGAGCTATTTCTGGAATAAAACAAACTCGAATTGATAAATAAAAACAATTTGTCATCGTAATTGGTATTTAAGAATACACGCGACAATTAGAACATTATTTATACAGGATATATAAAAAGATTGACGTCAGTAATTTTTTTTATTGAAATCACCTTTTTTGAAAAGTGTTCAAAGCTTTACTCATGTGATAAAGGGTATTTCAAATTGAACTGTTTTTTTTTAATTCTTGAATAAAACACAGAATTTGCATTGATTTTCAAAAATTTAAATAAGAAAGGCAATATCTGCCATATGAACACCTCTTGGGTCCACTCTTTTGTCAAAATTTTGTATGACATTTTGACATAACCGTGGCCCTATCTCCCCAATGACTCAAATAATTTCATCCTTTAGTTCAAGAATTGATTGTAAATTGTTCTTATCGATGTGTTTGTTCTTATAGACCTGGCTTTTCACGTAACCCCAGTGAAAATAGTCCTCCCGCGCCAAATCACATGATGTTGGTGGCCGTTAAATAGTTAAATTATTTTATGAAAATGGGCGTTAAGTGAAAATTGCTTTTAGAAAATTACGTGATGTTTTCGGTTTGCATAATCGTCCATCCGAAAACAATAGCAATAAATTTGTTCAAAAATTTCAAGAAACTGGTTTGGTGTAAGATAAAAAAAGAACAGTATACAGGGTTTCCATAATTTATCCGCCATAGAGCAACTGATGATAGTAGAGATCAAAATATTAGTTATTAAGGAAATAAGGAGCGTTGAAAGTGAAACTAATTTTTCGAGAAATTGAGAATTTTTAAAACGGTTGAATATATCAGGTTGAAAATCGGGGTAATTGGGTTTTTAAAGGTGACAAATACGAATTTGGTACTAGTTTGAGCCTAATTAGTAGAGGGCGCTTGCTACCTACTTTGTGGGGAATTAACTCGCTCTTATTTTTTTACCCTATAAAGCTGAGAATATTTCGACTTCAAAATAGAGGAGAGTCATAATTCCCAGGTAAAAAAGGTACCCTTGGTCAATATCGATATCTCACCCCGTTTGCGAGATATTCGTATTCCAATATTCCATTGCACATCTTGTCGATGGTTGAAAAATCTGCAATTCACAAAGTGTGCCTTGAATACGAGGGAAAAAAAGCATTTCAAAAAGAACACATAAACAAACAAGATGTCAAAAATATAAAGGACTTTATTTAAAATAACGATTTGTTAAAATTTACTCAAGAGGTGTTGTCAGTCCACCGTTTACCTTAATATACTTTTGCAGGTTCTTTGTTCAGTGACGCCTCACATTTGAGAAGATATTTTCTTAATTTCTAATAACATTGGGCGTTTGTTGATTCTTTTGTAAAAGTTTGTTTCGCGTATTGATTTCATTATAGTAAACTAACATCTGATCCCACAAATAAAAGTCTAACGGATTAATGTCTGGGCTATGAGGTGACAAGGAAATTCACCAACGCGCCCAATCTATCGATGTCGAAAATGTTGATTCAAATGATTTCGCACTGCAACAATAAAATGTGATGGCGCCCCATCTTGCATGAATCACATATCTTGTCTTAAGTTTAGGGGTATACCGTCCAAAAGGTGTTATAAATAATTTTCTTAAAACTGCACATATTGATCTCCATTCAGTCTTTGCGGAAACTCAAATGGGCTGATTAAAAAATTGTCGATAATGCCGCACCAAATATTAATTGAAAATGCGTGCTGGAAATGTCGCTCTCTTGGTAGGTGTGGACTTTTCAGGGCGTAATAATGATTATTTCGCCAGTTGAAAATTCCTGGTAAAAGTTGCCTCATCAGTAAACAATATCTTTTTTAAGAACATGAGGTCTTTGTTTTTTTTTGTAGCAAATTTTGACAAAATTCTGATCTAACCTGCTAATCTGGTGGCAATAAATTTTGCACAGGCGAAAATGGCAGGGAAATAATTTCTTTATGGAGAACTCTTGAAACGGTAGATTTGCTAATTCCTGTAGATGCCACCAAACGCCTAGTGTTTAGTTCAGGATTTTCCGCGATACTTAGCGAAATGTCCTCTCCTTGTTCGTTATACGTTTCGGTCGTCCACCAGAATTGTTGTAATAAAACGAACCTGTTTCGCTTAACTGATTGAAAATTCTTGGAAAAATTTTTCGATCTGGGATAATTCTGGTTGGGTAGAGCTCTTCATCTCTTCTAACTGAACTTACCGACTATTGTAATTTACTTGTGCATAAACGCAGAGTATATACCTTAAATCATGGTTAGGAAACTGATTAGGTCTGGGCATTTTTTACAAGACTGGAGAAACTTTTTTCGACCTCGTAATAATTTGTACACAGCATTCAATCCACACTTTGTAAATTGCATATTTTTCAGCCACCGAAAAGATGTGCAATGGAATATCCGAACACGAATATCTCGCAGACGGTGTGAGATATCGATGTTGACCAAGGGTACCTTTCTTACATGGAAATTATGACTCTTCTCTATTTTGAAATCAAAATATTCCCAACTTTATAGGGTAAAAAAATATGAGCCAGTTAATTCCTCACAAAGTAGGGAGCAAGCGCTCTCAGGAACTAGGCTCAAGCTAGTACCAAATTCGGATTTGTCGCCTTTGAAAACCCAACTATCCGGATTTTGAACCGGATATCTCCAACCGTTTTTAAATTATGTCAATTTTTCGAAAATTTAGTATTACTTTCAACATCATGTATTTTTTCATGACTAATATTTGCTAACACATTTATTGACTAAATCCTCTTATATTGATCTCTATTATCACCAGTATATGGCGGATAAGTTATGGGACACGCTGTATAGTTGTAGTAGTTCACAGGAGCGTATTGATTTGGTAGGTGAAACTGTTGCTGAAGACCTTGAAATTTCCATTATTCGGCGTACACGTGATTTTTCTCAAAAAAATTATTTTTTCAGATGAAGCACATTTTGAAATTAGTGACTATGTTAATAAACAAAATTGCCATATTTGGAGTGAGGAAAATCTACGATTCATGAGATCATTCACGATTCATCCTAAACGACTCACTGTTTGGTGTGTATTACGGTCAGGAGGTATAATTGGGCCGTATTTCTTACAGAATGCCGCTGGTGAAACTGTAACTGTGAATGGTGTTTGATATCGTGAGATGATAACTGGATTTTTGTGGGCTAGATTGAATAATATTGATTTGGAGGAAATGTGGTTCTAACAGGATGGTATCCCTTTTTTTATCTTTTTTTATCTATCAAACCGAAAACATCACGTAATTTTCTAAAAGTATTTATGTCTGAACGCTCATTTTCATAAAATAATTTAATTTAATGAGTTAAATTGTCTACGACAAATTTGCAAATGCCATACATTACACTTCTGAAATGAGAGTAGACCTAGGCAAATTCACGACGCCATGTATGTCAACGATACTTACATTGACAACAATTGTGTTACTTACATTGACAACAATTGTTGTCAATGTAAGTATCGTTGACATACACAAAAAATATATTTACTTTCACTCGTAACTTATCGTATATATATTTCACTCGTATATATTACAAATTAATATAATTTATTTTTTAGTTTAGTTGTGAAAACGGGGGGAGAGGATCCTCCGAAACGTTAACGTTAAAAGTTTGTAAAACTTTTTATAACATTTTTATATCTTTTAAAATTATGTTCGTTAGGCAAATTTATTACAAAAAAGAATCACTGAGAAATTTGTCTCCGTTTGGTTTTTTGTTTTTATCCAGTGATTCTTTCTTTACATAAGAACAGATATTTTTGATATTTTTTCAGTTTTAGAGAGTGGCGAAAAACCCAAATAAAGAAAAAAATATATGAAGACGCCACAATCATTCAGACATTACTCAGTTATATCTTGTTTCTTTATTTTTAAATATTTTTAGTTTTCTTTTTTTTTATTGATTTTTCGAGCAAATAAGTTTAAGAGACGTCTTTAGTTGCTTTTTTATTTTGAAATCGACTAAAGCAAATAAGTGTTAACATTTGGCAAAAATATGGATACAATTAATGCTTGAAATGTTATAAAGTACATTATTTTATGGGGTTTAACCGCAACGAATATACTGTTGATACTGATGTGTCACGAAACACCACAATATAATAATAATAACCCAACTACAAAAAAGAACAAAAAAAAATTATTATCCTTGTTATTTCAGTGAATTTTCGTACTTTAGAATAAACAATTTAAAAATTAAATCATAAATGTATCAGGTTGGCTCTAGTTTTTATGTTACTGAATTATATCTTCTAGTCGTAATAATATTCAAATTTTTAACCATATTCGCAAGTTAAAACGCGATTAATGCGCATTGATTTCGCGTATATGTACATCACGCGGCTATCCACGTGACCTTAATTTTCCTCCCCCCCCCCCGTGTTACAGGCTTAAGTATTCAGTTTTTTGACAAGGCTGATGGACGCACAACATCATACATTTTCGTAAGTTACTGACGCATTATGTTTAAAATTTAATTTATATTTTGTTTATTGATTTATAATATAAATTACCCATAGAATGATGAGTTCTTCGCGAAGAAAATGCCCATATCAACCTGATAAATTTTACTACGTCAGTGGTGTGTATGCAACAGTAAAACGGGAATGAAATATCAGCGCCTTCATGAAGGAGGTATATACCGCTTATTTCGGACTACAAATTGAAAAACAGGATAAGCCATGAGTTACTCAAAAGGTTTTTAAATCTTGTATTCAATCTTTGCGCTTGTGGAAGAAAGGAGAACGCTCAGGGTAATTTCGGTATTCCTATAATCTGGAGCCCAAAAATCATTTCGATGATTGCTACGTAGTACACTTCAAAGGCTTCAATCGGCATAGAAATGGCTATAAGTAGATTTAGAATCTATAACATGCACTGTTTTTTACAACGGAGAACTTCCTCCGCCTATTTATGTCTCACAGCTGCAGCCGTCACAAGCAACAGCATTTTCGGACTCGCATTGTTCCATATAATCTATAAGTACAAGTGGAAGTGAATATGTAGGACACTCATCAGCGCCGCAGTTGTTTTCTGAAAATTAACTCAGCGGTTTAATACGAGATCTGAATTTATCAAAACAGGCGTCGAAACTGTTAACCTCAATGCTAAAGGAAAATAATTAAAAATGCTAAAGTAAAAAATTGTTTTATTCCTTTTTAAAAATGAACTATCACAAAGTAACGGACAAATCAATCAATAATGAAAGAAAACATTTTACCGTATTTTAATGATGAGGAAGAGCTTGTCTATGGTAACAACATGGCAATTCTAGACATAGTTTTATCTGAATATAAACCTACTAATTGGCGTCTCTTTACAGATAGCTCGAAAATAAGTTTAAAGTATTTTTTATTGCACAATGAAAACCAATATGCATCTAATCCAATTGCCTATTCAATCAAACTCAAAGTAGAATACGAGAATATTTAATAGATTAGTTCTTGTCAAAATTAATTACTAGGAACATCAATGCCAGTTTGAGTGGATTTAAAATTGGTCAGCAAAGTGGATACACCAAATATCCTTGCTTCATTTGTTTCTGGAACAGTCGAGCAAAACAAAATCACAGGGAACAAAAGTTGTGGCCTTTGAGAGAATCCTTAACTGTAGGTAAAGCTGTTGTGGTAAATAAGCCATTACTAAGTAGGGACAAAATTATACTTCCGCCACTCAACATTAAGCTGGGTATCATGAAACAGTTTACCAAAGCATTGGATAAGAACGGAAAATGTTTTGAATACATTTGCAGAGCAAGTTAAGAATGGAAAAGCTAAAAGCTGGAATTTTTGACGGCCCTAAAATTTGAATATTACTTAAAGTTGCAAAATTTATAAAAGGCATGGCTATTGTGGAAGCTAAAGCCTGGAAAACTTTTTTATATGTTATAAGTAATTTTCTTGGTAACTAGAGATATTGTCAAAACGATGTTAGAAAGCTTAACGGTTTTAGGAGTAAATATGAGAATAAAAATGTATTATCTCCACAGTCACCTGGACAGATTTCCCGATAATCTGGGAGATTTTCGCGATGAGCAGTGAGACCGTTTTCACCAGGATATAAAAGTCATGAATGAGAGATATCAGGACAAATGGGATCAACATATGATGGCAGATTACTGCTGATGTTGGTATTTTTCTGAGGTGTAATATATTTCTTACCATTTTTTCTTTTTATTTCCTTTTATTACTTTTATATAATTAAAATAAATACTTAAATATAAAAATTAAATGATTTTCAATAAACTATGCATATTAAAAACAACAATTTCAATATATCTCATATATACCTACTGCCCTGTTTTAGTGTAATACAAAAATAGCGATTATTTAAAAAACTAGAGCCAATTTCGAAAAATCGTTGATAGTTCTGTAATTTTCAGTATAAAATCATCCTAGAACCACTCCCGTATCAAGGGCAACAAAGTCACTGTTGACCAGTGTAATTGATCACTGACTGAAACATTAACATTGACATTGACATTGTAAATATCTTAATACACCGTCTCCACAAAATTATACACACTGTTTTAAGTATGAAAAAGCTTTCTGATGGATAGGTAATATACATATTAATTAGGTATATAACCTAATAAAGATAGATTCGAATCAATAGTTCTCAAAAGTTATCTCTTTCATTGGAACGTTTAGTATCAAGCACTAAACTCGAAGCGATTTACCACTAAACACCCAATCACTTTATATTACTTCCCTTCGCACGTTTCGCTAACCATGTTATCATCATTAGATGATTCAGACTGAATCATCTCCGAATAATGCTAATATGGTTAACGAAACGAGCGTCGATAAGTTAATTAAAATCATTTGATGTTTAGTGATAAATCCCTTCGAGTTTACTTTTCAAGATTTACTTAAATTAGATTATGTTGAGCGCAAGATATAAGTTGCTCTAGAATTCGAATTAATTATTAACCTATTTATCTCTGCTAGTATAATCAAAAATTAATTTAATACCTTTTTTGCTTGTTGTCATTATCATTCTGGAAACATTTCAGATTCGCCCCGGTACAATAATATTTTTTGAGTTTGGCTCAAGTTTGAGCTGCTTGGAAACATTTTGGAATTTATCGTAAGGTGTATCTATAAACACTGCTAATGTTAGCTTTATTTTGTTGCTATAATTAAATGCGCTGTCGTTTCGACTATTCCGAACTGGAAATAACTGAAACAGCTGACTAAAAGGCACAGGCCCCTTGTTCTTGTTTTATTATTTTTTTATGTTTTGGAGAGTGCGAGCTCGATCTTAGTAAATTATTACGAAAGGTTAAAAAAAAGAAAAACAGTCTAAATTAGGCAAAAGCATTTCAGTTATTTTAGGCGAAACTGTCCTTGTATACATGGCGGTGTAAAAGAAAGTTTCTTATTTAAAAAATGTTTCCTTTGTGTTTTTTTTTTCGCATTTGTTTCAAAATGAGTTGAAAGCTCTGGAGTTATAATATGTGTTTCAGTTAATAATGTCGATTTTTGCGCAAAATTTGAGCGTTTATTTCCATAAGAAAATAAATTATTTTAATAATCAAAGTATTGGCCATCATTAGCTATTACTTTTTCCCATCTTTCCTGTGAGAGAATGGATTCCGCGCCAAAAGTACTTTTGGTTTTTTGTGGCCAACCTTTCATCAAACCAAATTTTCACTTCTTCGCAAGAATGTAAGTATTGTTCCGAAAGTCCGTGCTGCATCGATCGAAATAAGTGATAGGCTGAAGGGGCTAAGTAAAGTGAAAACGTCGGTTGGGATAGGTTAGGTTAGGTCCCATTTAACGTTTTCTAAACAGTTTTTTTCACATTTTGCAACATGAGGTCGAGCATTATCATGTTGAAAAATTACTTTGGGCCTATATATGGTGGCAGGCCAAGAAATGGGTCCACTGCGCCCTATCCATCTGTTAGGAAATTCATTATTTAAATGTTCGTAAACTTTTCGTCTAACATGTGACGGTGTCCATTATGTAGAAACCACATATTCTGTAACATTTAAAGGAATATCTTGAAATAGTTGTGGCAGATTATTTCAAAGAAAGTAAATAATTTTCATCTGTCGGTCGACCAGGAAGAAAGAAAGACCATGCCATTTAACACGGCATTTAACACGGAAAGACCAAGCATGCCATTTAACACGGCAACCCAAACAATTACTAAAAATCTGTACCGAAAATGGTTTCTTTTCACACATGCGAAATTTCTACTACTTAAGCATGGTTGTTGTGGAAATTATTTACTCCATTTCTTGTAAATGTGACTTCGTCGGTAGCCAAAATAAATTTGGTAAAATTTTAATTTCTGTTGTACTGGTGTAAAAGCCACTGACAAAATTCAACTTTTCTACGATAATTCTGGGGTTGTAACGCTTGTACCTGTTGATAGGGATAAAAGTGTTCTTGCCGTATAGTCTTCCACACTTTACTATGACCAACTTCAACTTGACCTGCTAGAGACCTAGTGCTCGTTTCTTCTTTTTTCTTTTCTTTCTCAACCTCGACCATTTCACGTGGAGGAGGTCTTCCAGCATAATCTCCTCGTGCCTTTAAGTACCTTGTGTCGCGAAGTATTGTAACTAAATTTACAAACATCCGCAGAGCCGGATGATTTCTTAAAGGAAACCCTTCCGCACACAAGCGACATGCTGTGGCTGTATTTTGTTTGTTGGCACTAGTTCATAGTTTTCATAACTTGTGGCACTATTAAGAAATTATTACAACTGGTCAAATCGAACATCGCACTCAAAAGAAATATCGTACAAAAATACAACAAAAAATTAGTCTTATCCAGTGCCAGCAGTAAATAAATACTTTATGTCTTTACAACGCAGTGGTCGAGAATATCAAAAAGTCAGATCTGTTTTCAAATATTGCAACTGTTAATAACTTCTTTATTTTGCAGCTTTTATATAAATGATTTTTGGTAAATTTACATATGTTTTCGAGTTTTACAAACTGTTATAACAAATGACTAAACTTTGAGAACGCCATCTATATATATATATATATATATATATATATATATATATATATATATATATATATATATATATATATATATATATATATATATATATATATATGTGTGTATTTTTGTTTAGTGCGTCCGAAATTCAAATAAAACAACAGGCAAATTGAATGCTTTGAAACTATTTAATTTATGTGAAATAACATTCAATGTCATTAACGTTTGAAAACAATTTGGGACAAATGCCTGCCGCGTCAAGTTCTGACAAAGCACATTCTGTCAATCCATTTTCCGATCATCTTTTTCAAACAATTGGGGTCTTATGTCCGCAATTGTCTGAGTTATATTGGCTTACAACATTAGTTGCATTAGTAAGCATAAGTAATAGTTGCATAAGTAACATTAGTTGCGAGTTTATCGACACAGACACAAATTTAACATAACCCCAAAGAAAATAATCTAAAGACGTTAAATCACATGCCTTTGGTAATTGGCCACCACAGGAACAGGTCCGTTCCTCCAAATAATTTTCTCACCGAATTGTTCCCTCCATAAACCGATTGTTACGTTGGCTGTTTGACTTGTAGAACCGTCCTGTTGAAACCATATCTCCTCTAGATAAAATTTTCCACGTAGTCGAATAACAAAGCTCAACTTCCTGCCAACGGCGACGAATTGATAAGTTTGGATTTTCATAAACACTGCCAGCAATTTCTTTGGAACGTACAGTGTTTGTTTTAATATCAAGCAGCGTGAAATGCGTTCGGAGTTTGTCAATAATTCGACCAATACATCGCTTGGAATGTGTACCATAAAATTTACGAAGTCCTCTATAAGTGTAGCGCATAGAACTCTAATTTTGATTATAAATTTCGACAAGTTGCAAGCGTTACTTTAATGTTAAACGTTTTATGGAGATTTGCGAAAATAAGTTTGACACTACACTGCATAAGCTTGACACTAGAGGCGTGCAAACTCATAATCATCCTCTCGAAAAGTCATGCAACCAATTCGCAAGCATAACGAGTATAGAAACGCAATGAATACTTAAGAGATAAAACTTACCTAAGAATATTATATATAAATGTACTATTATAAATGTTAAATTGAGAACTGCTATAACAACAGATAAACTTACGAGATATATAAGTAAACCAAGGAATTTGTTTCTCCTTTGGAGGGATAGCAGTCCAATATCTGATGCGTCATTAGTATGAGTTTAAAGTCACAAGTGTCACTTGGCAGTCCATAGCAATTCTTTTCGTGAATCGATATTTTTACTGCGTTATAAAAACGAATGACAATTTCGAGCAATGGTGGGCTGACAGTTTTTGTTTCAGACTTACAAGGTGTGACTTATTAAATAACGAGATTGACGCTGTAAAACATTTTATTTTAATTTCATACATATTTACTTATTATTATCTTCAATGTATACCCGTGCTCTATCCCTACAACGCCTCATGCAAATCTTCCATTGTTCGAAACAGTGTAGGAAGTCTTTTTTGCCACCTCCATCCGAAGGCGTGCAGATTTCTCTTTCACAGCTACAATGGACTCGACTTTTGTTCCCTTTAATGCTGATTTCACCTTGGGAACCAGATAGAAGTCGAACGGCGCAAAATCCGGTGAATAAGGCGGATGGTCTAACACTGGGATGCTGTACTTGCCTAGAAACCTCTCTTGGTGGAGAACCCATGATTTGTCCTTCCATAATTCGGGTCTTTTTTTTCTTATTCTTTCAATGAGTTCAATAAGAACGTGAAGGTAGTAATGTTGATTAATAGTTTGACCTTTACAATCCAATGAATATCCAGAAAAATAATCATAAGTGCTTTGAATTTTGATTTGATTATTCGAGATTTTTTGGCTCTCGGTGAATTTGGGCTCTTCCAGTACTTGGATTCTTTTCAAGATCATAAGTAAAAAAACACGATTCGTCACATATTATTATCCTTTCCAATAAGTTTGGGTCATTTTCAATGGCATTCAGAGTGTCAGTACAAACATTTTTGCAAGCTTCTTGTTATTCAAACGCGAGAATTTTAGGTACCATTTTGGCACACACTTCTTGCATTGTTATGTAAAATTTGCAATATATTTTCTTAGTCCATTCCTACAGTTTCAGCAATCGCACAAATACTTAACCGACGGTCAGATCAAACCAGATTACCGATTTTTTCGATATAATCATCTGTTTTTGATGTGGAAGGGCGACCCAGGCGTGGATCATCTTCAACGTCTTCTCAACCATCTTGATAAAGCTTAAACCACTCAAAAACACTTGCACGCGATACAAATTTATTGCCATACACTTCTTTCAATACATTATAAGTTTCAGTAGCGGTTTTTCCAAGTTTTAAATGAAATTTTATAACAATTCGTTGCCCTATTGTTACACTTATCATTTTTTCGTCGAAGCAAAAAAACAACTCTAATGCGAATGAAGGCTACGGTTTTATGGATTTGTTTACAGAAGCGAGACGTACTGCATTCGAAAGAGAAGACTTCACGCTAAACAGCTGCTGATCGCTGCCGTTTGGCGCATGCATACTTCTTCTGTAACAGCGTTAGCCTCGTGTTGTAACGGAAACTTGTGCAACACTTCAGCAGGCCTATAAAAATAGGGTTTTGTCGAAGATCCAGGTTTCCAAATGGTTAAAGGTATTCTCGGAACGCCGAAACTCTCAACTCTTAACTGCAAGAAATGATGAAAATGTCCTCATAGTCCGGGATCTTGTGCATTCTGATTGTTGGTTGAATTGAGTGTTGAATGATTCACATAACCGTTCATGAGATTTTATCCAATGAATTGAGGATGCAGAAAATCTGCTGGAAACCTGAGTCCTTGATAAAGCACTGTTTCACTGTGCCTCAGTTTAAAATAAAACTTGATAAGGCACCTTTGCTCGAAACTGTTGTCATTCATTTTCAGAATGCACTGGAAAAATCCGATTCACTAAAATAATTTTTACAGACCACCAAGTAACTTTAGTTCTTAGTAACTTAGAGTTCAAATTGGTACCAAAGACATATCAGATGTTGGTTTGCCTTCTCTTAAAACGATAAATTAATAGTGCTGCACATTAAAGGCTGCGCCAGCAATTTCATTACTTTATTTTCGCACCTGGTAATACGAGGGTGTTTCAATAAGTCCTTAGAAAATCCTAGAGATGGCGCTCATAGCATCTGAAATGGTTTGTTTTTAGTAAGCATCATTATTCACCAGAAAGCTGTTAAAGACTCAGTTATATTCATAACATGGTTTCATGTTTATTATCGATTGAAGCAAGACACTTTTGTTTATTTAGAAAAATTTAAAAAAGTGAGTTTCGAGTGGTGATTAAAAACTTATATTTAAAAGGCTTAACACCGAAAGAGATTAAAGCTGAGTTGAATGAAGGTCATGGCACGTCTGCTACTGTGTTTGCAACTATATCTAATTGGGTAAATGAGTTTAAATATGATCATACATTCACAAAAGATGAACATCGTTCGCGACGATCAGTGGAAGTGACTACTCGCGAAATGATTGACAAAATCCACGACATAGTTTTAAGTGATCGACGAATCAAAGTGCGCGAAATAGTTGAGGCCACAGGCTTATCGCCAGGTATACAGTTTTCAATTTTGCACGAAAAATTGGATATGAAAAAAATTTCAGCAAGATGGGTGCCGCGTTTGCTCTTAGTGGAGAATAAACGCAATGTTATGGTATACTCTCAGGCTGTTTTGGTTTTTTTTTCGTAGCAATCTTGATGAGTTTCTGCTTCGATACATAACTGGATACACTATTATACTCCAGAGACAAAGGAATAATCAAAACAGTGGGTTTTTGAAGACGAACGTGCTCCGAAGAAGGCGAAGACGGTGAAATCGACCCGCAAGGCTATGGTCACAATTTTTTGGGATGCACGCGGAATCATCTACACCGACTATTTGGAAAAAAGTAAAAAAAAATAACTGGAAAGTATTATGCGTCGTTATTGCATCGGTTAAGCGAAGAAATCAAGAAAAATTGTCAGAAAAATATCCTCTTCCATCAATACAATGCACGAAGTGCATTAAAGTTCGAATTATTACAACATCCACCATATTCACCGGATTTGAACCCCCCCCCCCCCCCCGTGACTTACTTTTGGTTCGGAACTTAAAAAAATGGCTCAGAGGACAATGGTTCACATCGAATGAGGAGGTCATCACCCAAACAGATGCCTATTTTGAGGACCTTCTGAAATCTTATTTTTTAGACGGCTTAAAAACGTTGGAGAAACGCTTGGAAAAGTGTATAGAGCTAAAAGGAGATTATGTTGAAAAATAATAAAAATCTACTTAAAATAATTTCTTTTTCTATCTTTTTCTAAGGACTTAACCCCCAAGTCACATGGCTTGGTTTTGATTTAAGAATCGATGAAGGAAATTTACTAAAATAGTGTTTAACAAGAGAATTAATTGACGAAGACCTAGATAATGACCGATCGGAGGTAACTGGACAAGAACAGTGGGAAGAAGTCGAAATGAGAAACAGCGTAATAGTTTTTGCTTCGAAAAAATCATAATCAAAAATATCCCTCCCAACCTCAAATCTAACTCAAAATAAACCTAGTTTCTAAATACCAACATTCTCTTTCAGAATTATCACCCGACCTACCTACAGCATTTCCAAAAATAAAAAATTAAATTTTTCATTGACCTATAAATAAATGTAGCTAGTGAGTCAGCAGGAAATGTGTTAGCAATACTCTTCCAGTCATTTCGAAAACGATAGAGAAACGACAGTTTTTCACTAAAAAAAAAAACAAGGAATATTTTAATGAATAACAGCGACATTTGTGGCATCAAAGAAGAGTGAAAAATACCGTTCCCAAAATAAAACTAATTGCCGGATGGAAATGGGCCTTCTTGCTCTTTGAAGCAGGACCGTATTTAATTCCTGGAAATATGTGTTTGGATTTACCAGTGTTTTCCAGAAAATAGCACT
This sequence comes from Cosmopolites sordidus, assembly GCA_031761425.1. Classification (NCBI taxonomy): domain Eukaryota; kingdom Metazoa; phylum Arthropoda; class Insecta; order Coleoptera; family Curculionidae; genus Cosmopolites; species Cosmopolites sordidus. The sequence continues at coordinate 155,409 of JARFXV010001765.1, read as the reverse complement.
TTTCAATGAAATGAAAACATTTTCAGTCAATGGAATACTGGAAGAATGCCACCTATTTCTGGAGAAAAAAAGGTTTAAGATCAAAGAGATGTAATTGATAAACATTTTAGTAGGGGATTTTTTAAAATGGATAAATTTAACGAGAAAAGAATATGTAAATTTTGTCTAAAAGATAAGATTTAAAAAAAATTTTACAAATGGTACAAAAATTTTAGTGGTGGTAGAGAAGCAGTTGAAGAAGAATTACATCAACGAATGAAAAAAACATCATCAAAATCCAGGATTTTTTACTGAGTAATAATTGATTAAATACCTAAAGAGAACGACCAAATGTATGCAAATTTTATCTAAAATGATAAGACGTAAAAAAATATTTACGCATAGTAAAAAAGTATTAGTGATGCTAGAGAAGCAGTTAAAGATGAATCTCATTCAGTAGGATTTCCCACATCAGCAAATAAAAAAAAATAACCAAAATCCAGGATCTTCTACTGAGTAATAACTGATTAAATATTTAAGAAAAACGACCAAACTTATACCTCAACAATTCATGGTCTTTTTCTTTTCGACAACGCACCATCCACTCAACAATAATCAACCACTCCAACAATAATCACTCATCAATTTTTTGATAATAATCAAAGAAATATTGTTTCACAAGCATAATATTCACCATATATGTCACCATCTGACTATTCCTTGTTCTTTCGATTCAAGATTCAAGCAAATTTTGTCAAATTTGGATGTTATAGTTATTATGTTGGGCGATTTGCCTAACGCGAAAAGTTACAGTGTTGAGCAATGCGTGCAAATCATTAAACTTGACTATCAAAAAGAGTGAGTGCTTAGTTCGAGTCACGTTCCGTGCACTATGCTATGATTTTGCTATGATTCCGTGCACTATGCTATGATTTTTACGCTGCACATAATCGTTCTGTTCTATTCGTCTTTTCCTATTCGTCATTTGGTGGGCAAATTCGAATCAACTGGTTCAGTAAAGCATCAAACAACAGCCATACCCTACAGTCAATTCCTTGTTGCGCCCAAGAATTTGGCTTTTTGTAGACCTCAACTTGGCGAATTTTACACCAGAACTTGGGAGCGCGCCCGTACAACATTCAATTGACCCAAGAACTGAAAGTAAATGATCATAGGTAGCGTCGAGCATTCGCTGACTGAACTCTGGAGCAGTTGGAAGTAGACCCTGATTTCGGACGGAAAATCATATTCAGTGACGAGGCCTATTTTTGGATGAATGGCTATGATAAGAAGCAAAATTCTCGCATTTGAGGAGATAACAATCCACATGAGATCCATCACTTGCAAATTCATGCTGAAAAAATCACTGTTTGGTGTAGATTTTGGTCCGGCGGGGTCATTGGTCCGTAGTTCTTCCAAAATAAAGTTGGCGTCGCTCTATCTGTCGCTACAGCTCGATGAAAACCAATTTTTTGTGGCCTAAATTGGAAGATATGGATCTCAACAACTTGTGTTTTCAACAAGACTGCGCTACCTGCCACACAGCGCATGCAATAATGGATTTTCTCTCTGTCCCCGAGATCATATGATTTAACCATTAAACTTTTTCTTGTGCGGCTACGTTAAATCACGGTTCTATGCGAATAAGCCGCAGACGATTCATGCCTTAAAAGTCAACATAATTAATGCCATCAATAATATCGAGCCCGATTTATGCAGTCGAGTCATTGAAAATTGAACCTCTCGGATATGTGTCACCCAGCGAAGCCGTGGCGGCCATTTGCTCGATATCATATTCCATACATAATGTAATAGAATACTCTTTCAAATAAAATAAAAATTATATCTCATTGCTGTTTTTGGTCAACAGCGAATCCCCGCTATATCCAACACAGTCTAGTATGCCTGCTCCAAACATCATTGGATCATATTTTTTTGAAGACAATAGTAGAAATATAGTTACAGATGACGGTAAGCGCTATCGACACATGGTTTTGCACTTTTTGGTGTTCAAATAGAACAGAAAGAACAAGAGAATATGTGGTTCTAGCAAAATAGTACCGCAGCACCCACCTCATGTGAAATAATCAACATTTTAGAGAACATTTTCCTTAATTGTTTAATTTCTTGAAATGAAGATTTATTATGGCCATTTAGATCTCCAGAATTGATAACTCCGGATTATTTTTATAGAGATTTTTTCCATAAAAGGTTTACATTAATAAGCCCAACAATACAGCACCTTAAATGCAACATTCGTGCTGAAAATGCTGGATTAGCACTAGATATTCCGACAAATATCATGGAAAATGTTTTAAAAAGGTTACAAATTTGCATTGCTGTTAATGGATTGAATTATCATTTACAGACGAAATAAATATATTCTAGAACAAAAATATATCTTGTTCCTCTTAAAAGACATAAATAATTATAATTTTTTACTTCACACGTAAAGCATTTCACACTTGCCCTGTCCTGTATATATTCTTGTTGGTCTTAATATTTATTTAATGACTTCATTACGTATTTTTAACAAAATGACAATTTTCTTCGTTTTATCAATGCTTATATTCTTAAATATTTTTCAGTTCTTCGTTTAGGTCTTTCACGTTATATTATAAGTTTTTGTCTGTTTCATCTAGTATGACTATGTTATCTGTGAACATCAATTCACTCAGTATTTTCAATCTAACCCATTTTTCGGTACATCAGTTCCGGTTTCTTCATGTATTTCTTGGCTTCATTCTTAGCTTCATCCTCATTACTGAAAGTAGGAATGTGCTTGAGACGCATCCTTGTTTTACAACAATTTCTACAGTAAACTATGTAGATTCTACAGTGATTATTCTGTCTGCGTCTATAAATATAGAAAGGAACAATACTGGTTCTGATTTTGCTAAATATTACATAATTAAAAGTCCTGAAAGTTCATTAAAAAATGTTTCTCCATTTATAATCCACAACACTATTCATGAAAATGTAGGCGACTTGGAATCATTAAAAAAATTAAAAGACGGAACATTGTTAGCTGTAGTCTTAAATGCCAAACAAGCAAAAAACATCCTAGATCTCAAAAAAAATCGTACATATGATGTCAAGGTCGAGACGCATAAATGTTTAAATTATTGCAAGGGAGTTATCTCTAGCCTAGATCTTTAAAATTGTGAAGAGTCAGAAATACTAGATAACTTGAAACAATTTGGCGTTGAAGCAGTTAAGAGAATACTCACAAAAAAAGAAGGTTCAATTGTACCAACTAGCAGTCTAATATTAACCTTCAGAAAATCCTCCTTTCCTGATAGAATCAAAGCTGCATATTTATCGCTTAAAGTTAGATAATATGTCCCGAATCCAATGAGGTGCTATCAGTGCCAAAGATTCGGCCACATTTCGCAGAACTGCACTTTTTCTCCACTATGCCCGTCTTGTGGTAAAGCTGTCCATAATGACTCCCCATGTCTCCCTTCTCCAATTTGCCCAAATTGTGACGGTGATCATTCTCCAAGATATAGAGGTTGCCCAGTCTATAAGGAAGAATTTCAAATTCAACGAGTCAAAGTTTATGAAAAAATTCCTTACTTTGTTGCTAAAGCGAAAGTTAAAAGTTCCACTCCCTCAAATATACCTGGCTATGCAACCATAGCAAGTCGCGGCAAAACAATGCTGTCAACTTCTACTCAATGTGACCTCAATATAGATATACGTCCTCCCAAAGCATCTTTTAAGGTGCAACTTCCCACACCTCGTGATTCCCTACTCCCTCCCTCTTCCTCCCGCCCTCTTGCTACTCTTCCATCCTCTCCTACTCCCATCTCCAAATCTTCCCTACATGTTCCTCACAAACCTTGCGCTCCTCCTCCTTTCTTTTTTTTTCCGTCAAAAACCTCTACTACACGTTCTTCAAAATCTCCCCAGCGCAAGGAGATACACAAAAGTTCCAGATCGCTATCTCAATCTTCTAATAAATCCTCCTCTATGGAAGATATGGACTTAGACTGCTTGTCGCAATCGAAGACATAAGATCACATTCAATTCATTCATTCTTCAATGGAACATTTATGGTTTTTATAAAAAATTTGAAGAACTGAAATTGATCACTTCAAATTTTGAGCCTGCCGTAATCTTATTACAAGAAACAAACTTCAATGAATCGTCCCGTCCCAGTTTCAAAAATTACAGCATAATAAGAAAAGATAGGGAATTAGCCTTACGATCATCAGGTGGAGTTGCCATCTTGGCACATGAGTCTTTAGACTTCCCTACCATCAAAATAGATTCAAATCTGGAGGTTGTCGCAATTACTACCTACCTGCTAAAGAAAGTTACTATTTGCAATATGTTTATTCCTCCATCCACTCCCTTTTCCCTGCAAGATCTAAATAACATCTTCATTAAACTACCTCCCCCTTACATCATATGCGGAGACTTTAATTCCCACAATATTATGTGGGGCTCTGTCAAAACAGATATCAGAGGATCAACCCTTCAGGACTTCTTAATTTCTAACAATATTTCGCTCCTTAATCCTCCAGCCCATACACATGTTTGCTTATCTTCCTTATCCTTCTCATCCCTAGACCTTTCCTTATGCTCTCCAGACCTCTATCCTATCCTTCAATGGGACATCATGGAGGATTTACATGGCAGTGATCATTTCCAAATCAAAATCTCCCCTATTGGATGGCACGACTCTAATCTGCCCAGAAAAACCTATAACGTTTCCAAAGCAGACTGGTCCAAATTTCGTGATGACTTCATTCTTCCGAACTTAGAATCCGTTGATGAGGATCTAGCATTAGAATCCTTTGTTTCCTCTATCCTATCTACTGCTAATACCAGCATTCCTCATCGCCAAATATTACATCATAAATCTCCAGTCCCCTGGTGGAATGAAAGCTGCGATCAGAGAAAGAAAGTCAGCTTTAAACCGCTTTAAACACTGTCCCATCCTGGAAAATCTCATCTCATAAGAGATGTCGTGTAAAAGCTTGTAGGATAATTTTAAATTCTAAGAGAACTTCCTGGTCTGACTACGTCAGTTCTATAAACTTAACTCTTAGTAGTGGCAACTTTTGGCACAAAATTAAAAGATTCCGAGGTAGACCTTTTCAACCAATTCAAGGTTTAATATATGAAATAAATAAAATAAATTATTTTTTTTATCGGGAGACGATCACATAAGTTTTTCTCAGCGAAATCATAGGTCCTCTCAAATTGAAAATTTCGACGTTGACTCTGTGTGACTATAAATATATATATATATATATATATATATATATATATATATATATATATATATATATATATATATATATATATATATATATATATATATATATATATATATATATATATCTAATCCTTATCTTTTCCATGAGTACTAGACTCATAATTTGATTTTATGGTCGCTAAATGATCTCGATATCGATGCGACCTAAACTACTAAAATTCTATCTCTCTCTTTTTCAATATATTTTGAAGGGTTGCCCAACAAGCACTGATGCACTGAATTCCGTAACTTACAGTTTAATGAGTAATAACATTTCAAGCAGTATTGCCGCTATTATGTTTCAAAGTTTTGACACTCTTAATGAAAAAACTTTTTATATATAGATAACTTCCTTTTTAGTAAAAAAAGCATATGGGCTACATTTCCGAATATTCCAAGATTAATCCTCAAGTATGTTCGCGATGTCTTTTCCCTCATCTTCCATCACTCATTTCTTTTGTTCTTTTTACCTTCCATGCAGTCGTGCGCTACCAAACAGTCACCAAACCTTTAAAACAAACATTCCATGATTTATTTTTAAACAGATTTTAACGGAAAATCTCGATCGTGCAGCAAAAGCATCCGGACAAACTATTCGTAATATTTCGTAAGGAATTTTTTCTCGCTCCATTTCAAAGGCTCCTAATAGAATTGTGTTTTTAAATTGGGATTTTTATAAGCCCATTTCGAGTTATTTTCGTACGTGATTGATGGTTTTATCATTAAGATTGTTTAGATGCCGTTTTGGTGGAATTAGTTTGATTGGAGGGTAAGCTCTGAAGTGACAGCGTGGCGTTATTATTCGATTTATGGAAATCTCACTATATTTAGATTACAATTTTATTAAATTACTGACCCTGGTGATTAATGTTTAGTTGGAATTTCAGAAATAAGTTAAAATACTATAGATATTATAAAGTTATAAAGTCCAATTCTTCTGGAGATTTCACCAGTCTGATTTTCTCTGCTGATACTAATATTGTCTCCCAAGTAGTTAAAAGATGTAGTTTCATCTACTCTGATGTTATAAATGTAAACGCTTCCACCAAGTACTAAGTTTGTCATAATTTGGATTATTGCGAAGTTGTTTTTTAGTCCCACTTTCTTGGGGTGTTCATTGAGATCTTTTAATATTACTATAGCATCATCCAGATGATCGGCTATTAAAACCAGGTTACCGGTGAATCTCAAGTGTCCCATCATGTGTGTGTTTGCGCATGTACTGAAGTAAGGTATTGAAAAGTTTTGGTGAACAGGAGTCAACTTAGCGAATACCTCTTTCTTAAAAAACACCTATATCAAATTTGTCTGTGTTGTCGTGGAGTCGGACATTTGCAGTGGCGTTTTCATACACGTGTTTGATGAGAGCAGCGTAGCGGTAATCCACTATGTCAAATGCTTTCTCATGATCCACAGAAATAAGCACTAGAGGTCTATTATACTCCATCGACTTTTCTATAAGGTTTTTCAATACTTGGAGGTGGCAATTAGTACCTAGCCTATCCTGAAGCCAGCTTGTTTTCTCAGCTGGTACGAGTTTAGCTTATTGCATAGTCGATTTGTGATGATCCTGGTAAACAGCTTGTATATGTGATAGGAGAACAACTCCTATATGATAGGAGACTGATAAGTCGCTAGTTTTCGATATTCGTTACATTTCCCATGTTTAGAATTTCTTCTCTATTAGTTTTGATATAGCCCTGTTTGTCCACCAACAATTACAAATGTTTTTCTTGCCTTAAGAAAGTTTTCGTCTGAAAACTTTTATGCTCTTATTCTTCTCTATAATATTATTTACGTTCCCGGAGTTGAATTTGCTTATATCCTTTCTCAAAGCTTTCGAAATTTCTTTATTTAATTGTCGTAGTCGTGGATAGTTTATTATATATTTTTTCTTTAAATCGTTTCTCTCCTTCCTAAGCTCTTTGGTGTTTTGGCTTAATATTTCGTCTTTTTCTTGTTCGAGCAGCTGATTTTTTTCAGCCTCTTTGATGCTATTTATTATAGATGCACTCAATTTTTTGATGCTTAAACTTTCATTTTCCATGTATCTTATTCCTTTCAAGTTCTCTTTTATTATATTTTGGTAAAACTCCACGTTCTCAGGTGATACCGACTTTCTGTACCTGGTCTTGGCTATGAATTTCGTTCTTTCTTTCTTTCTTTATTTTCAAAGCTAGCTTAGCTCTCACCATTCGGTGATCGCTGCCAGTTATAAATGTATTAAGTACCGAGACGTCGTGGACTATTTTTTCTCTTATTTGTTGGCAATTTTATTCTTGTGTTATCCACATCCATTTATTTTGTTGTTTTTGTTAAAGAAATAATTCATCACGAAAAGGTTGTGATGTAGATAATTCAAAAATCTACCCCCTTTATCATTTCTCTCTCCATAAATGGTTATGGAGAATGGTTAATAACCGAGCAAACTTTCCGCTTCTTGCCGATTTCCGTCATCTTGCTTCTTCTTTCCGTCATCTTGCTTCTTCCCGATATTTTCATTAAAAATCGCCCATCATAAGGCTGTCTCCTGATTTAGGCTCTCCTGCAAAGCTATATCAATTTCTAGTATCAAAGCTGTATCTTGTTTCTAGTTTAAATATTAAGTAGATGATTCTTGGCTGATGCTCTTTACCTTTTTGATATTTCCAGCATGCCTCGTGTGAACGATGAAACCCACACCGCCCTCAGATTTGCTTTCGTGGCCCTTGTAGTGGAATAGGTTCCCAGAATGATGAGTAATTTGGTCTTCTCTCCTTCTAACCTCGCTGAGACCTATGTTCAGTTCAATTCTTCCTTCAGTTCCGCCATGTTCTCATCTGATAACAAAGTTCGAACATTGGAGGAATAACATTGTAGTAATCATATTGACATTCTCAAGTCATTTTTCACGTAACGTCGTGACGCTTCATAGAATAAACGGATTGAAACCCGGATTAATTTATGAATATTAGCTGCTATCCGTGAAACTATTCGATATAACATTAGTGTGTATATTTGTACATTAGTGTAACATTAGTGACGGCTAATTTGGATTGTTATTTAGCTTTGAATGAACGAAAAAAGTCTTTAATAAAGTGATAGAAATTAATTCTATATCCATGTCATTCTTACTGGAGTAATGACTGGGAAGTTTTGGTTTAGTTTTAATTATAATAAGTGGATCTCATTATCGAGACACGGAGATATGGTTAAAGTTCTAATTGAAAGAGATACACGTTTTGGAAGAAGGGGAGTTAGTGCATGAAGAAGATTAAACATTAGAAAAGGGAATATGATGGGGTGACAAAATTAGTAATAACGGTTCTAATGGAGGAAAGGGATGGGACAGAATGACACAAAAATGACATCCACCACATATAGGGAGTATTCCGGTATACAACTGTTATACTATAAAATGCGCCAATAGGTACTTACTTGTATTTAAATTTAGTACCGTGTTTCAACAACTAGATGTAGAAATTTTATCTCTCGCATGTGGTGGTATTTCAAGTGAAGCGGACAACGATAAAAAAGTGAGGTTCTGAAATTTGCATATTTGTTATCTAGGGGATATGAACGTGTACACATGATATTTTTTTTATTTGAGGTTTAGTTGTAATTATATATGAGATTCTATAGAATTCACCTGATTGACGGAAGGGTTTTTTTGGAATTTTATTTTCATATTGAAGTAAATTATAATAAAATAACGAATGTAGTGTTTTGTATAGAAAATTTACTGTTCTTTTTGATTTACAAATCAGTTTCCAAATTTGAATTTTTTCTCTAGTGTTAAACGGGAACTAAATATTTAAATTATTTTTTAAATTACTTCGAGACTATTTTAATTTTAATTTTTTTTACTGCAAAATAAAGCTTAATAAAATTATCAAATATCAAGTCATCAAATATCATTTTCAAATGATCACGAATCGCATTCAAGCCAGGACACAATTTACAACATTCTGTTTGAAGTCGTTAAATGGCATGTCGATGTTGGATTAGGATACATAATATTGCGAAGGCAATCTTTATACGATGAAAGTTCTATGCCAGTTGCAGCGCTAAGATTGGCAATGTCTCCTCCATTCAACATAAGCTTGACATTTTTTTGATGGTAAACAAAAACACACACCATATGTGTTCCAGAATCGCAGGCTAGAATACATTGTTTGGATCTTAGGGGGAAAAATTTTGTAAGCCTACCTGAACATTATGATATTCACCTTTAAACTTCTGATAAAGTTCGTCAATGTTGCACATTAGAAGTTGTTTTTGGATGTGTGTTCTTTCTCCATCATATAATTTCAGGGATACAAAATCTTTTTTACCAGGCATGATGGTACTAATGTCTTCTCGGAGATAATATTATTTCACCAAGTTCTCTGTATCAACGGATAATTTACGGCCACCTTGTAGATTAGAGGATGGATGATAAAATGCCGAACTGATCTACTAATTGCTTTGCTTTTCTCGCTTGTCACCTGGAAGTTTTAAATTCTTCTGCAGGTTTATTTTCACTCCAAGATTTAGGTGCTACAGTCAGTATCATTGTCTTCATAGAATAATAATTTCTCCTTCAACTAGTTCAAAATTTCTTGGTCTTGGTCTTGGTCAGTTGGGGTCGAACTATGTTTATACTTATCTATGGGAACGTAGGGTATATCTTGGGCGTTTTGTGGGGTTTCAACTGATGATTGACTACTCTACACAAGATCTTCTTCCACTATCGGAGGTGTTTCAACCGACATTCGTTTCCTGCAGGATGCACACACATACACATTTGAGGAAGAATTCCGTTTTTCAGCTAAACGTTTAGGATTTTTTTCTTATATCTTTCGGTGAGCTGGTAAATTAAATGGATTCAAGCACCGATTACCATAGGGAACCATAATAAATAATTAAAAATGATAAAACTTATTAACGAAAGTAACTCGCTAAGAGGTTAGAACAACAACTAACAAAATAACAGAAAACAAGCCTGACTTGGCGTCATACTCCTATCTCTTTCTATTATATAGCTTTGATTCGTTTTGATAAAGTGATTCTTTTCTCAACTAAGAGATGGCGTTATTACTCGTATTTCGTGGTCACAATATGCTTTATTTTGATATTGGTTTCTGCACATATTTTTGTTCAAAATAATACATTTTATTTCAAATTTAGGTATTAAATAACCTTATAATGAAACAAATAGGCAAGACAATAACAGATAATCAATATTATTGAAATATAACCAACGTTTTAATGTGTTTTTACATCATCAACCGGCTTTAACAAGCTGCAGGTATCACGCTCAGAGCGACATGTACGTACTCTAATTGATTTATCTTCTAAACTTATTTAGATTGCATTTTGCAATTTTTATGGTAAAATTTATAAATATTTAGCTTAATTTTGCAGTAAAAAAAATTAAAATAAAAATGGCCGAAGTTATTAAAATATATTTGAAATATTTAGTTCCGGTTTAACACAAGAAAAATAATTCAAATTTGAACTCTGATTTCAAAAAGAACCACGGTATAATAAATATTAAGGTAAGATATTGCGCATGGTAGGCGGAGCTTTGTTGACGGAAATATCAATGGGTCATCCATTGAGTAAAATTCAAACACCAGAGTTTTGATATATAACAAGTTTACTAGAAGATGTACGGCGTTTGTGTGGTGTTAATCTAAAATATTCAATAATAACAATGCGTTGTGCTGTATTTGGATGTAACTCCAACAATCAGCCGAAAAATAATTCTTGTAATGTAAAGTTTTTTCATTTTCCCAATAATGAAGTTTTGTGTAAGAAGTGGTTCCATGCCACTAAAAGATAGGATAAATTTAACCTGAAAAGAGCTTGTATTTGTTCAAAACACTTTTTAAATAGTGATTTCAAGGAAAATCTTCAACATAAATTGTTAAATTATACACCAAAAAGTTACCGAGGATTGAAGGGTGATGTTGTACCGACTCAAAATCTAGCAGTTAGTTCTAAAAAACCAGTATCGAATGAACAATCTGCAAGAATTGAAAAAGGGAGAGAAAACAAGTTGTTGCCGAGTTATTGTCCAGGTAATTATCACAAGAGAAAAATAATTGAAATAGAAAAATGTTGAATCATGTTTATAAATTTGTTGCTTTAAAAAGTAGGGTGTTTCATTTATTTATGCTTGATTAGATATTGGGATGGTGGTAGAAATAGTAATGATGGTGATGAACTTGCATAAGATGGGCTCGAACATTTAGCTATATATATATATATATATATATATATATATATATATATATATATATATATATATATATATATATATATATATATATATATTTGTTCTGTTTCAAGTTAAACGATTCCAGTTTAGAAAGACCCAGCACGTCCAAATATACAGGGAATGATCATTTAAGTGAAGGAGGTTAACACAAACCTTCTGAAGACTTTCTTTCACAAATGAAACAGCTTCAACAAATTTTTAAGTCTGTTAATGGAGAATTCTTGACCAAAAATTATTTGAGTAATTTGATGCTTAGAAGTAGCCACATTGAATGCTCAGAAAAAGCAAAAAAAAACTATTTTTTCGATCGCGAATGTAAGTGTAAAATTAGGTAAAAGAAAGATGATTAAAACTATTACATGATTACACTTATAGCTAATTCGCAATGGACATAAGCTTAAGAAATATATACAATTTTAAATTTCGGAAACAAAATGTTGTCATAGGTAGTACCAATATAAAATATGGCTAGATGTGTGTTGAAAAATTAATGTTCTATTTGTGACAAGAAATATCGAATTTAACTGGATATTACATTTAAAAACCAATATTTACAAAACATTCAATTTGCATATTGCAATTTTATATAACCACTGTATATTATTTTTTACATACATTTTTAAACTGAGAAACAAAATGATTTGTTTATATAAATTTCAAATACTCGTAATAAATAATATAAATCTATAAAACGAAATGTTTTTGTCGATAAATAAAAACTATTCGAACTATCGAAGTTGTTTTGTTCTGTAAATAGTGTCTTAAATTCAAATAAAATTGGGTACGTGTCTGTTATATACAATTTTGTAGTCTGTTGCCAACACTGATAAAGTATTTGTCCTTAATATAAAGCCTTAATTCCAATTACAATACATTTAAATTCTATTTCAAAGTCTAGAAACGAAAATATTTGAATTTTACTCAACGAGTGAAACACTAGTTTAACACTAGAGAAAAAATTCAAATTTTGAATCTGATTTGAAAATCAAATAGAACAGTAAAGTTTCTATACAAAACACTACATTTATTATTTTATTATAGTTTACTAGAAAATAAAATTCCAAAGAAACCCTTCTGTCAGTCGGGTGAATTCTATAGAATCCCATATCTCAACAACTAATCCTCAAATAAAAAAAATATTATGGGTATACGTTCATTTTTCAAAATTTCAGAATCTGACTTTTCGTTGTCCGCTTCACGTAAAATGCCCCATGTGTCATTTAGAAACCCGGCAATTGAATTATGAATTGTTTTACGATGAAAAAACGTGTTAAAATAGTGCAAATAAATGTAAAAATGCAAATAAAATTATTCTCGTCCGACGAAACTAATTTCCACCTTATAGGTTATGTGAACAACCAAAATTGTCGAATTTGGGGATGTGAAAATACTCGAGTAATTGTATAAAAACAAACCTTTATATCCTCTAGGAGTAACAGTGGGGTATGCAGTGTGGACTAGAGAGGTAAATAATAATAGCGAACGTTACCCCAATAGATTAAAAAACTTTTTATGGCCCCAATTGGATACTATGCACCTTAACGGTATGTTGTCTCAGCAAGATTGCGCTACGTGTTATATGGCGAGGGAAACTTTGGATTTGTTATGAACATGTTTTCCTGGTCGAATATGATGTTTCTCGAATGCCTCTTTCTGTGCAAGTTTATGCCTGTTTCTCGAAATAGTGATATTCGGTGGCCTGCAAGATCACCTCTCGACTTTTTCGTGTGGAGCTTCCTCAAGGACAAAGTCTATTCTAACAATCCGCCGACGATTACTGACCTAAAGCAAAACATGCGTCAAGTAATTGGTGAAATTGAACCGCAATTACACCAAATTGTTACTAACAATTTTTCTGAATTTTTTAGGTTCTCTTTTGTTAGTTAGATTTATGAGTTTGCTTCCCATAATCACATTCGTGTGCAATTTTTTTTTTAACTAGCGATTAAGTCTTTGTGTCATAATTATACGTCAGATTGTATATTGAGACCAAATAAAAGAAAATTTCTCATATAATTTAATTCAATTAACATAAGCTTAAAATTTTCAAATAAACTGGCTGTCAAAAAAAACTCAATTTTGGAATTTATATATGTTTTATGATATTTGATCATTTCCCCATGTTATATCTAAACTAATTTCGAGTAATAAGTGGAAATATAAGGCAGGAATATGTTTTCATGATCGTGCTAACCTAACCAACACCAATTTATCCTAGTTAACAATATAAGTATTACCAGCAGGATACAATTAGTACATTATCTAACGGCAATATCGTTTCAGTCGCCTTTCGAAACTTCCTTCGAGTGTGTTTGCGACGATTTTCATTAAAATTTTACGAAAATTAGTGATGGTCACGAAAGGTGCTTTAAAGAATAAACAGTTCTTAACACCGGCCAACGAAATTTATCAGACGTCTAATCATTGGGAATGCTCATTGAAAAAGAGGAGTTTTCCAAAATTGAGTTTTTTTGAGTCAGTTTATATAAAAATTTGAAGCTTATGTTAATGAATTAAATTATAAGAAATTTCCCTATATTTGCTTTCAGCATATAATCTGACAAATAATTTTATAACAATTTGGCGCAATTGCAGTTTAATTTCACCAATTACTTGTCGCATGTTTTGCTTCAGGTTATTAATCATCCGCGGATTGTTAGAACATACTTTGTTCTTGAGGAGGCCCCGCACGAAAAAGTCGAGGGGTGGTCTTGCAGGCCACTGAATATCATCCATTTCGAGAAATGACGCGACCAGGAAAATGTGTCCGCAACAAATCCAAAGTTTCCCTCGTCGTATAACAAGTGGCGACATCTTGCTGGTACAACACACCGTTAAGGTGCATATTATCCAATGGGGGCCATAAAAAGTTTTTAATTAATTTCGGTAACATTTTTCATTATTATTTACCTCTCTAGTCCACAATGCACACCGCACTGTTACTCGAAGAGGATATAAAAGTTTTTCTGCCATCACTCGAGGATTTTCATTTCCCCAAATTTGTTTGTTCACATAACGTGTGGGGTGGAAATGAGTTTCGTTGGAAGAAAAAAAAATATTGTAAAATTCTGCAGTTCTGCCTTTATTTGCACCATTCTAACACGTTCCTCCTGGCACAAAATAAAGAATTCCGAAGTATCCTTTATTAAAATAGTTATACAGCGGAATACGCTCACTATAATTTCATCCACCTTATCTCTAGGTCCTTCAGATCATTCCTTGCCTCCGTTAGTACCATTAGTACTAATTTCGTTCCCCTCCCCTACCTCTCCCTAATCTTTTCTCTTTTTCATGCACTAACTATCCTCCTTCCAAACCATTTGTCTCTTCCAATCTGAACTCTAACCATATATCTGTGTCTCTATAATAAGATCCCTTTATTACAACAAAATTAAACCAAAACTTTCTGTCCTCCCAGCAATCACTCCTGTGAGAATGACATGTATATAGAATTAAATTCTACCATTTTGTTAAAGACTTCTTTCGTTCATTCAAAGCTAAATAATAATCCAAATAAACGGTCACTAATGTTACACCGGATATTTTCACGGATATTAGCTAATATTCGTAAATCATTCCGAGTATTAATTGGTTCATTCTATGAAGGGTTACGACATTTCTTTAAAATTGACTTGAGAATCTAAACATATATATATATATATATATATATATATATATATATATATATATATATATATATATATATATATATATAACATATATTAGAACATATATTAGAAATATTAACATATATTAGAAAAATCAATAAACGTACGCCCGACAGCGTTGCCGAACGCCGCAAATAGTGTCGAACTACCCCGATATAATCTGCGCAGTCGCCGGCCCGCTATAAAAGCGAGCACAACGACCCGTGCACGTCAGTTGGACTCTTCAGTCGAAGCGGACAACACTTAAAAATGCCAATTATCTACCATCTATGAAAATATTAGATGTAATATATATATATATATATATATATATATATATATATATATATATATATATATATATATATATATATATGTATATATATATATACAGGGTGTTCGCTAATTAATGGTACACAGCAAAACTGCAAATTTGTTGACTAAAAATATTTCGATTTAACTCAACTTATATTAGTTCAAAAGTTAATATTAACCAAGAAACAGGGTTTTAAAGTTATAATTTTATTTCCAATTTTCGTCGTCAATAACTTTATTAAATAGTATCTTTCTTGAACGGAATTTGGTAGCGGGGGAATTTTTAAGATAAGACATTTTAATTTCTCGAAAATTCTTATGTAAATTGTAGAGGGCGCTGTCTGCGACACTTTTCTTCCTTTAAAAGGTCACAACATTTTGCGCCTTAGAGTAGTAGCGTTTTTAATGAAAATATTATTTTGTCCATCTTTTTTACGTAAAAAAGGTATACTTTGTAACATTTGTGTTTGCTTTCCCTTTTTTACCTTAGCTCTAGAGGAATGTTATCTAAATATTCCGGTAAGTGAGTTTAAAGAAATTAAGATATATTTCGCCGTTTAAATTAGGTGGTAATTCGAATGGACCATTGGGTTATTACATAATTACCATAATAATTACATAATCACCAATAAGACCACAACAAACGTTAATTTAAAATACGTGTTGGAAGTGGCGTTCGCATATTTATTTCTGAAATTGAATACACCTCTACGTGTAAACGTTGCTTCGTATGTAAGCAATATATTTTTTTTAAACATGGGGTCGACATTTTGCTGGATACGACAGATACGAGCAAATTCTAGTTTGGCTGTCAAATCAGCTTCCAATAGATTATGTACAGTCGTGATGTGAAACGGATACAGTTCCTCATCGTGAACAATTTTGTAACGGTGGACTTGCCTACCCCAACTCTCAGAGCAATGCGTCTTGTGCTTACTTCAGGGTTTTCGGTTACCCGAATCACAATTTCTTCTTCTTGGTCGGTTCTTAGAGTCTCCCGATGACCTGCGGAATCTCGTTTCGAAGGAAAAGAACCTGTTTCACCCAATCTGTCGTAGAGATTTTTCGAAATCTTAAAATTCAGCTGTCTTCGTCAAGGATATATTTCCAAATATCTTCGATGAGACCAGCGTCCCTTAAAATTTTCCTGCGCGTATATGCTTATCATATCTTGCATCTCTTCATTAGAAAACAATTTATGTCTGAGGATTTTGTTCTTGACTAAATTGAAAATTTTTCAAAAACTATTTTACCACAGTGTATTAAAATTATTCTTATTAATATTAATATTTTAACTATTTTAATTATTTAAAACTATTTTAACTATTTAAATACTCACAATATTAAATATTAACAATTAATGCAAATATCGCCTTGATGTATTTGTTTTAATCATAGCGTACCTACTTTAAAAAAAGTGTTACATTTCAAAAGCGCAATTTAAAAGAGTGGAATGAACAATTGAAACGCAGATATCTTCAAAACGGTAACTCGGAGCGATATTTACAACATATTCCTTATTTACATAAAAAAGATGAATAAAATAATATTTTCATTAAAAATGCGAATACACTAAGGCGAAGGAAGAATACACTTTCAAACGTAGAATAGTATCGCAGACAACGCCCTCTACAATCTACATAAAAATTACAAAACATTTAAATTTCTTATTTAAAAAAACCTCACACTACTAAATTTTGTTTTAAAAAGATACTTTTTAAGAAATTTATTGATGAAAATTTAAAATAAAATTATAATTTTAACATCCTGTATCGTGGTTACTATGAACTTTTGGACCAAGGTAAGTTGAGTTATATCGCAATATTTTTATCCAAAAAATCTGCAGTTTTGCTGTATACCATTAATTAGCGGACACCCTATAATATATATATATATATATATATATATATATATATATATATATATATATATATATATATATATATATATATATATATATATATATATATATATATATATGGTATACATATATATATATATATGGAATTTCTGAAATTCCAACTAAATATTATTCACCAAGACAAGTAATTTAACAAAATTTTAATATAAATACAGTGAAATTTCCATAAATTGAATAATAACACCACGCTGTCACTTCAGGGCTTTCCCCCCAATCAAACTAATTCCACTAAAACGGCATCTAAACAATCTTCATGATAAAACCATCAATCACGCACGAAAATAACTCGAAATAGGCTTATAAAAATCCCAATTTAAAAACACAATTCTATTAGGAGCCTTTTAAACGGAGCGAGAAAAAATTCCTTTCGAAATATTACGAATATTTTGCCGTACGATCGAGATTTTCCGTTAAAATCTGTTTAAAAATAAATCGTGGAATGTTCGTTTCAAAGGTTTGGTGACTGTTTGGTGGCGCACGACCCCATCGAAGGTAGAAAGAACAAAAGAAATGAGGGATGGGAGATGAGGCAAAAGAGGCATCGAGGACATACTTGAGGATTAATATTGGAGTATTTGGAAATGTGGCCCATATGTTTTATTTTACTAAAAAGAAAGTTATATATTTATATATAAAAAGTGTTTTCAATAAGAGTGTCAGAACTTTGAAACGTAATATCGGCAACACTGTTTGAAAAGCAAAATGTTACTCATTGACTGCTGAATTCAATCAGCATGGAAAATATATCAATTCACCATAGAAAGACACACGATTCAATAGCGGGTGGGAATTAATTCATATATATCATCAAATAGTTCAGCTCTTCATTTACTCAGATCAAAACTAATTTTTTTGACTAAGCGCACTTTTGGCTTAATCGGTTTGTGAACAAACTAACTGCAGGATTGATGAAAATCATTAAAGTTATTCAGGAGTTTTCATCATCAGAAATTCACTGTTTGGCTTGATTTTTGGGCTGAAGGAGTGATAGGGCCTTATTTTTTGAATACGATGATGGAAATCGTGTTACTGTTAGTGGTGAACGCTGTAGAAATATGATGACAGCATATCTTCGGCCTGAATTGATAAATCTAGATATAAACAATGTTTTCTTTCAACAAGACGGTGCAACTTCTCAAACACCTAGCCAGACAATCGAATTAAGGCAAGAAAAGTTTCCTGGATGGGTTATTTCGCGAAATGGTAATGTCAGCTGGCCAGCAAGACTGTGCGATTCTGGATTATGTTTATGGAGTTACGTTAAATCTTTGATTTAGAAAGAACAAGATTTGGTTCAGAAATAAACCCCAAACCACTGCAATAAACCCCAAACCATTCCATTAAACCCCATTCCACTGCACTATGCCCCAATAATAATTCGGGACACCATTCTTCTCACCGACTGCAGTTTGGCTCGATTTCTGGCATGCGTTAGCTTATCCGCAAAAATATCGGAACCATATATCAGGACCGGCATAACCGCCCCAAAGAAAATAGTTCGCAGAGAGTCCGCAGGGGTTTCATAAACTCTGCTAAGAAATCTTCTCAGCATCTGGAACAGCTTCTTCGCCTTCTCACATGAGTATGTAATATCAGCTGCAAAGGACAGCTTATCATCGACTAAGACACCAAGGTATTTAAACCTTGATGATCTGCAAATTTTATTTAGTCCAATTCTGACTGTACTGTTTCTCGTCAGTTTCCTGCCGAAGACCAGATATGTAGATTTATTCGCAGCTATTTCCAGTTTGCTCGGGTACGCCCACTCGTGGACCAGATGCAATGCTTCATTCATTTTCACTTCAGGACAGGGCGACTATTGACCCCCATCACAATTGCCAGATCGTCTGCGTAGGCAATGATCTCAGAATCCGGATGATTATCAAAGACACTCAACAGCTGATCCACGACTAGGTTTCAAATCATCGGGCCCAATTTAGAGCCCTGCGGACAACCTCTCTGTAAATCTTTACAAGCCGCGTCGGGCCCCAAGTCCAGTCTAACAGTTCTGTCCGAGAGGTACGACGCTATTATACGGAATAACTGACAGGACGGGTTCTTGAACTTAAGAACACCGCAGATCACCACACATTGTTAAAGGCTCCTCTAATGTCCAGGAAAATGTTAGCAGTGTATCTGTACTGGCTGCGCCCAACAGTCTCAACAAGCTTGTTGATCGCTTGCTTAGTGCCTTTTCCCTTAACAAAGCCGTACTGACTTCGGTGATGAAATTCCTCCTCGCCGGTCGTCGCGAGGAGCTGCAATCTTAAAAAAGTGTTCCAAAGCTTTGCCTTAAATAGGCAGAAACGTGATCGATCTTATAGCTCCCAGGCTGTCCGGACTCTTTCCTTGTTTTGGGATGGTGATGAGAAGCCCCTCCTTCCATCTTCTCGGAAATAACGCGAGCAGCAAGCAGTCGCTAAAGATCCGACTAACAAAGTCAGAAATAGCAACCGCCACCGTCCGCAGCACAATACCCGGAATTCCATTAGGACCCGGAGCTTTTCTGATATTCAACCTGAGCAAGTATTCCTCAATTTCTTCTCTGGATACTGAGGGGGCCTCAGTTCCAGGACACTCATAATCGAGAGCAGTCATTCTAGTCAATGCCAGCTCAGGCGTGTCTTCTGCTAGGCTGTCGTTGGTTATGAATTCATTAACTATGACCTCTGCTGTTTGATCAAAGTCGAAAGTGCCATCGTTGTTAGGATCGGCTCTAATGTTGTTGATGATGTTTCTGGTGCCCTTAAGTTTTCCCGATGCTATCTTATACGGGTCCTCCCTTAGTTAATTGTTCACAAATGTGCTCCAAGAGTCCGACTTGGCCCTGGCTATTTCTTTTCTGGGCTGAGAAGCCGTATTCATATATATTTCTCTAAGTCTAGATCTTTCTATCGAAACAGCGGAATTTTGATACGGCTCTGCCTAAGCCCAGCACGCCTCAGTTCGTCTAGACGTTCAGTCCACCATATCGGCTTCGTAGGGAAAATCTTTTTTTTAGGTACAGTCTCCTCCGTGACATTCCTCAACAGCCGCTCTAACCCTAATACTCTTCTGTCTATATGAGCAACTGTAGGCTCCCATAACAACCTTTCCAATTCCGTCAGACCCACAATAGCCATGTCCAACGCCTTCTCCACGTTAATCTTACAGAGGGAACTTCTGAGAATCGTACGGGAAATGTCATACTTGAGCTTCCACTGAAACATTATCAAGCGATGATCGCTCAGCGAGTCTTCCAGCACATTCCAATCGCATATCTTATTGTTCGTGTTAATGTTACCAACGGTAAAATTGATGTTGCTGCTCCCGAGTGGACTGCTAAAAGTAGAAAGAGCTCCGGCAATATTGTGGACCTGCAGATCTTCCAAGGAGAAAAACTCGACCAATACATCGCCTCGATCATTGGCCTCACTAGAATGCCACATCGGATGGTGCGCGTTAGTGTCAATGGCTCAAATAATTGAACCATTCCTGAATTTATAGTTGAGCTCAGCCAATAAGTCAAGTTGCTCTTGCAGACGGAATTCCCTAGCCGGGGACCAGTAAGCATTGCACAAGACAATCTTGCTGCTGCAGAGCGAGACCCTAGCCGTAGCCGTTACTTCATTTGTGAATTGGGATATTTTAAAGCCAGAAAACATTGGATTGATGATGACAATACAAGCCTTAAACTTGACAGCCTGATCAGCTATAAGACCGTAATTCCTCAGTCCAGGGAGACTGCAGACTCCACCTCCCATGCATGTATAGGGCTCCTGGATGAGGAGAATATCAATTTTCCTCTCCACAGCATTTCTTAGACAGCCAAGCGTTGCCGCCTGACTGTGGTGCAAATTTTGCTGCCCAATGAAGATACGATCTTTACGCATCATCACCAAAGTCGATACGTGCAACAAAGGCCTCCATCCTTCTCTTGAAGACTGTACATTTGGTATCTCTAGGCCTGTGTATAATATCGGTCAATTTAGCCTGCAAACATAAGACGCATTTGTGCTCTTCGATCTTACTAGCACTGGGGCAACTTCTAGAATCATGCTTACCAGCACAGAAACCACATGCCAACTCAGCTGTGCACTTCGTCGACGTATGTCCGAATCCTTGGCATTTAAAACATTTGGTGATTTGGACCCTGTCCTCAATTCTGCAAGAATGCCAGCCGAGATACACCGTGTTCCTTTCTAGTAGCCTTTTCCTAGTCAAACCATCAACTTCTACGACCCAATGGACATCATGCCTGTCCCTCGGGACAAACTTGTAAACCGGATTAATGCAAGGTTCTGCCTCATCCCATGTCTCCAGAAGATTCTGTTCTACAATCTCCTGCTTGAGTTCTTCCATTCTAATACTGGATGGAACGTTAAAAATTGTTAGCCTGGGTTTGAGTTTGTCGATAGAGGATACATTCAAATCGAGTCTTTTGATTTCTTCCGAGCGAGACAGCTTCTCGATGTCATTTGATGCTTATTCGATGACCACTTTGTTATTGCGAGTAGAATAAATTCTAGTTGGTTTGATGCCGCGCTTACTCGGATTTATCTTCTACATAAGTAGCTTTTTGAGCCCCTCTGGATTTTAAAATTCTTAGCAACTGGAATCAGCTTTCTGATGACACTTACCTTAACAGCGCTGGTCGAGGCCACGCTAGCATAGGTATGTTCCTTTTTGCGGTTGAAATTATCCTCCAGTAACCTGCTCTGTTCTTTCGCCCTCTCATTTTGATTAGATAACAGTTCTTTTATTTCTTGTAACTCCTCTCTGATGTCGCTATCTTGTTTGTTGTCAATAATATCAGTCACCTGATGACTCATCTCGTCCAGCTTACTGATCATAAATCTAGTAATTTTGTTTAACTTCTTCTTTTTGTTCTTGTCTTCTGATGCATCAAAGCTCAGTTCTAACTTTCTAACACAATCCACGATGATCTCCATCCTTTCTAAGAATTTTACCTTTTCTTCTTTAGGATTTCTCGGCAAACTTTCTTTAACTCTTTTACCTATGGGAAAGTCAGATTCTTCTTCAGACCCTGGTCCAGGAGTTGGCTCTCTTAATCTCTTCTGCTTTGAGTGTTCAGCGTCCATTTTACTCATTTTTCAGGCCTCGCAACGCCAGACTAGCCTGACCGGAATTTTGGCAGAGCCCGCCGGCCCGCCCTTGTGAAAGGGGTCCCCCAACCCCTTTCTAAACACCTCTTTGTCGTAGACTGGAGCTCATGGCGTTCGACTGGTCACCGAACGACTAATTGCCAGTCCTTTGTTACCGCTAGGAACCCACGTAGAGAGGGGTGTCGCCTTTAACCAAATAGCAATTAACAGAATAATAACTTTTAACGTCTACCAGCAATAATCGCACCTCGGATAAATCTCATCGGTTACGATAATGCCACTGCGCAAAGCTAATATATAGGGTAAGGTTGCTCAAGTCGTACCCCGGTATTATCTCGTTTAAAATTTGTAAAAAGCACCATGTAGTGCCGTAAGGCTGAACTATTTAGTCGCACGAGTAAATAAAAACAAGTGGGTGGCTGGCCGGCTTCGTGAGGCAAAAATAATAATTTTTTTTTTTATTATTTTAGTTTTTATTAAAATTTTGGGCTTATTTGTTAGCCTTGTAAAGAAGGATTATAAGCCTTAAGTTATTTTTAGGTTTACGTCTATTTTTATCATTATCTGGCAATCATTTAGGCACACTCAAAAGGTAGAATTTTTTTAGGTTACGTCAGTTGTTTCAGTTTGACACTTTGAAGATCTTGTCGCTTAAGTCGTATCTATAAATTCGTTATTACCTTAATCGTAATAATTATACCTTAATCGTACTGGTACGATTTAGGTATTTACTTGTTTACTAATATTTTTTATCAGCTGATGGATATGGCGAAGAGAAAGTACCATACTTGGAAGCAGGAGGATATGGATGAAACTTTACTGAAACATCGGAATGGTAAAATTAGATTTAATGAAGTATGTGAAGAAGATATAATATATCGAAGCCTACACTGCGACGACATTTGAAAGGTTAGAATAGAGCAACAAAATTTGGTCGATCTAACGATATGTCATCAAGCATGGAAGCAGGAATTAGCACAGCATCTGATAAATTTCGAGTCCAGTTTCTTTGGATTAACTACTACTGAATTTAGAAAGCTTGCTGAAAAATTTCAATTACTTCATCGCTTTAATAAGGAGAAGAAAATAGCCCACAAAAAGTGGTATTACAGGTTTATGAAAGACCATCCTACTTTGTCCTTTGGTTGGGGTGTTCCAAAACCAATATCGATGGTTATAAATAAAGAGTTCAATAAAAAGCCTGTTAATGTGTGTTTCATACATATTAAGAATACTGAATAAATACAAGTTTACTGCCGACCAAATATATATTATGAATGAAAATGTTTTATCCGCCGTTCACAAACCCTTAAAGTTATTACTCAAAAGGGCAAACACCAAGTGGGTGCAATCACAAGTGGAGAAAAGGGTCTAATAACGACATACATATGTGCGATGAATCCAGCAGGCGAATTCATACCATCTATGTTGATATTTAAGCGCAGCAGATTGAATGATGCCCTTAAAAACGAAATTTCGCCAAAAACAGCATTTGAGTACTCAAAAAATGGATGGATATCTTCAGAACTTTTTGCTGAATGGTTGCAACATTTCATGGAGTACACAAGATTAGAAAAAAGTGACCAAAAATAAATTTTACTTTTACTGGATGGTCATGGCACACATATAAAAAATTTAAAAGCAACCCAAATGGTTCGCGATTATGGTGCAATAATACTATATATTCCTGTTCACACTACACATCGCCTACAACTGTTGGGCAGATCGTTCTTTAAATCGTTGAAAAACAGTTACAATAAAACGGTATCTTCATGGCTACACTCAAATCCTGACAGTGTCATAAAAGAGACTAACGTTTTAGAGGTGCTTGGTAAATCGTACCCTAGATCGATTCGTATGGATATAGCGCTAAATGATTTTAAAGCAACAGGTTTATGGCTGTATGATAGAAACGTCATTTGAGAAGAGGATTTCGTAGCTTGTGTGCAAATCTCTTATTCATCAAATCAAGAACCTGCTGATGTAACTAAAAACACAATACTATCAGGCATCAAATTGTCACTCGCTAGAGATACATCGCCACCCATAGTCGGAATTCCGATAATTGTTGCATCGCCACCAATCTTAGTATCGCTACCAACAGTTGCAACGCCACTAAAAGTAACACCAACCTTAGTACCGCAGATGCAACACTGCCACCCACCATTCAACTTGGACATTCAACAATATCACAAGATACTGCACACGGTAATAATACTGCAGCAATTGATAAAATCACTACTTAAATAATAAAGTCTTACTTCAACACTTTATCTCCTATCCATTGCATATCATCAGTTATTAAAAAAACGAAGTAGAAGCCAAGAAATATATAAATAAGAGGAAGAAGTCTGTACTGGATTTAAAAAAAGTTAAAATAAGAAAAGGAATAAAGAAAACTATAAAAAGAAGGAAGACAAATGAAACATGTAAGAAGAATAAAAAAACCAAAGTCAAAGAATCATGGTTACGCCAACTACGTAAGGAAGATCGCGAAGAAAACATGATCCAGTACATGATCTATGTGTTGACGCGGAAAGTAAGATCAAGCAATATATTTGTGTTATCTGTGTTCAATCCCAATAATTTTTGTAGGTGTAATTTTTTCTTATGTAATTATTATTTTGGTTTTCTATGTGTAATTTATTTGGTAAATAAGTTCGATTTTGAGACTGTGATGATTCCAAAAAATATTGAATGTTGTTGATCTTAGACTGAGTAGTCTAGTTTTTATTTTTAATAATTATATTAAGTATTTTTATTGTTATTGTTATTAAGTTGTCTATCTTGTTATTAAGTATTTTTCTATATAGTTTATGATATCTTCACTGAAATCTTATTCTAAGTACGACTTATGTAAGGTACTTTTTTGAAAAACTTTAAAACACCTCTTTTGATAAAAGATTTTTGGATTTTGTAGATTTTGATACAGTACAAAAATTTTGTTTCATTTAAATTGTATATGTAATATATATGTAATTGTATATGTACATGACAGTACTATTTTCTTAGGGGGTACGACTTAAGCAACCTTATGTAGCTTATAGTACCTTATGTATATGTATATGTATATATATATATATATATATATATATATATATATATATATATATATATATATATATATATATATATATATATATATATACGTATGGGCTCTGATGAACCACGCGAAGTACAGTTAGAGGCGTTTGTTGTTGTTAACCTTCGTTTGCGCCCATACTACTTTCATTCTTTCGCTATGAGCTTTTTTCCTTTCGTCACACCAAGTTGTTTCAGTCTTCCTACATTTTTCTCTCTTTTTCTCAACATTAACCTTGTGTCTGAAACAGCTTCTATCCTGAACTTCACTTTATATATTATTTGCTGACCTTAGGTCCTCTTTAATTGCAGCAATCCATTTAATTATTTCTACTATAGCTCTACTCCTACTTTCATAAAATTCGACTATTTGTCTAGTTAGCCTACTACGATTCATCCGTTTTATGTGTCCGTAAAACTCAAGTCTTCTTTTTATCATATCGCAATATATATCTGTATATTGTTTGATTTCTTGGTTTTCTCGATGTCGGTGCTATTTATTTGTTTGGGGCCTAAAATTTTTCTTATGATTTTTCTAGCATACTGAGCGTTTCAAGATTAAATCATCTATAGATAAGATTCTATTCTCTATTCTTCTTATATATCTATATATAAGATTAAATCATCTCCCGATGATGCTAACATGGTTAGCGAAACGTACGTCGAGCAGTTGAAAAAAGCGTTTTGGTGTTTAGTGGTAAATCTCTTCAAGTTTAGATTGCGGGGTTTAGAATATGATTTTTCAGAAGCTAGAGCAGCAATAGAACCGCTGAATATATGCTCGACAATACCTAAGCAGTTCTTCAGATATTAGTGATACAGAGGGTACTCTTAAAAGAATAAACAGAACAAAAGAAAATGCCTGTTAAAAATACAGTTATTGATAATTCAAGAAGCACCAAAGAAAAAAACATAAAAATAACTATTGATAACTTAATTATTGATATTTATAATTGAACGAACAATATGGAAGAAATTAGAATTAAAGAAAACAAAAAATATTTCGCCCCAAGGAAAACATTTCAAAAAAACCAAAACGCTATTCAATTACGTGGGAAAATACAAGGCTGCATTAGATAGAGCACGCAGGGAGTAATATGTATCTTACAAAAATACGCTTGTTTCAAAAACTAACCCAAAGAAACGCATTCTCTGCATAGAAAATTGTAAGCTTTCCTGTAGCACTCTCTTCCCAGAAGAAGACAGACATGTACTTCTTAAAGAATTTTACAAACTTTACATTAATCCGAAAAACGCTTTATTATTTAAATCCAAAGAATAAAAAACCTGTGATGAGGGAAAGAAAGGGGGCCGTAAAACATAAAACATCGTCATATACATATAGCGTCACAAAAAATGGAAGTAATGAAACAGTATGTAAAGATCTGTGTGCTTTATATTAAACTAGCTGTACCCGCCCGCTTCGCTGGGCATTTAAAATTAACATTATTATTTATTGTCATTATTACAGTTTCGTTATTAAAAAATTTTTAACTTCCCCTTCCCGTCTTAAATCAAGTTTACATATAGTGCCCTCAAATATAGTATTTAATCTTCCCAACATTTAATCTTTGTCGTCTATCTCATCTTCTTCGATTGGTCGCAAATCGTTCATGAGCCCCATGTACTTATTAGTTAAAACGACATCTTCTTCATTGCACTGAATGATGTCATTTGGAAAGCATTGTTGTAAGGTCTGATAGATTTTAAAAATGTATTTGATTTTCTTTTCTAATTTTATTTTGCCAGCTGAAGAGCATAAACCTTCACATTCACCAATCCACTTTAATGCTTTACAATAACTACAAATTTTGGTCA
Organism: Cosmopolites sordidus; assembly: GCA_031761425.1. NCBI lineage: Eukaryota > Metazoa > Arthropoda > Insecta > Coleoptera > Curculionidae > Cosmopolites > Cosmopolites sordidus. Next base: position 128,030 of record JARFXV010001765.1, on the reverse strand, counting down.
TTGAAATTAATTTTGATTCTTGTTTATAATCAACTGTAGGATCATACGAAAAACCACAATTTATTTTTACTTTCCAACAAATTTTTAATTTCATACGTCGTAAATCTTCTTTCCTTTTTTGTTCTTTTTTTAATCTATTTTCTTTCTTTTTTTTATACTTCTTATACTTTGATTTACTTTCATTTTTTAGGCATTTATGACTACAATAAATAATTGGAAATAATTAAAAACTATCTTGAGATTGACAACCGAAAATTCGATATAAAAAGTTGAAAAAAATATCTTACTAATTTAATGCTGGGAAACTAATTTTTCATTTTAATCTAATTATTCCACGCTATCTTCTTTTTTTCTTTGTCTTCTTTAATTAATAAATATAAACATATACATATATATATATATATATATATATATATATATATATATATATATATATATATATATATATATATATATATATATATATATAAATATATACATTTTTAATATCTTTTTAAATCAGTCAATTGACATATGGTAAAAATTTCCTTAGGTTAGAAAAAAACAAAGTTTTAATGCAACAGAAATATATTAATTTAATAGTTTAATTAATAATTGCTTTATTAAAATTAATAATAACAGTGGTTAAAATGTACATGATAATAATAACAATCAATAATAAGTTGATAAAACCTGAAATTTTAAATTTAGCGTTTTTGATGATTAGCGCCCTCACACCCGCTTTAGGAGTTTGAACTCCGTTGCAGACGTTCTTAATTAGTCTTAATATAGCCCAAGAAAGAAAAAAAATATTTCATATTTTCATTTTAATAATAAGTTTAATATATAAATATAATAAGTAATTATATAATTATTATAATTTAATATATATAATTATATAAAAGCAGATAATTAGCGATTCTCATCATTAACGCCCCCGCAACTGGTGTAGGGAGTCCAACATTCATATAAATATTAGCCTATCCATTAAGTACATGTATTTTCTACATAGATACCAAGTTTCAAGTTAATCGGCTGCATGGGTCTGTAGTTATAACGGAACATCCGTAAAAACCACTCTAGATTTATATATTAAATATAGATATAGATATAGATATAGATATAGATATAGATATAGATATAGATATAGATATAGATATAGATATAGATATAGATATAGATATAGATATAGATATAGATATAGATATAGATATAGATATAGATATAGATATAGATATAGATATAGATATAGATATAGATATAGATATAGATATAGATATAGATATAGATATAGATAGATATAGATATAGATATAGATATAGATATAGATATAGATATAGATATAGATATAGATATAGATATAGATATAGATATAGATATAGATATAGATATAGATATAGATATAGATATAGATATAGATATAGATATAGATATAGATAGGCAGAAAAAATATCGATATTATACAAAGTCGATTAAAAAGTGAATTTTCAGCCCCTCCTCTGAAAAGTAGAGGAAGTCATTTCAACAGGACACCTAAAGTAGGTTAAGAAGTTAAGGACTTTGGTATGACATATATAAAGAAGTTTCCAGTGAATGAGTCACATGACTCTAGAAATAGAAACCCACATAAACAAAACATTTCTCCTGTTGTTAATCTAAATGAAAATTAAGAAATGTTCCTATTCCAAAACTTTGGTGACATTTAATTTATCATTTGTGATCAAAAGTGACACATGTTCTATTTGTGATGCAGGTGAGGCAAACGAAGAGCTTAAAGAAAATTACACAACAGGAAATAAAGCGCTCAAAGCGGACAAAGAAAAGGAAAAGTTATATGCAATAAAATTTACATTACAACAGACATGCAGCAAACAATGCCACTTCCCAAACTAACAAGTTCAAAGACATTTTACTTTTGCCAATTGTGGTTTTACAACTTTGAAATAAACATTGTTGTATAAAACACAGAAAAGCCTCGTTTTGTACCTGGAATAAAGATATGGCAAACAAAAGTAGTGTGGAAATATGTAATTCTCTACTGAGATATATTGAAGTAGACGAAAGTATCGTGGGAAAAGACCACTTGATTATCTGATCATATCATGAAGGTATACTTTCGTTGTATTCAAGACAAATTTCTAAAAATTTACAAATTTCCGGAATCCAAGCAGGCCACACCTGCTTGGATTCCGATAGAGATTTTGGGATAATAGAAAAGGTATTAAGAAAATACGACACTGTACTTTGCACTTCAAAGGCTAGCCGAAAAAATCAGGTTATTGATATGGCTCAACGCTTCAGTATCAATATACAAAACCTCTCCTGATTAATAGAAAAAAAGATAAACTTAATAAACCAGTAATATTTAGGGATGGTATAAAATGGATAAGAGTCGAAGAGCATGGTTCTTACTTATTCTCATATATTCACATACAATATTCAACGTCTGAAAACTCTTGCAAATGCCAAAAGAAAATCTTCAATTAAATTCTGACGTAATTGTTCTTATATTTTTGAATGTGCACTTCAACCACCACATCACTGCACCAAACTAAACCGAAAACAACTAAAAGTTAATAAACAATTCTCTCTACATACAAATTCCAAAATGAACTGTCAACAATTAGATTAATTTATTTTTTGTCCGAGACGATATCAACCCGGTTGCCAAGCGACGGTGTCCACAGCGTGGTGCGATTAAAAATGCTGCATCGGGTTTGGACTCATAGAACGACTTGAATGTATCAAATATTGTCAGTAAACAATCGAGTAAATAATATATATTTTTGGTTATTAATCGACACCGTGGCTCATGGAAACGCTGTTGATTGATACACGGAGTTTCAAAAATATTATTATAAGTATAAGTAAAATACTTATATTTATATATTGTTTAAATTCTCGGGTTTTCGATGAGAGTCAGTCAAAACAGTTAATTTTTTATCTAGAAAGACGCGCTGTTAACAGCTGAAGATTTAAACTGAAATACTATCTAGAATTGGGTGTCGACTCTTTTTTTGATGTTATTTAATACTGGAAATGTTACCATAAAATTATTTGATACATTTTATTTTTTAGTTAGTTTTGACAGAATATGAATTTAATTGTAATTACTGATATTACGTATATAATCACGGCTATGTTAATAACCAAGAATAATTTTGCAATACTAAATATTGAGAATTCATTGATATTATTATAAAACTTCTAAAGTAAATTTTATAAGAAAAAATAAATAAAAAAAGGAGTCTATTCTATAACTCGAAACTATTTATTAGTCTCACGACAATCTGTATGAATCTAATTCAGATTGTTGAAAACCGTTAAATGAAAACAGTGGATTAATGAATGGAAAAAGTGTTTGTTACCTTATTTGTCGAACATTGTGCAGTTTAACGTAATCATAATATATATTCAGCGGAGTTACACAATATAAAGTTTTATAGTAGCGATTTAGCTATTTAGAATTAGATCAAATTGAACTAGGTATTTAAAAATTCTTGGAAAAAGATATTTCACATAACAACACAATATTTTAATCCTCCATCCCTTTACACGGACTTGTTTCCATGTTAATATTTTCTGTTCTCAATACCAAAAATGTTATTAAAATGGGCTCTTATAGCTTTAACCGCTTTAATCGCAGCACTGTATTATTTCATAAAGTAGGAGTTCAAAAATCCTTTAACATGCTAGCTACTCTACTTGTAATGTATACCTTTCTAAAACTATTTAGGATATAAAGCATATTCGGAGAAAATATATATACCATATGAATATGCTTTCTGTAATTTGTCACAAAGAAAACTGTTATTTGGAGCTCTTTCTGAAACTTGTTTCAAACTAAAGCTCAGGTCTTGACTTACATCTTTTGACCCCAAATTATGAGTGATCTTCTTGTAGAGTTCAGTGCTGCTAATTTTGTAGAATAATTTTACCTTTAAAGTGTGATTCTAAAATTTAATCTAAGTTTTTTAATTAGTTCTTTTCTTCTTCTTTTTCTCATTTTTTTCTTGTTAGGTATCTACTTTTTTTCATTTTTCTCTCATTTTTATTTTTCTCATATATAATAATAATATTCAGCTCTACAGACCTAGTGGCCCTTGGCTTTTAGTTCTTTCACCCATCTTTTTCAGTCCAGAGCATCATTCTTCCAAACCCTGACTCCTCCATATTTTACGTTCCCTGGCTTCCAGCTTACTATCTTCCTTCTTCGTTATAGTTAATAACTCGCAGGCATAGGTAACCGTGGGCCTTAGTATTATTTGGTACACTCTTAGCTTTCCTGCAGTTGTTATATTCTTTGCTCTTAAAATGTTTTGAAAATATTCCTGCGGCTTTGCTTCCTTTCGCTAATCGTTTCTCTATCGTTTCGTCTCGTTGTTTTTCTCTTCATCTCCATTACGTGTTAATGTTACTCCTCGATATTCACTTTTTTGAACTTTTCCAATAGAATTCACTTTGCCCCTTTTTGATCTTATCATTCTTTCGCGGTCTTTTCGCCAGTTTATCCTAATCTTTGCTCGTATCATTCGTTTGTTCACTTCCAACATTAAAATGGTTAAGGACAGTACAATTGCAAAATATTGTTTTATCGTTTGACATGATGTAATCAAGTCAACCAGGCTGTCACCTCTATTGTCCCGCTCACCATTTCCATATGGGCCAGTTACAATTTCACCAGTTCTTGCTTTTCCGATTCTGGCATTTAAAGTCACCCATCAGTATTTTATACCTACATTTCTCCTTGTTTAGAAGTTGGGCCACATTATCATAAAATTCCTCAATTTCCAACTATACCTTATAGTTGGTGCATAATCTTGGACAATTTGAAGCTTAAACTTTTTAATCCGCTGAATGACGCATTGGGCTAATCGGTCAGATATAATTTCAAATATTACTCTACGGTCTTTCAGCTTTCGGTTGATAAGGAATCCAATTCCTCCACATCGTCTATTATCAGTACCTCGGGTGTAGAGTACGTGACCAATTGGTTCTAGTATAACTCTTCACCCTTTCTTCTTGTTTCATAGAGCCCAATAATATTCCAATATATGTTATCAATTTCGATTAACAGTTCATGCAGTCGGGCGTCCATTTTCATTGTCCGTCGTATATTAAGTGTAGAAATGTGAAAAGTCCAAAGACAGCCTGATCTAATATATATATATATATATATATATATATATATATATATATATATATATATATATATATATATATATATATATATATATATATTCAGGGAGCGAAAATAAATATAAATTTTTTATAAACATGGGTCCTATTCTGAACTTTTATGGAGATACAGCGGAAAACATATTTATGGGTGGCAAATGTAATAAAGAGTGAGAAAATGTACTTTTACTTTTTTTTACTGCTAAGTAACCATTGTTTATACCAGTTAATTATTAGTTTGTCATTGGCAAATTGTTTTAAAGTTATTTCATTAATTGCATTATGCCTTCGTTATTCTCTCATCGTGAATATGCTGATATATTATTTGTTTATGGCTTTTGTAACGGAAGCTCAAGTCGGAAGCTCAAATCGGAGGCCCCCAGACAGAAGTGTTTTTGAACAAGTTTTTATCACTGCTGGAGAATCTGATATGTTTCCAACTGCGAGAATTGTATCTGAACGGCAATTGAAACTGGATCCTGAGCAAGAAAAGGCAATCCTGACGTCGTTGAAATTGATACAGTCGTCTGCTTGGAGGACTCTACACATGAATTGTTGATATCCATTTCATTTACAACCGGTGCAACATTTGCAGGATGGTAATTTTGCCTTAAGGATGTAGTTTTGTAATTGGATAAATTCAAATCGGAGATTATACAAGTATTCTCTGTTCATCGATGAAGCGCAGTTTACTCGTGATGACATAAATGATCTTCATAATAAACATTGATGTTCCGATAAAAACCCTCACACTACAACTGAACATAATTTTCAACATCGACTTAGCATTAATGTGTGGTATAGCATGGTATGGTATGTTAAAAAATGAATTAGTCGGTCTATTCATATTCGACGGTCACATCACAGGATAAGTTTACTAAAATTTTCCACAGAATTATTTACAAAACCTGTTAGAAAATGTTCCACTTAATGTACGACAAAACATGTACTTACAATATGATGGAGCCCCTGCATAGTACAGTTTACAAGTGAGAAATTTCTTATACAACTTTCCAAAACGGAGGATTGGACGAGGTGGTCCGCACAATTGGCCAGCTATATCACCAGATCTTAATCTTCTGGATTATTGTCTTTAGGATGGGTTAAATCTTTGATATAAGTAACTAAAGTAGACACTAGAGATGCAACAGCAGTTATAAGGAACAGACCCGAATCCATTCACAGAGCAACCCGAGCTGTTTATAAGAGAGCGGACAAGTGTTTGGAAGTAAACGATGATTTTTTGAAATCTACAAAACGTAGCCTAACTATTTATTATAAAAGTAAAAGTAAAAAATCTTAAACATTAAAATTTTTCTTTACCCCTGTATTTGTAACAGTTGAGAGTAGGATCCATGTTGATAGAAATACTTATTTTCATTTTCGGTCCCTGAATATGTAGCTGTAATATTGGCATTTCCTCCTGAATCACCCTGTAATAGATGTTTCGGTTAATAATGTAGATTATTCGCAAACTTTGAGCGTTTATTTCCGTAACAAAATAAATTACCTTAATAACATAGGTCGACATGATTTTTGTAACATTGATAAAAATGCTCTTTTTTACGTTTCATTTAGGTAGTTATTAAAATAACTTTTCACAGAAATGGCCTAAGGCGTCCCATTTTTCAGTATCTGCTCCTCCTTTATACCATTAAAATTATTTGTACTTGACTTTGGATTGGACAATGCAGGAATTACCACAAGACCGTAGAGGGGGTATTATCACGGTATTTTACGAACATTTAAGGGCAGTTTTATTATTTTCTATAGTTTAGTCTGTTTTTGTCTCGTTTGCAGTACAGTCAAGGTTTTAAGTCGATTTTATATAAAATGGCAAGTTCTAATCGTCGATTTTAACGAACTAAAACAAGGCATATTTATTGGATCTCAAAAAGAAAGCTTCTAGGTGATTTCCGCCTTCAAGAAAAATTAAATAAAGAGGGATTGGTCGCTTGGAAGAGTTTTGCAAGTGCAGTGAAAGGATTTCTGGGCAACAAGAAATATGAAAGTTATGAAACCTCATAGATGAACTCTTGAAAGTCTATGAAATACTAGGGTGTCGCATGTCCATAAAAATGCATTTTTTACACTCTCATTTTGATCCGGAAAATTTGGGTACACTAAGCAATGATAAAAGGTGAGTGGTTTCATCACGGAGACAGAATCAGAATCATGACATCAGAGAGAGAGAGACAGAATTTAGATATAACGCCGACCCGACATCTAATGCAATTTCGCGGCCGTTCTCGTTAAAAGTATGTTAGGGAACATATAAGAACCATATAAGCAGGATAGTCACTTAGGACTAATGACTAGAATAGTACGAGTGTATACAAAACACTTGAATCGACAAACACGCTGAGAAGCAAAACATGTCAGGTAATTGTATAAATAAAACGGGGGTGTGTGTATAAAGACGAAGCATGAGTTATGAAGTGGGAATGTTATAAACAGAGGTTATATATGAAAAGACGATGTAGAAATAAATAGTAACGTGTAGAATTAAAAAACGACTAGTTTAGATAGTACGATATGAAATTAGTGTCAAATTTTCTGGAAAAGGTTTAGATATTTATATATCCCTGAACCTTTTCAAGGAAGGAAGTTCTTCAAGGAAGTTCTTCAGGTGTTCAAAACTGTTTGTTCTGTCAAAACTGTCCCATCAAGACGATGGGAGGCTTTGAAAGCATTTAATTCATCGCAATCCAAGCAAATGTGTCTAACTGTGATTGGAGCATCGCACCTTAGGCATGTTGGGGGAAAGCCCCTATTCATCAAGTGGCCATGAGCGAAATGACAGTGACTTGTTTTTAACCGAAAGCATTTTATGCAGTCAGATCTGCTGGAGAGGGTGGGGAACGAACCAGTAAAGAACTCACGTTTTACAGTCCACAATTTGTTACCATTTGTGGCTCTCAAATCCTAATTAGTTGAATTTTAGTTCTGACCTTTGTCGAAATGTCCCTGCAGATATCTTTGTAGCAGAATATTCTGGGAATTGTACATCAGCGCGCTCATTTCCCTTGATGCCCTCGTGACTAAGGATCCAGAAAAAAATCAACAGTAACCCATCGTGAGAGCAAATCTTGTAAAACTATCAGTATACATGATACCAATGGTATGTGGGAGGTATCACGTTCCAGGCTCTGGAGTGCTTTCAGTGAGTTACAACATATTAACCATCGGGGAGAGGAAGAATTCTGGTTAATCCTCAAGGCTTTCCCGAGAGCATGCAGCTCGGCCGTGAGAATTGAACAATAGGGGAGGAGTCTGAAGTATCACTCAGTGTCATTGTGAACAAAGCCGCGGCTTACTCCATCTGTGGATTTGGAGCCATCAGTATACACGAATTGATAATCTAGGTATTTATTCAAACGCTCGGTGAAGAACGATCTAATGGAGGAGTGAGCGCAATTATGTTTGTTATATCGTTGTAGGAAGTAATAGACATTTAGTTATGTAAGAAGGAGGAGTGACCAACACTTCGAAATTGGGAAGATGTAAATGGTAGTTTGTAGCTAAGCGAGCGAAACGGTGATTGGCGCCGCAGTTTCGGTTGTGTTTTGAATTCTGAACAACGTCCAACTATCTAATGTAGGATGCGGGAGCAGAGGAATATGCAACGCATCCGTAATTTAGTTTGAATATTATAAGTGATTAGTATAATGTAGAAGGGTGGGTATGGATGATCCCCATCTTGGATGTGAAGCCCATTTGAGAATTCTCAGAGATCGGTCACACTCTGACCTAAGTCGAGTGATGTGATCTCTCCATCTGGGAGACTCAGGAAGCGAAGGGAGGGTGCTGATACAACAGGAGTTCCAATCATGGACAGGGTATGTAAGCGAAGACAATGTATTCTTCTGCAGAAGTGGACTGACAGATTTCCAAGAAGCGAATATGAAGCAGGCTTAAATTTTTAATTTATTTTTTTTCCTTTATTTGGATTTTTCGCCACTACACTAGCCACCACTAACAAAATTTTGTTCGATAGGCAAATTTATTACAAAAAAGAATCACTGAGAAATTTGTCTCCGTTTGGTTTTTTGTTTTTACCCAGTGATTCTTTCTTTACATAAGAACAGGTATTTTTGATATTTTTTGAGCTTTAGATAGTGGCGAAAACCCCAAATAAAGGAAAAAAATATATCAACACGCCACAATCATTCAGACATTTCTCCTAAGGTAGCCTTGCATCTTCTTTTCCGCAACCCGTAGTATTGAGGAAGAAAAGCATATTAAGAGATCATCAGCATATAGTCTGTATTTAACGTCAGTTCCGATATATTGCTCTATTTCGTTAATGGCGATGTTAAAAAGTAAGAGGCTTAATACGGAACCTTGAGGGACCCCATTGGTCAGTGGAAATCGTCTGGAGACCGCGTTGCCAAGTCACATGCAAAAGTATCTGTTTGATAAGAGATGTTTGATGAAGTATAGGAAGTTTCCTCTAAAGCCTAGGTTGTGCAGGGATTTTATTATGTCCAGGAGATGGTGTCCTCTTTCGAAGGTTTTCCAGATATCAATTTCCAGGCCAACCGGATAATCGTTTTGTCGTTCGGCTAGGTCTACAGCCGTATTGATTGTTGTCAATTAGACGATGTCGCTTCAGGTGGCATAAGAGTCGTTGATGTATCATCCTTTCCATGATCTTACAAAAATAGTTTGTAAGAGATATCGGGCGGTACTTTCAACAGATGAACAGGTTTTGTTCCTTTTATGGACCTGGACATCAGGACGATGGAAGCAGATACCACGGACACTGGAACCCATCTATGTTGGGCGACTACTGCTGGTATGGAATAAGTGAAAGTTTTTATCGCTGTATGACATCTCATGTAATATATTTTTTATTTACATAATCAGTAGTAATGACTGCATAGATTTAACACGTTTTACATGTTTATATTAAATATTGTCTTTCTTTTCCCCACCACCTACCCCCTGTAAAACAAAAAAATATACGTATTACAATAATTAGAATATCATAAAATACTTCATATACACCTATTTTCATCAATGTTAACCTAAAAAAGTTTAAATTTGTTGACCTGTGTCATTAATATATTGGTGATCATTTGCTACTACTTTTTCCCATCTTTCTGTCAGAGAATGGATTCTGGGCCAAAAAAAAATTTGTTTTTTTGATGTCAACCATTCATCAAGTCACCAAGCTTAATGCTCTCAAATACTCAGGAGTGGATTTGGCTTTGGTCAACAGAAAATGAATTATTTTGCAGGACGATTATGCTAAACCGGATGCTGGTCGACAAATAAACTAACAATTTTGTTTCCCCATTCATTAAACCACTGTTGCCATAAAACGATCTTTAATAATCTGAAAAAAATTTAAATAGGTTGTCGTGGGATTAATAAACAGCTTCGAGTTACAGAATCGACTCCTTTTATTATAAAATTTACTTTAGAAGTTTTATAATAATATCAATTAATTCTCAAAATATAATATGGCAAAATAATGCTTAGTTATCAACTTAGCTGTGATTAAATACGTAACATCAATACGTACAATTACAATGAACGTATACCAATCCCTATTATTTTTTTTAAATTTATATTTTGTCTAAATTTAATAAAACATAAAATGAATGAAATAATTTTGTGGAACCTAGTATTAAATAACACCAAAGAAAGAATCAAGACACCCAATTCTAGACAGTATTTCAGTTTAAGTCTTCAGCTGTTAACAGTGCGTTTTTCCAAATAAAAAATTAACTGTTTTGACTGGGAAGGGTTTTTTAGACTGGAGGTTAACGCCGAGGTCGATCTCTGGAAGACGCGCGTCTAATCCTCTCATCGGAAACCTGATAATTTAAACTATATATAAATATAATTATATATATTGTAAAAATATTTTATTTATATTTAAAATAATATTTTTGAAGCACTCTATATCAAACAAGGGCGTTTCCGTGAGCGACGGTGTCGAATACTAACCTGAAAAATATATACTAGCTTGATCCCGTCAAAATTCGACGGCAAAGAATGTTTAAAAGTGAGCACAGGAAACATTTTTTCCTTGTTTTTTGAATATATTTAATATTCTCCACTAGCCCACTGTGTATTTTCATGCATATCTAGTACCTGTATATAGAGTCTGGGTTTGGGTCCGAACGATTTCAGACAGTAGTACTGTTGCGAACCACCGGATGGCGTGAGCTGCATTTTAATGCTGGTTTCATGCGATTTGGCCGGTTAATATGGTTAGGACCCCGGTCAGTTTTTCGCTTGCTTTCGAACGTACAACTCGAAGCCCGAGTGATGACGGTTTAAGGCCAGTAACCGGTCTCAGAAGATGCTTGTTGGCGTTTTATGACGACTGAAGCACAGGAAAAAATGTCCTTGTTTTTTGAATATTTTTAATATTCTCCACTACCCACTGTGTATTTTTATCAATTTACATTTATTATCAACTTTAAAAGATAACTATAAATTTGTAGAAATTTCCGATATTGATAAATGTATATCTGCAGAAATTCCGGACTAACAAAACATTATATAATTTAGTTAAGTCACATATGGTGCACGGCCCTTGTGGTTATCTGAACCAACGATCACATTTGTATGGTTGAAAGTAAGTGTTCTATAGACATTTACACACAAAACAAAGCAAAACGTTAATGGTTATCCTCTCTATCGATGAAGATATAATGGACTATCACTAAATATTTATGGAAAATATGTTCAAATTGATAACCGATACATACTTCCATGCAATCCATTCCTTTTAATGTATTTTCAAGCTCATGTTATGTTGAACTATATGTAAGTGTTCATAGTGTAAAGTATATACACAAATATGTATACAAGGGGCATCATTGTGCTAATATACAAATTAATAATGCTGAGAAAGATATGCTTCATCATAATGAAGTGTCAACACTTTAGAATACCCGCTACGTCAGTTCCCGTTAAGCTGCCTACAGAATATTCTCATATCCAATGCATGAAACATCTCATGTATAATCTTATACTGGGTATTCTTGAATTTATCTTGGGATTGATGATGGGTCTGATGATTTCATAATTAGATTTACCATACTGTTTCTTGGAATGCTTAGCTGGTTTATATTTTAAGTTATTCAATCTTTCTTCTTTGACCATTATCGGGTCATGAAGTGAATTTTACAGTATAATTAATTTTATACTGATATTTGATATTTACTTTTTAGTGTTGATTCACTGTTGATCAAAATACTTAGTAGCACTGTTACAAACCACCGGATGGCGTGAGCTGCATTTCAATACTGCTTTGATCCGATTTGGCCGATTAATATGGTCAGGACATTGGTCAATTCTTCAGTTGCTTTCGAACGTACAACTCGAAGCCCGACTGATGACGGCTAAAGGCCAGAAACCGGTCTCGTGAGATACTTGTTTGGCATTTGATGGCGACTGAAGAATTGATTGTTTTTTCAATTTTTTTAAATGTAAATGGGGTAAATCTCTCTATTGAAACCCGATAGTATATAAAAAATATATACTTCACGAAAGATTTTTTGTGGTTAATTAATCGCAATAATTCCTTTGAATAATTAATCGCAATAAACTTTTGAAACCAATACGCGTACAAATAAATCGGGCCTATTATTGGGAGTTGTCACATGAATGTATTTTATTTTTTATGTCCGGCCACAAAGAATTACAGGTAAAAGTTAAAAAAACATCTGGTTGTCCAAAGTTTCTAAAAATTTTGCATGTTTGCAAGATTGCATGTTGATAATTCGGCATCATGTTTCATAGGCTACCAATAAAGCTAGAAGGTAATATTACAATTCGTCCATCTTTGAGTTTTTCATTATCGGCTCTCACCTGCAAAGTATCTGCAAGACCAATCTATGTATCAACTCGCAATTTTTTTTACTGGTTACTGATAAACTTTATTCTATCACCTTTAATATGGCAGTAATAATTAACAATTATTTGATGAGTTTATTTTTCCGCCTTAATTAATGGATTAAAATTCTCTCTAGGAGAATTACCTCGAATCATAAACCTCTAGGAAATATATTTTTGCATTGAAATTTTTGCATTGCAATTGAATATATTTTTGCATTGAGTATTTGACGTACTTTAGTTTTTCGTTCACCGCCAGTTAGCATAAAAATATGCCAGCCTAGCTCCCCACATGGCCATATAAGTACGTATGACATTGAACAGTAATGCATACTGTTATAATCAATATTTTCTAATCCTCCCTCGTTTGGGTACACGGCAATATGCCGATAACAGGGAAGGGCCCTATCCACCGATTCAAATAAACCTGCTATTTCTGAACATGTGGGATGATTATATTATCGAGGATCTGATTGATGCTCCTGACAAAACCGTATAACAACAATTCAAAAGTTCTGGATTTTCTTTTAGAGTTAGCTCCTTTTTCTCACAAATCTTTTGATGCATTGCTTTGTATGATCGCACATAAGTATTATATTGACACATAATATTATTCAAACTTTTTAGAATATCCTTGTGTAGATAACTGTTTGCTGGATGTTGAAGTTTCATTTGGTTGCCTGCTGATAAATCCATAATATATAGTTGACCGCAAGAAGCCGAACCTGAATTTTGGGGGTACAAAGAAGAAATGTTGTAATAAGCTGTCCCAATAATTCTAAAACGGTATGGTCCCTTTCCAGAAGGCAGTTGTATATTTGAACCGGAAGAAACAAAGAATAACGAATAATTATATTAACGATCATATTCCCTTAAATTTTTTCATAAATCATCATTAGTGAACAACTTCTTTATTTCATCAGTACGAAAAGTACGAAAATTAGGTAATTGAAACTTTTTATTAAATCAACAAAGGCCAAAAAAACAAAATCAATTTCTTTCCCATGAAAAATATAGGGCAAAATAATAATTACATCTCTGATCTATATTACCTAAAGTGAAACTATGCATGACGTCTGAAATATATTCTGAAACAGCGCATCTCTTAATTTTTAATGCTATTTGTTTTTGATATTTTATTTGCTTCTGGGAACATTTCATCAGCTTGTTCTTACAACCAGTCAAAATCTTTCTTCGCTTATGTATATTATATGTATTTTGTTGAAATACATTATAAGTGGAAAATTTAGGAGAACTGGAGCTTTTCTGGAGCAAAATTAGTAGGACAAAAATTTCAAACACTATAATGACACAGAATGTTATTCAAATTTGTTAGAATATCCTTGCGGAGATAACTGTTTGCTGGATGTTGAGGTTTCATTTGGTTGCCTTCTGATAAATCCATAATATATAGTTGACCGTAAACGGTTTGGGGGTACAAAAAAGAAAAGTTGTGGTACTCTGTACCAAGAATTCTAAAACGTTATGGTCCCGTCCAAGATTACCAAAAAAGAGTAGATTGCAAATAATATTTCCTGTACCGTTGTCTTGAATTTCATTATCCCCATTATACACCCTAAACAAATAATTGGGAAGAACATGAAATAGTTCAACAAGAACCAATAATTCAACAAGACCAGCATATTCGTTATTCCGGGACAGCAGATCTTCATAATCTGTCGCGTTACTAATCTGCAGCCTGAATGATTTATCTCCAACTATAAACGGTTTACAATCTTCCCATTCATTTTTAATTTTTCCACAACCCTCAATCGTATTTTCCGATGATGCTCTACATCATTATTATATAAAAAATAAGAAAATGTCCTAAATAAACAGTTTATGGGAATTATTCATATTCCCGGCTATTCCATTATTAGAATATAAAAGAAAAATACACCAAACTATATACACATGAAAACAAAAATCTTAAACTTTATGTCAAAAACATGCAGCAGTCAAATATACAATTAAATGATAATTATATGTCTTAAAGAAAGTAAATAAACGGTTTTATTAAAACTTAACCTAATAATATTAAAATAGCACCTTACACTATATACCGTAGTTGACATAATCAAACACCTTAATAAACAAATACTGTGGTATGACATAGTTACGTAGATTTTGAGACAGCAATGCTGCTGCTCTATAAAAAATGTACTTTCTGGTTAATAGTTTCAAAATGTTAGCATCTGTCAGCTGCACTAAATGTATCACTTATCTGTGGTAATGTATTTTGTGTAATGTGAATTGTGTACCAGCTTAAATGTGCCCTATGTGTTAATTTATTGGATTATTCAAAATATACACGTTTTTTATAGTACCAAACCTAACCTAACATTGAACAGCAAGATATAATTGTCCAATACTCCAATAAACTTGAAGAGATTTACCACTAAACACCAAATCACTTTTTTGAAATTCTCGACGCACGTTTCGCTAACCATGTTAGTATCATCAGGAGATGATTTAATCTAAATTTTATCTAAATTAAATCATTATGTGGCCATCATCATAGATTTAATCTAGATTTTATCTCGATTAAACCATCTAACATGCTAACATGGTTAGCAAAACGTGCTTCGAGAAGTTCAAAAAAAGTGATTTGGTGTTTAGAGGTAAATCTCTTCAAGTTTAGTGTTTCACACCAAAGGTTCCAATAGAAGAATTCACGATACTCCAATATTAAATAATAAATTAAATACGTGCGCCAGCGTTTTCTATCTACTGTACATATAACGACATCTACTACACAAATAATCAGATTGGTTATTAGCAGATTTCTTATTAAAATGCTAAAAACGTTTTGAATCAAATCTAATATTTAATTTTAGTTGGCAATTTACTAGTGACTCATTCTTGAAATCACAGTTTATGCAACCAGGCATATACATTGGTTTTTGAAAAATACATTTTGTGGGCAATAAAACATTTAAAAGGGTTACTATAAATGGTCTCCGTGACTACAGGATTATAAAAAAAAAGAATGACACAGATTCGTTTACTAATAAGCTCTACTTTATTGCCTGAAAAATATCCTTAGTCAAATAATTATATAGATTCTTTACTGAATTGTTTATTGACAATATTTGATACGTTCAATTTGTTTTATAAGTTCAAACCCGGTTCAGCATTTTTAATCGTATTTAAGCTTAGTGTTTTACACCAAAGGTTCCAATAGAAGAACTGACAATACTCCAATATTGAAGAATAAAGTAAATAGTTGCGCCAGCGTCTTCTATCTACTGTACATATAGCGATACTTACTGCACAAATAATCAGATTGGTTATTAACAGATTTCTTATTAAAATGCTAAAAACGTTTTGAATCAATTCTAATATTTAATTTTTGTTGTCAATTTCCTAATGATTAAATTTTGAAATCACAGTTTATATAACCAGACATATACATTTGCTATTGAAAAATACATTTTTGTGGGCAATAAAACATTTAAAAGGGTTACTATAAATGGTCTCCGTGCTTACAGAATTATTAAAAAAAAAAAATTATGCAGATTCATTTATTAATAAGCTCGACTTCATTGCCTGAAAAATATCCTTAGTCGAATACTTATATGGATTCTTTACTAGATTGTTTATTGACAATATTTGATACGTTCTATAAGTCCAAACCCGGTGCAGCATTTTTAATTGTATCTGGCTGTGGACACCGTCGCTTGGCAACCGGGTTGATATCGTCTGGAACAAAAAAAGAATTTTATCAAATTGTTGATATTTTATTTTGGGGTTTGTAGGTAGAGGGAATTTTTTAATAATATATAATATATATATATATATATATATATATATATATATATATATATATATATATATATATATATATATATATATATATATATATTTATTTCTAAGGCAATATTAATTATTTAGAATTAATTTGCTAATCATTTAAAGATACATATGGTAATAGTTTGAATATAGACAATTTCTGTGTTCGTAATTATAGATTGATAGTATATTTTAGAAAAAATTATGTGGTCAAAAACATAAGAGTAAAAAAATAAGAATAATTTATGTTACAAATTACAAAAAAAAACTAAAAGGTGTAATTCTCTTAAACTGTTTAGTCTAAATAATCACCAAAGGATAGTACTTTGTAGATGCCTTTATTCTTAATTACTGATTGACATATTGGCATGAATTCGATAAATGTCGACATGCTTCTATAGGTGTTGAAAACCAAGCTGTCCGAATTTCTTACCACAATGCCTTCTTGTTTCTAATTTTTTGACCAGAAAGACGTCGTTTTAACTCTTTCCGCAGGTTCTCAATTGAATGTTAAGCGGATTATTTGTAATATCCTGAATTTTCTTTCTATATATTAATAGGAAACAAATTCTACAATTCCTGCGTACTGTAAAGCATATATATATATATATATATATATATATATATATATATATATATATATATATATATATATATATATATATATATATATACTTATATACATATGTACATATGTACAATCTAACAAGTAATTCCTATAAATATGCGTATGAAACTAAAATAAAAAAGATATAATATACAAATGTATTTAATAGGGAAATTAATAAACAATTCTAGTACAACCATAATTTAAGACCAACATTAATTTGACATTTCCCTAACTTGTCAGAAATGTTTGGGAGTGGATACTTGTCATCTATGGTTTTCTCATTGAATCTTCGATAGTCTACCGCCACTTTTGTTTACATGAGGATACTCAAATAGGGGAAGACCGAGGAGAATTATTATGTTTTA
This sequence comes from Cosmopolites sordidus, assembly GCA_031761425.1. Taxonomy (NCBI): domain Eukaryota; kingdom Metazoa; phylum Arthropoda; class Insecta; order Coleoptera; family Curculionidae; genus Cosmopolites; species Cosmopolites sordidus. The sequence goes on along the minus strand of JARFXV010001765.1, from coordinate 110,249 downwards.
TGATATTCTGTTTCAGCATATTTCTTATCTGGCTTTGGACTTCTTTCTTATGGATAATATTTTTCCTCTGTATTTAATTGATCAGTTCTAATAATAGAAGGATCGAATTTAGAATTGTTTGACTCGTCAAAGTTATTTGATTCAAAATTTTAAATTTCCTGTCTATTAAATTTTCCTACTTCAATGGGTTCAGGAAATCTAAAACGACTGAGTTACTGCTCTTATTTATAACAGTTGTTAAGACATGTCCATCCTTAGCGAAGGCTAAAGAAGATGGTATTTCACAATTCTGCATTTTCTGATATAGTTTTGGAAATCATTTTTTTTTTGGTTTGTAGCATTTTAATTTGATACTCGCGTACGGTATAACTAAATGTCCCGTATAAAAATTCAGATTAGCTTGAAGAAGTTTCAAGTTATCTAAACCGAGGAGTTTGTCGAACACGTTGTGAAATTTGAATAAATAGAATTTTAAATTTTGCTTTGGTAATTTGGTAAATTAAAAATTCTCATATTTATGGGAATATCAACCATATTTATGGGAATATTGCTGAAGTACTGTTGTAATTATAAATGGATGATTAATAATATAATTGAAATAAAATTTGTTTGCTACATTAGGATATATAAAAGATTTTGTAGAACCTGAATCAATTAGAAATTTTAAAGTCATATTCGGGAAATTTTATATTTGCTAATTCACTAGAATTATTACTATTAAATCAAATTATTGGTGGTGTTTGTGGCTGTTTAAAGGGGTATCTTGAAAATTTTCATTTTCTGATGAAGATTACTCAGAATAAAAGCACTAATTGTAATTTTTTTCGGTATATTCACATTCGTTATTAAAATCAGCAGTCATCTAACTGATTTCCTTCTTCATAGTTATGCTGACTCATTTCGTCTGTTTCTGCATTATATAATTCTTCAAATACGAATTTTGGAGGTAGTTGATTTGAAGTACTTGGAAAAGTTGGTCCGATGTTACTCGACTGTCTTGTGGATATGCCCATCGGAATTAGTTTAAGCAAGGATTCGTTATTTTGATTCGGTCTGAATACATTTATTTGAATTACTTTTACTCTTAAAAACTTGGGAGTTTGTCGGAAATTGATTTGGAGTTATGTTAAAATGTTGTTTAAATTGTATCGGTTGAGATGGAAAACTGGGCCTATTCTGGAATGCATTATGAGGAGTATGAGAATTAAACGAATTGAATGGATTTCTATTAGAAGAAAATTGTGATTAAAAATTATTAAAATGCGGTCTTGGACTAATTATAGGAGGTTTCGGAATAACTTTTGGGAAGGTTTGAAAGTACCTTGTATTATGTTCTTGTGTTACTAACTTCAAGGCTGTGGGAAGATCTTTTGGTGGCAAGCATCGAATTGCTGTACCAAAGGCTCTCTCAAACCTGAAAGGAAAGCCTTTAAGGCTAAATTGTTACGTTTCAGTATAAGTTCGTATAAGTTACGTTTCAAAATTTTGGCACCATCTATTCTTTCATGAATATCTATATAAGAGCAAAATAAATCTAAATTTCTAAAATTTTGCCATAAAATTGTTAATTGGGCTTTCATTAGGTAATTGTTTCATCATTAACAAATCTTTGTTCAAACAGGCCTCGTCCCGTAGACGTTGTCCCAGGTAGAAATGTTATGGATATTAATTACTATTTTAGTATAACCAGTTAATTTACGTATTAGACAGTTTAAAAGAAATACATTTTAAAATCTGTTAGGTTCATTGATTTTATAAAAATGATCGATTAAACTTTGACATGTTGTAAGATATCGAATTAAATCAGAATTGCCATCGAATGTTGGCACACTATTTAAATATTTAGGTTTAAATTCTATTTTTTGATTCTTAATATTAATTTGAATCTGAGTTCCTTTATTAAAGTGTCTTAAAGGTTCTTAGTGTTTCGAATTTTTCCAGTAAATCGTCAATATTATATTAAGAAACCACCAATTTGAAAAGATTTAGGTAAGTTCCTAGTGTCTTGTGTTTAAAACCACCTATTGTAGTGGCCTATATACCCAATCTACTTAATAATGTTGCATTATTTTATTCTGGACTTAGATGTCAGTCAGTGGAACGCATAGTATTCATATCTGGTTGTCTGTTTGGAAGATATAAGTTATGTTTAGATTATACTGTTTTTTTATTGAAGAAAAAAAATGTACTCACTGAAAGAATTGGAGAAACTAACTTCCAATGACTTATTCACATTCTTAAATGAAATTCCATCAGATTGTGAATCTGAAGAAAAGTATGATGTAGATGAAGATACTATAATGGATCTCACTAACTTGCCTATAGTTATTGAAAATATCCAGTAGGTTGTAGATAACAGAACAGAAATTGTTTGTGAAAATATTATGACTGATAATGGCGCCTGGGCGGAGGAACATAATATTCCTCTGTCTGTGGTTAGGAACAGAGAACTTGGCGCAATCGACAGATTATTGAGTTACCAATACTAAGGAGTTTAGAGAAGAAACTAGTCCTCAAATCCCGGATAATTTTGAGACACCAAGTGATGTTTTTTTACGTCTCCTCCCTAAAATATTGATTGATAAATTTGTATTCAAAACAAACTTATATGGCATAACTTCCAATGGAATAAACATTTTGATGGAGATACAAAAATTACCCAGTTATAATGACTACTAGTCAGCAAAACCAGAATTAAGAGATCATTACATTAGTTAAGTAATGACTAGAGATCGATTGTCATGGCTTTTGGGAAACGTTCACGTAACTGGCAACTCATTAATGCCTACTCGCAATTCTCCAGGGTATTACAAGCTGTATAAAGTTCGATTATTATTGGATACATTATTTGAAACTTTTCACATATCACACAACCAACCAAAATATCAATCAATTGCTGAAAGTATGATCCGATTTAAAGGTCACATCTCTTTGAAACAGTATATGCCCCCCAATCAAGCGAAGGTATAAACTTTAAATACACGCTGACGAGCATGGATACGTTTGCCAATTCCAAATATATGTTGGCAAAATTAGTAATTAACCAGAGAAAGATTTGAGATGTAGGTTAGATTTGACAAGAGATTTGGTACGGAAAGTCTGCCACATAAATTATGATAAATTTTTCAATTATCTATAGTTACAAAAATCGCTTCAGAAGGAATTTATTTACGCCTGTGGTACTGTAAGGGGCAATAGAAAAGACCTTCCAAATAATATAAAAAATAACAAAGAATTACAGACTGTGGGATGTCCAATTATGATCAAATATTATAATCAGCATATGTTGACAAAACCGACATGCCAAAATCCATCTATGAAATATGATATGAAATCCATCTATGAAAAAATGGTGGCACTGAAAAAACACATCACTGAAAAAAAAACTATTTTAAGTTAGGTTAGGTTTGGGGAAATACTGGTTTAAATTGCAGATGTAGTTTAAAAAAAATATTTTGTATCACTTCTATGATATCTATAATTTAAAACTTCTCTACTCTGTTTTCCTAGCGGTTGCATACTGAGACCATGGTCTAAAACATTTATTAAAGCAGCAATTATCACAAAATGTTTTTTGTACATTCTATAAACATTAAGGAACAGTATTTTTCATGTTTACCTAAACTTTCTGGAAAAAAAATTGTTTGGTACAAGGGGTTAAGGTGATCAACTTAAGCATCTCTTATAATCAAGAGATGCTTAATGGTGATTGAATCTGCAATTTTTGTCGTCCTCAGGCCAACGCCTTTGCAAAATCCCAGTTTCCTGTTGAATCGTCTCTAGGCTGGTCTACAATTCCACTATGGAATTGGCGTCTTGAATTTTGAAGAACCCCTCTGAAGACTGTCTTTGCCGTAAACTGATTTTTTTGATTTCCTGTAAATTGTTGCTACAAACTATACGAACGATTCTAAACGGTCTGGAAATCCTACTGACTGCGCCACTTTATTTACGAGATATTTAAGTTAACTTTTTAAAGATAGTTTACGATTGTCTTAAAAATTATTACGACAATACGTCAAGATTACGATTTTGCAGTTTTCAATATGTCAAACATAATAACGGTATAAGATTTTAAACTAGACTCTCTTAGAGCAATGCATTAAATATATAAAATTATGTTTATTAAGCATTTTTGTGTAGTTAGAGGCGTCTGAATATTTTAGAGGTGTATAAAATAGTATCTATGTTTCTTTCTTAACATTTTAGAATTGACCGATGACTTCGGAATTTTGTTATAGAGAAAGTTAAAAGGAGATAAGAACGGAAATATATAATGTATTATTTTTACGTAAATTGGAACTGTTAGAATAATTTTTTAAATAGGGTGTCCGAATATTTTTGTGAGGATATAATACGTGAGGTATTTTTCGTATACTATTCAGTTAAGCAGTATTCTTGTAGTTCTGTGAAGTCTGTACAAATTCCACGAATTTGTGCACCATCTTGTCTCAGGCAATTATCTTAATTTGAAAAGAGACGAGCTATTGATACGAAAGAAGTAGGTTTAAGTTTTCGTGAAATGGCAATGACATTGCTGCTTCTCCTCTTATGAGAGCATGAATAATATAGTTTGAGAATTATCAGTGTAATTCCCCACCGTACAACGGATTTTTTCAAGATCTGTCATACATAACAATATTAATTTCAAAATTTTTGAATAACCGCAAAAAAAAATTCTTTGGAATATTCCATATATTCGTTTCTATATTAAAAATAATAATGTGTAAATTCCTTTGATACATCACAGTTTTGTTCGTTAAGTTTTACGAAAAATGATTGATATATTACGAGAGAATGACAACAACAAAAAATCTCGATTTATTTTAACAGCAATAATTATAGTGTGTCGAACTCAAGATCGAACAAAATCGAACAAGCTTTTAGAGCGACAAAAAAACTCAACCAGCCCCTAATTGCGTTCCCAGCTAATTAATGGTAGTGAACGGGAAGCGGGTGGTGCAGAGAGGGCCGAACGGAGGCGGCGGCAGTAACGGAAGCGACTTTATTAAAGCCAAATCAATTTTTAATTTATTCAATACAGCGCACTCGCCGATTGTTAATTAATTGAATGTTTTTGTTGCGTTATAACTGGGCTGATTGAATAATTCAATTTAAAATATAGTCAGTCGATATCAGTCATAAAAAAATACAGACGAAGGCACGCGTACGTACGCAGACGCGTGGAATGATGAAATTTAATTGTCAAACTTTCCGGCGAAGTATTATCAATTTTGGCTTATTTCGAACATTAATTTAGTTTATTTTTTATTACCCTGCTTGGTTTCTTCCTTTCAAGTTTCCTCACCCCTTCAACTTCCTCTTTATACATACGAGGTGTGGCTATTAAATAACGAGACTGACGATGCTACAGAAGAAGTACGCATGCGCCAAACATCAGCGACCAACAGCTGTTTAGCGTGAAGCCTTCTCTTTTGAATGCAGTACCTCTCGCTTCTGTAAACAAATCCGTATAAACGTAGCCTTCGTTCGCATTAGAGTTGTTTTTTGGTTCACTGGAAAAATATTAAGTGTAGTAATACAGCAACGAATTGTTGTAAAATCTCACTTGAAACTTGGAAAAACCGCTACTGAAATTTATAATTTATTGAAAAAAGTGTATGATAATGAATGTTTATCGCGTGTACGTGTTTTTGAGTGGTTTAAGCATTTTCAAGATGGCCGAAAAGACGTTGAAGATGATCCACGCCCCGGTCACCCTTCCACGTCAACAACGGATGACAATTTCGAAAAAATCGGTAATCTGGTTCGATCTGACAGTCGGTAAAGTATTCGTACGATTGCTGAAACTGTAGGAATTGACAAAGAATGCGTATGGTAAATTTTACATAAGAATTTTAACATGCAAAAAGTGTGTGTCAAAATGGTGCTTAAAGTTCTCATGTTTGAACAATAAGAAGCTCGCAAAATTTTTTGTGCTGACCTTTGAATACCACTGAAAATGACCCAAACTTACTGGAAAGAATAATAACATGTGACGAAACGTGTTTTTTTATTTATGATATTGAAATGAAGCGCCAATCCATGCCTTGGAAGAGCCCAAATTCACCGAGAGACAAAAAAGTTCCTGAGGGCCATTACTACCTTCACGTTCTTGCTGAACTCTGTGAAAGAATAAGGAAGAAACGACCCGAATTGTGAAGGACAAATCATGTGTTCTCCACCAAGACAATGCCCCGGCTCATTCCGCATTGTCTGTCAAGACGTTTCTAGTCAAGTACAGCATATCAGTGATAGATCATCCTCCTTATTCGCCGAATTTTGCATGGTGCGATTTCTATCTGTTTCCTAAAGAGAAATCTGCATTAAAAAGAACAATATTTGTGTCCGTTGAAGCTGTGAAAAAGAGAAAGCTACACGCGTTTTGAAGAAGCTGACAGAAGAAGGCTACCAGCACTCTTTCGAACAATGGAAGATTCGCATGGAAAAATAGAGGAGGGGTGTATATTGAAGGTGATAATAAGTAAAAATGTATGAAATCAAAATAAAATGTTTTACAGTGTCAGTTTCATTATTTAAGGGTGAGGGGTATACCTTTAGACGCCTCAAAATGAGTCATTTTTCAGAAGTGTTTTTAAAGTTGATAAAATAATTGTATCATTTTAAAGTTTTAACATCATTTTATTTGATTTTAAAAGAGTATACGTTTATTGTTATTAATATTTTTTCGGACGTCTCTGGCGGGTGGCCCAAAACTGCTTCACTAGTCACCCTTTTTCTATTCATCTAAAACAAAAAAAATGCATTCTATTTCTAATATATGCACGGGGAGGATAAACATAAAAAACAATAAAAAAGTATTAAATTAAAAATTAAGTAAGCTTTTATAAAAAATTGTACTATTTTTTCGAAATTTTTATCCCAAAACAATAGTTTATTTACACGAACTCTTTAAAACCGTTAGTTTATTCTTCCGACAATGATATAGAGAAAAGCCTCCCAAAATATCGGCCAAATCGATCAATAACTTTTTGTGTTACAGAGCGAGCAGTTTTTGAAAACACAGTTTTGATATAATCGCGTTTAAAGTTTCAGTACGATAAAACGATTAGTTTTAGTGACTAACTGATGAATCAGCAGTCCCAGGCGTATATAATAGACCTTCAGCCTCTTCGAAAAGCTGGTTTTTTTCAACCTACGGCTGTTTTCGAGCTGTACGAGCTGCTTTTGCCTCGAAAAGGCTCCTCCGGTTGTCTCGTTAATCGCGCCTCATCGTTGGTTTCGGCGAAAATTTTGACATAGGTGCCAATAATTATACTTGCACTATACAATAAAAATACACTTGCACTATCACTTGTACTTGGCAGGAAACTTTCTCCGAGTTTATCAGTAAATTCAAAATAAATCATTCAAAGTAAATCAGTAAATATTATATAAGAACATAAAAAAGACATCTTAAATAATATAAAAAGCACTGGAATGTCTGCACATCGTATTAAAAACAATCATTTTATAAATATAAACAATGTTAAATTATTATATTCAGAAAAGAAAAGTAAAAAAATTAGATCTACTAGAAATTTTGGAAATAAAAATATCCTTAAGGAATGGTCGTATAATAACAACGAATGATCAGCTAATTTTCCAAAACATCCCGGTAATAGATAAGACCATATTGTAATTGAATAGGCCGGTTTTTAACTGCTGATATTTACAGCTCAGCATTTAAGGTTTGGTTGCGCTGTAACCTAACGGCTAACGCCTCAGAGCTCATTCGAAGCAGTACATTCATCGTGCTAACATCGGTTAAGTACTGTACATTCGCAGAACTGTCTCTGTTAGACAGTGACCCACTCACTCTTTTGTTTGCGCATCTCAGAGGCCAAGATGCTGATTAAGCTGTCTGGGGCGCAATATGCGGACTCTGGCAATATGTGGTCTGGTTGTTGTTTTCTTATTTATTCAAAGACTTCTGGCAAACAAATGGTTGTGTGCCATTCAGAATTGACCGTTCTACGATTCCTAGTGGCACTGTAGTCGTATGCGTGCAAAACAGGCGACCATTTGCTTCGAAGTGCTTATGCGCGAGCAACTTTTGTTGGGTTTGGCTCATTTTGAAAGACCCATACAGTCGACTGCTGTTTACTTTCAGGCTCATACGCATGAATTCAAAATTCGTCAACTGTGTAGGTGTTATATACTAGTGTAGGCACCTCGATTTGTATTTTTGAGCATTTCTGTGCACCAATCCACACGAGCTTTTTTGACCGATTGTCAAATTATGCGAAACTCAACGCGCACAAATCTTTTTCCCGTCTAATTGTTCATACAAAATCTTCTGTAGGTTTGTCATACTAATGCCCAGGAATGTTTCAACCTTACGATATGTCGCTTGACAATCTTGGTTTATCAGTTCGCGCACAGTATCAATGTTATCTGGTACAACAACCGATTTTGAACGACCATCTTTATATTCGACCGTGAGCGAACGACGGCCACGATTGATTTAATTGAATCAATAATATACAGTGCTTTTAGATGGGGCTTCATCGTCGAAGTGGTGTGATCTATGCACTGTTATTGAGATAATCCACGTCGAAAATCGTAGTAAATCATCGCACGAAAATGCTCATGAGTTAATTCCATTTTTTGACTGAGATGAAATTTTCAGGTCGCTAAACAACACAAATAGCGACCGCATGACAAAACGTTCTGAGTACGTATGCAGTCAACAATGCCAAACTTTACGATGTATATGTCCGATGGTGTCTATCAGCACTATTGTTCCCAATTCTGGATACATAAATAGCAATCATCGTAGTTGTGGTAGTAGCAGTAAAGCCATTATTCCCATTTGGGATATAGGGTCTTGGTCAAGTGTTTCTAATTACGCTTATCGCTTGCCAGGAATTCCATCTCCGCGAGTGACTTACCAGTTTCCTACTGCGATCTCTTTCTCCATGTTTCTCTAGAGGCGCTCGACATTCCCCTCCGGATATCATTTTTTGTGTCTCTCCTTTCTTAATGTGTGACCCAGTCATCCGAACATCCTTCTTCTTTTCTTCTTGCCTATTGGTTCTTGCCCCTTTGTTGCCATAAATCTTCGGATTTTATATAGCAATCCACATAATAAAAAACAATGGTTAACACCAGAATAACCACGTTTTCCCAATTTAAAAACCAAATCAAAATCACCTTCATTTTACAAAAAGGATACAGAAGGTCTATCCAAGAGATGCAGAAGATTATAGATTAAAACTATTTTAACTGTTAAATAAAATGCAGTTTTTACACTATCAAAAAACGACATTACTTATTACTTCACTAAAAAATCTGATAAAGATTTTGCATTTCTTAGGTTCAATTTGTTCTGTTAGATTTGTTTTCTTTCAATTTTCTTAATACTAGCGGCTCAGTTTTTAGACACCTTTTTTAAATTAAATTAAAACTGGTTTAAAAAAGTAATATTTGCTTGGTTTTCTCTAACCTTAAAATTTCTTTGAAGACTGGAAAACATAGAGATTATTAAACTTCTCCAAAGTATGACAAAAAGTAAAATAATCTTCGAATTAATTTTTTTTTTCTCTCTCATGTTAACTGTAATATCTTTTTTAGATATTTCTTCGGCCCTATTCTGACTGCTGCTCCTTGCTATGGCAGCAGTAAAACATTGCCTCCCATATACATCTTAAGTACACATAACTCGCCCGGGATAACTTTCCCAATTACTTTACGAGTTTAAATTAAACTTTTCGAAATTGGAATTCGTCCACTTCATTCTCGCTGTTCTACCAGGCTGAGTTAAAAAAAAGAACTTTAATTCTCTAACAGTACGAACTTTACATTTAACATTCTTACTGTTTAATTAAAGCTAAATCTTTATAGATATTTTATTAAAAATTTATAAATAAATTTAAAATATTTTTTTCTTTGTTTTACACTGTTGATTTTTCATATTAAGTAAATAAAGTAATAATAAGAATGACCTCATGTACATCCTGTACTCTTCTCTGCTGAATGGCTTCTGTATTGAAGCCGTATCTTCCGTATATTGAAGCCGAATGGCTTCAATGTACTTAATAATGTCATCAGCCCATCTTGCTTCGGTCTTCGTGGCGGTTCTTCTTGCTTCGGTTTTTCGGTCTTCGGTCTTCGTGGGTATTTGCGATCTAGCGGTATCCATTCCAGAAATACCCGGCCCACCTATAATCCCATCGCCTCGGTATATGGCCTGCCCATCTCCATTTCAATTCCTTTACCCTTCCTATGATCCAGGTGCAAGACTTTCAGTCTCGTCTTATAATCAAGCATACATCGTTAAGTATATTGGACCCGAAAGGACAGGACCGTGAAAGCTGGAAGCATGGTGAAGATGCCTTCATCATGCAGTAGATTGACACGGCCTGATGTTGTATGAGTAGGGTAATGTAGGCATATACATGTATGAGTAGGGTAATGAAGCTTTGAGCTATGCCATCTGGAGTCTATGCTCCTGGGAGCGTCACCCCTGGCGGACAGGCCAAGGTCAGACTAACATAATCCAAAATTTGCCTACCCGCATTGGATCAGCGTGACAGATTAGGGTCTATACTTTCAACATGGTATTTCAATATAATAGTACAACCTCAAACACGGTCCTCATTCCCAGGAGGTCAAGGGGCAACTACCTACGGCAGCGGGAAGACTTGCCCCAAGGCAGAGGGTGCTGAAAATCACCGGGTTAAATCAGGCTGCCATTGGACTTTCGACATTGCTACGTTTAATATACGGTCTATGAAAACGGAGGCCCGATTGCAAGAACTGTTAATCGAACTTGGCAACATACATATTATTGGGCTCTGTGAAACACGAAGAAAGGGCGAATCGCTAATTAAACTGGAACCAACTGGACACGTACTCTACACCCGAGGTACCAAGAATGGACGATGTGGGGGAATTGGATTCCTCATCAATCGAAAGGTGAAAGACAGAGTAGTAAAATTTGAAAGTACTTCTGATCGTCTAGCCCAATGCGTCATTCAACTGAATAAAAAATTTAGGCTTCAAATCGTCCAAGCTTATGCACCAATTATAACCCATAGGGATAAAGAATTTAAGGAATTTTATTATGATGTGGCCCAGCTTTCATACAAGGAGAAATGTAGGTACAAAATCCTGTTGGGTGATTTTAATGCTATAATTGGAACCACGCGAATTGGTGAAACTACAACTAGTCCATATGGAACTGGTGAGCGAGACAATAGAGCTGACAGAGTGGTTGATTTTGCTGAAGGACAAGAACTTTATATTATGAATTTATTCTATAGGAAAAATATCAGCAGAAAATGGACATGGAAAAGTCCATCTGGAGTCACAAGTGAAACATCATGACCAACGATAAAACAATATTTTGCAATTGTACTTTTCTTAACAATTTTAATGTTGGAAGTGACCACCGAATAGTACGAGCAAAAGTTAAGATTAACTGTCGAAGACAGCGCGAAAGAATGGTGAGGTCAAAGAAGGGCAAGGTGGATTCTGGGAAATTGCTGGAGAGAAGCAGCGGTTTTGAGATTGCTTTGTCGAGCCGCTTTACTGTGTTATATAAAATTCATAGTAAATGGATATATCAGTTTAATATGAAGAAATCATCAACAATGTACTTCAAACGGCTGCTTCAACAGCACCAAAAGAAAAATATCTCAAACAGACAAAAATCTCCAGTGAGACCATTGATTTAATGAAGAAACGACGGACAATGAGAAATGAGAAATGCAGGAAGTCCTTTTGGCAGGGTCGAGTACGTTGGGCTCTTCAAAACTATAAGAAAACCTATGAGAGAGGACACGCGCCGGTTTAACATATAGCTAGTACAAAAAACCCAGGAAGAAAACAATGGAATTAACAAGGCTGAGAGGGAAAAGAACGTAAATATATGTCTTAATGCGTGAGGATGGCACACTGTGCAGGGCGCGTACGCAAATGTTAGAAATGGTCAGAAAATTTTATTCAGTTGTATGATATCAGATCCAAACAGAGACAACAATGCCCACGGAAGAACAAATGCCAAATATCCTAGTGGAGGAAGTAACAAATGCTATATAATCAATGAAAAACGGTAAGGCTCCAGGAAAGGACAGTGTAACTGTCGAAATGCTAAAAGCTGATGGTCCGACATTACATAAAACACTGGCAAAATTATACTCAAAATGCCTCAAAGATCAAAAAGTACCTGGCTTATGGAAGAATGCAGAAGTGATCCTTTTGCGTAAAAAGGGAGAACAGGAAGATTTAAAGAACTACCATCCAATAAGCCTTCTATCAGTAATGTACAAAGTTTTCACTAAGATAATATCTAAAAGGATATTAAGAAAACTGAATGACGTAGAACCAAGAGAACAAGCAGGATTCAGAAGTGGATTCAGTACAATGGATCACATCCAGGTTGTACAACAGGCCATAGAAAGGCACAACGAATACACCATGCCACTGTGCTTGGCTTTTATCGACTACGAAAAAGCATTTGACTCCATCTCAAAGCATGCCATAAAGGATTCATTGCTTACCCAGAGGATAGACAAAGCATATGTAAACCTATTAGGATCCATATATGATGGAGATACAGCGACAGTTCACCTTGATGTTCTTGAAGTGGGAATTAATGTAGAACGAGGTGTACGGCAGGATGACGCAATATCGTCTATTCTCTTCTCGGCTGGCCTTGAAGAAGTATTCCGTATAGTGAATGGGGAACAGGATGGTGTAAAGATCAATAGTGCACATTTAAATCATCTTAGATTTGCAGATGATATTGTTCTCCTCTCACAAGACCCAGAGGAGTTGCAAGAACGCATACAAGAACTGCAAAAGGCTGGCGAACCATTTGGCTTGAGAATAAATCAGAAAAATAGTTAGGTAATGTTCAATAAATTCGCTGATCACAGAAGAATTTCCCATTTTACCATGACCATTTTATATATCTTGGCCAGGGGATTTCAATGGAGTGGGATACCGCCCGGGAAGTGCAACGGCGGGTTAAGTGTGGCTGACAGGCATTTGGTTGGGTCGACATAGTGTTTAAGAGCAGACTCTCCCTTTGCCTGAAAAGAAAAGTCTTCGATCAGTGTGCCCTACCCGTTATGGCATACGAAAGTGAAACCTAGACACTCCCATCGCAATCAATTCAAAAACTTCGGGTAGAACAGAGGGAAGTGGAAAGATGTATCCTTGGCAATACAAGACGATTCAAAAAGCCCTGTGCAGGGATCAGGGAACGAACGAAAGTGTGTGACATTATTGGAAGAGTAAAGCAATTGAAATGGAGATGGGCAGGCCATATAGCGAGGTGATGGGATGATAGATGGACCAAGGCAATCCTGGAGTGGATACCGTTTGATCGCAAACGTCCGTGAAGAAGACCGAAAGCACGATGGACTGATGACATCGTTAAGTATAAAGGACCCGAGTGGCAGAGGAAAGCCCAGGACCGTGAAAGTTGGAAGTATTCTGAAGAGGCCTTCATCCTGCAGTGTATCAACACGGCCTGATGATATATATATATATATATATATATATATATATATATATATATATATATATATATATATATATATATATATATATATGTTATATATGTTACATCTAATATTTTCACGGTTGGTAGATATTGTTTTTAAATCATTCCGGATGTCGATCCGTTGATTCTGTGAAGAGTCACGACGTTTCGCCAAAATCGCATTTGGCATTTTCAAATGTTGTCCGCTTCGACTGAAGAGTCCAACTGACCAGTTGGACTCTTCACAGAATCAACGGATCGACACCCGGAATGATTTAGAAACATATATATATATATATATATATATATATATATATATATATATATATATATATATATATATATATATATATATATATATATATATATATGTTTTTAAATCATTCCGGGTGTCATCACATTTGACATTACACTTATTTATATTTGTAAATAAATATATTATAAATATAATGTACATTATATTTATTTATAATGTAATAAGGCGACAGAAAACGCATTTATGCGAAAGTTTGTCGAGTATTTATTGAAGTACATCCGAATAAAAATATCACTAAGTTAAAAGTATTTATTTGCGAACGAAATTAAACTCTACGCGCGCTTCTTACAATCAAGGTCCCACCTTCGGCGGTCTTCCCATTCATTTGCATGGAGGCCTCTGTTTTCCATCGCCTTCTTTACTCCTACTTTGTATAACAATCTTGGTCTTTCTTTTTTCCGTCGCTAAATTGGAGTATAGTGGCATAGCCTTGAGGGCCAACTTTCCATCTTTATCCTTTTCATGTGGTCATACCACCTTAGACGTTTCGATTCTACATTCTCCATTATGTCAGAGGGTACTCCTGACTTTATCTATAATACCTATTTATTATCTTTATATATCTTTTCTGACTTCATATATAAGAATGAAGAACCCTCAATCTCTGTGCATTTCTGTCAGATAGCTCTCATACCTCTGCTCCATATGTGCTTTGCTTTCCATTATAGCTATATATAATTTTCATATATAATTTGGAATATTTCTATTTCAGATGTATATATTTACATTTTGTTGCCTTACAGCTTGGCAGAGTTTAGAGAGCGGTACGGTATAGCTTTGTAAAGGTCGATATACCAGATGTGCCAATTAATAATTTATTTTTTTCCCTTAAAAAAACACGTTTTATTTAGGAGAAAGGCAAAAAATATTTTATTCAAAGTTTGCGCCATCGCTAGCTGCACATTTTTCCCATCTTTCTGGCAATTTCTGATTGCCCTCCCAGAAAAACCATACATTTTTTGAGGTGGTCAAGTGATCAAGCGACAGATCGATGAAAACAATTGGTGATCGGAAGGAGCCAAGTATAGTGAGTACAGCAGATGGGGCAAAAGTTCCCAGCCAAGTGCAGAAATGGTATCTCTGACCACTTTCGCTGTGTGTGATGGAACGTTGTTGAGCTGGAAAATCACTTTTCCACGTCTTGTAGCTTATTCAGGTCGCTTTTCGATAAATGAATGGTTCAAGTTGATCATGTGTTGATGGTAAGGAACGGTACTAACTGTTTTACTTGGTTTTAAAAGCTCAACAACTGCACTGTATTGTCTTATTTCCAAAGCGAATCGGTTGCTCGAAGATCGTGGTCATGGATCAACCCACGATTTTCTGGGTTTTGGAGTCTGGAAATATATAACCTTTTTCTATCATTTTCATGGAGTCACGATCATTGCTGGAGCTGACGGAGCTGACGTGACTGGAGCATGATTCATTGCTCCAGTCACGATCCAATGCAAAAAACTATTTCTTTCATCCAGAAAAAGCAAAACAATGTTTTTCGCTTTTCCATATGTCTGTCGTTCAGCTGATGGTACCCATTTTCCTGCCTTCTGGATTTTCCCATGCCATGCAGACGATCACAAATAGTTCAGCGACCAACACTTAATCTTTGTGCTATTTGTTGTTGAGTTTTCATATCGTCTTCTTTTACCAGTGCTTGTAATTCGACATCTTCAATTTTTTTAGGTTGTCCTCGGTGTTCTTTGTCTATCGAAGTCGAAATACCTATTTATGAATCATCTAAACCAATGCCCATGAGCCTGTTGCTTTGGGACATTGTCACCGTAAATTTCCACAAGTATACGACGGCTTTCACATGCGTTTTTCTGTTGATTGGACAAGAAAAGCAATACGGGCCGCAAATGTTCTTTATTTGGCTCCAAACTAGAAAAGAATATGATGATAACTCGAAATCGTTTAAACAACAATGACGTTTTGAAAGGTAACTGTCGTAGCAATAAAATGAGATAAGAGATTAAATTGTAAACAGAAAATGTGTTTCTAACGCCATCTCTTAAAAAAATTAAAAATTATTAACCGCTGTACCTGGTATATCAAATGGGTCTCAAGATTATGTACCAGACCTTTGTCTGTCACTTCATGTCATTATATGCGTGGCGTTTGTCTGTAGCGTTATTGATATTATGTGAGAGAAATTCATTTTTTACTTCATTTCAAAAAGAGTTAATAATATATCGCACTCATTTGACGGAAAGAAGGGTACTACTTCACTACGACGATACTCCCCACTGATCAATTTGCACTAAGAATTGATGCAGTATCAACCTGATTCTCCGTACTTACCCCCCTCTCCCTCCATCTAATTCGTTCTCTTTCCAAACACGAAGAAATGGTTGACTGGACAAAACATCAAAGATCAATCAAAGGACAAACATGTCAAAGACCATTGCCGAAACAAAGGATTATTTTGTGGAGTTTGACAAATAATATTTTTTGACCTGCATAACCTGTATGCACCTTATCCTCGAATACTCAAATATTGACTGAGACACTGGCTAAATGTTCAAAGAGAACATAATTGTCCCAATCAAAATTCGTTCGTAATTTACTAGCTACTGCTTTACTTGAATATTAAAATAAACGGAACCGTGGAAAATAAACGCGAGAAACACAGCATGAAAAAAAAGAGGAAAACAGGAAACCGGGAGGTTGGTTTTAGAGTTTCTACCCGTTTTAATTTACATTTCAAACGACTAATTCGAGAGACCACTTTGGAAATAGTTCGTGCCCGTACGGCAAAACAAACCCCCCGCACTCGCCGGAAATAGAGAACGGAAAATATTTTGTTTTGAAAACGACGGAATTTTTAATAAAATTATGTCTCGCGCAGCTCTCGACGTATTAACGCTCGACCGTCGCCATTCGACAGCTGCGAACCGGTTTCAATTGTAACTTGTATCCGAATTCCGACTCTGCTCCTTTTTTTGTGTGTGAATTTTCGGTAAACTAATAAGTTTTGAAGTGTGTTTGTTGCAATCAGGATCGGAAATTTTAAATTCATATGGTGAAACTCTTTCTCGTATTTTGTCGTGCCTATGGTAGCTGTAACGTTGTTGTTAATCTAAAAAAAAATAGTTTTACATGGTTGTCCAAAAGAAGTTTCCTCATTTTGAATTAAAATATTTTATTTAATTGAGGCAATCTAAATTTACCTAATAATAGGATAAATGATAATAGCTGGAAACTCCATCTTTTTCTATGTCGAGAAGCCCAATATAAGCTATATAAGTCTACATGACCATTCAGCAATATACCTAAATTTTTTAATTATTTCATTGTATAGTATTTTAAAATTATCATTAAAAATATGATTTTTTAACATTAAGGCGTAATAACATAATGAAAATTATTTTATTCCTTAGTATATAGAGAATTTTTTATATAGAGTAAAGTATGGCAAAATGACGCACTTAAGGGTTAAATGATTATAAAACCCAAAAACCCGCAAAAACATTTTAATATATAAAGGACTCAAGCATTACATCCAACTACGAGGCAAAACAACACGTTTTTGTGACAAACAAGGAAAACTTATTTATTAATAAATAAAAATATCATGATATACAAAACATGACTTTTGTCCTATATCCGACAAAATTCCCATTAATTTGGGGCAAATATCCGCACACGCTCTAAATACATAAATCGAATTGAAAATTCTCAAAATTCTCATACGACGTGTACTCTTCACGCCACCACTTTTTACAGCCCTTACACTGAATCAATTCTTCAATTGGAGGGTTTTCGTAGAGTTCATGACATCCTGGACACACATCATCAGGTAGTTTTTCCTTTACCTTAACCTTCCTTTTCTTTTTATTTTGACACGCGTTAACTTTCTCAACCTTCCAGTTTTAATTTATTAGGAGTGCTAGAAAGTATTAGCGATTTCTTTCGTTCTCTTCATCTTTTCGTTTTGGAAGTGGAATTATATCCTTAGGTAACACCAATGTTTTCTCTGCATGTTGCTGAGCTAATGCAAGCTTCAACTTTTGTGTTTGCTTAACCGCGATGTTTCTTGTTTAAGCCGTTTCTTCGGATATTGTCGCTAGGTGAACGGAATTTAATATTTAATTTGGGATTGACTTCATTTGCATTATTATCTGTGACATTCGACGGGAGAAAATCCTCTTTCGAGAACACATGTTTATTTATTGAATATATTCCACAAACTTTGCCTTTTATTCCCCTGTCAATTGTTGAGCAACGTCCATAAGCTTTACCTAATAATTTAATCTGAAAGTGAGTAATATTTCTACCGGCATTTGTTGTCAACTATTTATAGCATTCGTCTGCATAAAATGTTTTAATGCCTTAAAATAATAGCGATCCAAAGGCTGGATTCTATGATTGCTGTGGGTGGTATCGTCAATAGATGAATAAAGTTGTCTCTGCAATAAATCATGGGAAGAATGGTTGTCAAATATGAAAAGAACAGGATGTTATTGATCTAGTCTATCCTTGGAGCGAAGAAGTATTTAAGCTAATCTATAAATAAGTTTCTATTTATGTATACCAGAGTCGGAACACATTGCTATAGATTCTCGTAGAGCCCCTTCCATCAGCTCGTTTTTCGTTCTCTTTCGAGGAAATATTAATAGCGAGAGGAACAAAATTACCCTCCGTACTCATAGCGTAAAGAATACTGACTAATTCTTCACGCTCAGCTGAAGATATTTTTCCCACAAATTTATTGCTTTTCCTGCTAATAGTTTTTGGTGTATTTTTAGGAACGGTTGAAATACCACTCTCATCCATACTATATGACACCACTTTGTGGAAAATTAATTTTTTTGAACAATTCTGATAGATTTTCAAAAAACAAATTAATATTCGTTAAACGCCATTATTATTGCTAAACTAGTGGCGAGAGGAGCCCGCAATGACAGGTGGTAATTTTTAATGAAACTATCTGCCCAGTCTTTGCCAGCTAGTTTTGAGTTTGGATTAAATGGGTTTTTTATGTTGTTTAAAACTACTCATACGTGATTTTTTTAAAGTTTTAAACATGATACCATAAAACCGGTTATCCAGATTTTGGCAGTCTTCTACAGATTCACGTTCCATTTCCTCTGAGAAAACACTTCGATATCTTCCCAAGCTATCAACGCCATGCCCGATTTGAATCTCTTTCGTAGAGTAGATTCATCTATTCCAAGCTTTTTTGTGACGGTTCTTTTGGAAATACTTTCATTTATTCTTTGTCTAGTTGTTTGTAACATTTCTTCCGTACATGTTTTCCTATTTGTTTTTCTTTTATATAAACTAAAACAAATAAACTTTATAAGTAAAATTACAAACGGTTCTGATGGGGCAAAGTCCGCTTGCGGACTACTGGCCTACATCGGCCTTTTGATATTTATGCCTACATCGGACTTTTGCTCCACATGTCGCGGAAACTAAATACTAGTTTCTGTTGTCACGTGCAGCCATACGATAGGCACTATCATATCTATTGTCAATTCTTCAAACATAGCCTAAAAGTTGCCCATATTTTGTTTTAGAATTAGAACTGTTGATTTCATGAAATATCTTAAATATTAAGATAAGAAAATAAGATTATG
Organism: Cosmopolites sordidus; assembly: GCA_031761425.1. Classification (NCBI taxonomy): domain Eukaryota; kingdom Metazoa; phylum Arthropoda; class Insecta; order Coleoptera; family Curculionidae; genus Cosmopolites; species Cosmopolites sordidus. The sequence continues at coordinate 90,859 of JARFXV010001765.1, read as the reverse complement.
TTTATCCAAAGTACAACTTACCTCATATTTTTCACAAATCTTATCACAATACCGTTTAAATTTCTTAGGGCCGGTTCTACAATGCAGGTATATACCTGGTATAAGCTATACTATTATTTGGACGGATATACTCCGAATATAGTTATTCTTACTTTCTATTGGCCAGCCTCAGTTATCAGTATTAATAAACATAACCTGTCGTTTCTTTATATTCGGCAGTTTTATGCATTTTTTAATATAACAGTGAAATAATTAATTGATATGGATTCCATAAATTTAAACATTTTTGATTCTGATGAAAGTGATTTTGAAGAAGTAGTTTTAATTCAACGGCCAAAAGTATTTAAACATTGGTATGAAAAAACAAATGTATTATATAGTTATACGATTTATAATTAAAAATGCATTTTTTGGTTCCGATTATTTCGTGAACTTTGACGACCTGGAGTTTTTTAAACAAGACGAACTTGTGTAATGTTGCCGAGTTTTATTGAAGATTAAATTCAATCTTCAACACATTGTAATCGTGCGATAAAACCTGCAACAAAATTGTTTTTGACATTGCGTGTTTACGATACGTATAATGGATATTGTTGGACGGTGGCCCGGATCAACTCCTGATCAAACCATCTGCAGCAACAGAAGAATTTTAGGGAGGCTGAAGAACAATGAATTCCACATATCAATATTCTTAGGTGATAATGGGTAGAGCAATACACCACCATTACACCAAAATACTTTACATCAAAACACCTAAATACTCCAGCGGAAATCCTTTTTAATGAATCCCATATCCGAACAAGAAACTGTGTAGAAAGATGTTATGGAGTTTGGAAACGCAGGTTTCCTATTCTGTCTAATGGTATGCTTGTGCCAATGGAACATTCCAAGGTAATAATAGTTGCAACTGCTATTCTGCACAATCTTGCAATAGATGAACATGAAGAAGAGCCACTAGTCGAACACGACTTGCATGAGCTGCAAATTGAGCCTCCTATTGTTCAAAATCATGAAGTCCGTGAAAACAACAGAATGCGAACATAACTTCAAAACCGTTTTTCAAATCTGATAATTTTACGGTTAATATGGTTTAAGTATATTGTGTACTGAAAACAATGTATTGTTTGTAGTACTGTATTTTAGTATGTAATTTTGTCTCCATATGCCTAGCTATGTTTATGCTATGCAGCTATTTTGTTCGCTTAGAACAAATAAACATTTATGTATAAGAACGGTAAATTGGAAAATTGGTGAAATAAATTTATTTACATAATTATGTTGTTGATAAACGTCAAAATAAAAAAAACGGAAGTAAGTTTTTTAACGTTTTATTTCAAGCCTCATGATAATATATCAATTTCTAAAATAAATAAAACCCCTTAATGCTAACTATTTATTCGTTATCTATGATACTAGCTAATTATGTAATATTCACATCTATTAACAAATCATAATTATAAACATAGAATGCCTGTGTGGTTGGCCATACAATATTTGCATTTCCAACTGATGTTTTTTCTTCCAAGCATTTTTCTTTCCTTTCTGATTCCTCCAGAAGTGACTTTTGAAAATCAATGAACTCAACCTTTTTTCTGGTCAACTCTACACTTTCCTACTGCGTCCTTGCTGCAAGTTGGAAAAAACTGATTCGCTTTGATCTATGTAGGTGTTTATATATATATATATATATATATATATATATATATATATATATATATATATATATATATATATATATATATATATATATATATATATATATATTACAGAAATCTTTCACCCTTTCTCCACGTGGTGTCACCGATCGCCTTCGCCGAACTCTCAACCATGCGACGTCACGTGTCTCTCGGGACCGGTTTCTAGCCTTTCAGCCGTCATCAGCCGAGCTCTAGACGAACGCAAGGAAAGCTGTTCGGAGAGGCAATCGGGGCCAGACCAGATCAACTGGCCATTTTAATGACGGGTCGTGATCGCACACAACTCACGCCATCATACGACGAATGCTCGTAGCAGTCAGGACCGCTCGTAACATTCTGCCTGGAACCTCGGCGCCTTACGCTACCTTGTGGGCATATATATATATATATATATATATATATATATATATATATATATATATATATATATATATATATATATATATATATATATATATATATATATAGTCACAACTGGTGTGGATTCCCTGAACTCCAGATACAGTTGGCTTATAATTATTAATTACTTTTATTTAATTACCAATATTTTTCATTTGAGTATACATACAAATATTATATTACCACTAGAAAATTCATCTATAGTACCTCCCAACTGCCTTATATTTTCTTCTACGAAAGTCTTAGTGATGGGGCTTGCAGTGTCTTTTGCAAATGGCAAATATGTATTTACTATAAAATATAGACACAAGAGAAAATAACCGAATGAATAAAAACATATAAAATAACACATACCAACATCAGAATAATACAATACCGTTGCCCCAAGACAATCAAAGCCAGCACCCTTTTTCCAACACCATCTAACTATATTTCTCTCGTTGGGCCCCCACCTGTTTTGTACATATATTGTTTATGTTCCGCATAACTCTTCTTTATTGATTTTTTAACGAGTCCCATTTTGGCAGTTCTTCCTGTACCACAAACTGCATTGAAGTTTCTTTCAATCAGTCCCCATTCTATATCTTTGGTATTATTGGAAACGTTGTCTGTTTTCTTGCACTCTCGAATAGAATAATGCGAGGATCACCGGCACTGTTACTACGTAAAACAACTTCATACGTACCGACAATTTATTTACTTGCCTCAACCAAATCGACTAACAGAACAATTTGGTCAATCGTGAAAATATTGTACCGCTTTTTCCCCATTTTAATAAGATGAAACAATATTTTTGTAAATCGAATATAATAATTTTATACTTTGTTATCTATCACTTTTTTTAAATTGTGTGAGTCTAGTTTCGTTAAACGATGTTATATTCTCAAGTACTACTTTAAAACTAAGGTATTACAGCTGTTTATCCTATGTACCTAATTTTACACTTTTATTGGGGTTAATTTTTTTACAATATTTTAAATAGTAGGGAATTCCGGAGATCAATCCGATCATTTAATAGCTGTCTAGATGGGTCTTTATTATATTTACAAATTTCAATTGCTTCTAAATTGTTTAATGTTTTGCTTTTTGGCACTACTTTTGTACACTGTACTGTAAATCGTTTTACGAAACTATAGTCACATAAATTTAAAAATAAAAGTGATAGATGACAAAGTATAACATTGTTTTTTCGATTCCATTTAAAAAATGAACTATCACAAAGTAACGGACAAATCAATCAATATATTTTTATAATTTCCAAATCGTTCAGGTTAGGTTAGGCTTATAAAATGCTATAATTTCCCACCTCTTCAACTGTCAATGATGGTCCAATCCCACCTACTATTTTGATGTATTAGAACTACTACTGCGTTATTTTAGGTATAACTAAAGGCGTTATAGGAAACAAGCCAACACCAGATATTCTGAGAATAATACCTGGTATTACTTATTCGGAGTATAAATGTTCGCCGTTTATACTTGATTTATACTCGCATTGTAGAACCGGCCCTTAGAGACATAAATACATGGAAAACTAATAAAGATTACTGAAGACATTGCCAGATTTTTCTGTTCTTGGATAAAATTCATAGAGAGGACTTAAGCCCACTCTGCTCTACATGTTTGTTTACTTTATATGTACTGATAGAAAATTAAATCAATTCCAAGCTAACATTCTTTATATAAGAACATTAAATTCACAGGTGAAAAACAAAATAATAGAGGAAAGTGACCAAATATGCAATACCATTTTGTTTTTGTGGCATACAAAAATACTATCATGAATTGAATGAAGGCTTTTAATTATATCACAGTCGGTCATATATTTTGGCTTATCTTAGTGACAGTCTTGTTTTTTAATTTTAGTTTACATATTTTTTTAATTTAATAATCTAAGAAACAAAATAGTAGCTATTTATGGTATAGACACGCAAATATAGAATATGAAAATAAGATATAGAGTTTCTTAAAGGAAATAACAAAAGGAGTAACAGCTTTTTATAAGAGATCTTGAGGCTTTGGTAAAGAATAAAAGTAACTTATTCTGTTAAAATTAACTTATTAGAATTGTAGAAATCACAAACCCAAGTCGCAATCTCTGGACCAACACAGTCATATGCCTAGAGCCCACACATTAAATATTTGATCCATATTTCTCCTTGAGTATCTTCAGAAAACAGTCGCTGACAGTACATACATTCGGCGTCCGCTGAGTGATGAACTTGTTCTCCTATTGTGGCATCAGGTTAACCGTCTGGATTATACTGGACTCTGTCTTAATCGTCACAAGAGAGTCTTCATCAGAGTTCACAAGATCTACCTTAGTATTCTTTTCCCCCTTTTTTTTTGTTTCCTGTTTTTTTCTTATTCTGTTTCTTTGGCAATTTCTTTTTCTATTCTTTTCTTACTTTTCTCTATGAGATTTTTTTTTTATATGGTGAAGAAGTGATTACTGCTGCCACAGCAGCTTTCGTTCCTCGGTTAGATACTTTCCTCGTTTTGGTTGTAACTGGATTTATGTCATAAGGAACACCAAGTCAAGACTGCTACTTTCAATTCTGGAAGTTGAAGGTTCAGGTTCATGATGTGTTTCAAGTCTAAGTTGAGCGGCTGAAGTATCATTTACAGTAGAATTGGTCCTTCTTCAATCAAGGAGTTTGAATTTGTCGGTGTGATATTTACTTTACAACCATCTCTTACAGCATCTTGTTGCGCAGCAATAAAGTTAACATCGCTGAATATGTTTTTATTTAATCGCCAGAGTCCTGTAACCCGGAACCCATTTACTGCAGTCGCGCCCGTTTGTACTTTCAAATAAGCATAGCCAAATAGTTCTACAATGTTAAAAGGACTTAATAGTCTGTTATTGTTTCTAATCCAGATTCGTATTTTTTCACTGTAAGAGACCTTTAACGGTCCCGTAAAAGTTTTGTCTAAAAGTTAGAGCTTGTGTGTAGTGTGCGGAGGTATGGATACAATTTCTACGTTATTTTCTCTAGCAATGTCTATTACATCGATGTTACGGGTGTGGCTGAGGTAATCGTCTAATATGAGTAGAACTTTAATTCTGGAGTTGGGTTGGTGTGTTTAAGAAAGTGTTTAAACCATTATGTGAATATGTGCGTTTAATCCATCCTGGCAGATGAACAACTCCTAGAGATTCTTTTCCTTTGTGACCAACTACTTGGAGTATCTTGCTTTGCACAATTATAAGGCCAGATTCATCCATGTTATAAATGCGATTTGGTGGGTAAAATTACCTTTATCGTACACCTCTTCCAGAAGGTTAAAAAAGATGTTCTGTTCACTCTCTCCTTAATAAATCCATAAGCTCTTTTAAAAAATGTACCGGTAGGTCCTCTTATCGAGAGTTTTGCTTTATGACGATTCAAAAATAATTTCAACCATTTTTTTCCCGGCCATTCGTCATTTGCCGAATGGATTTTGCAAGTTGTTACGTTTTGCCAACATATATGCCATTCTGCGTACATCTGCTATTGTCAAGTCGTGGGATTTGCTTTCCATTGTCAAAATATAATCCACTAAGAGGTTTTCAAGATGAACGCCTAATATTGTTTTTCTACCTAATTTGGTGGCTGCTGCTTCATCTGCAGACTGTTCATTTTTCGGACATATGCGAAACATTGTAGTTCTAGGTACTTGAAAATACTTTGCCGCTTTTAAATAACCCATTTTTCTCGAACTATTTTTATAGCTTCGGCCATGTTGTCTTCATTCCAATATTTTCGTTTTTCTTTTGCATTCTAAAAAAATAAATATAACACTTTATAGAAAAATATATTCAACCACCAAATTATGAGGGCCCAAATATGGAATATTCCATAATTAGGCATCCAGTGACTCCCCATATTAGGAATTTTAGACAGGCTCAAACTTGTTGCCGTGTTTTACAGACAACAATAGCTACGCAATAAAACGTATAAAAATTATCAAAATAAAAATCAGTACAACACAATAAATATATAATAAGGGTATTTTTCAAACTTACTAACGAAAAATACTTATTTTCTACAAACCTTGAAAAGTTTTTAGGCACCGACAAAAAAAACACACTCTTGCCATTTCTACAGCGTTTGCTCGACTGCCGAGATAAAATGAGTGCGACACTTAAGTGAGTGAGTTAGAAGATGGTCGCGTATTTCGTCTTGAATTAATTGTTTACGAGAAACAGTGGTATTCGATATTATGGATACTATTCCATACTGGTTATTTTCCTCTATTATTAACTTTTTAGGTTTTACAATTATTAGAAAAGACAATATAATGATTTTGGAATTTTTCATAAACCATTTCATGCAGATTTAGTTATACATAAGAAATGTTGTCATCCTTATTAAAAAAAAATGGTAACTTTGAATTCATTTATACACAGATTATTTAATATCCGAATGTCAATAGATAATTATAACAAAGAATAGAATGGCATCAAATAGATCCCAGTAAATAATGGTTACGACCCAAATATTATAAATAAAATAATTACTAAATCCAATAATTTTATATATTCTGCCAATAACATCAAGAATATCGCGTACAAAATAATTACATATACAGAAAAAATTATCAAATTAATTGTTAAACATTTATCAAAAATTCTTTCAAAATTGAAAGCAATATTGTTATTATTTGGGCCTTATAAATGTTAAAAAACTAATTTGATAATTTTTCCAATATATGTAATTATTTTGTACGCGATATTCTTGATGTTATTGGCTGACTATTTACAAATATTAGTCTAGGACGTCTTATTAAAAACAATAAAAGTCAAACGAACTATAAATCAATATATAATAAAATGAACTGGTTCCAATTTTTGATATCTAATGAGAAGAGTATTTAGTAACCGAGGTTTCAAAGAACAAACTAAAGTCAGTGTTTACAATGCCATCATAATTCCCACTATTCGATATGGAGCTGAATCCTGGATCCTCCATCCAAATCCAATATAACGACTCGAGATATTTCATCAAGGCTGCCTCCGAAAAATCTTGAGAACAAAATAGCGGGACTGTGAGACCAATGTGGAGGTACTCGAGAGAAGTTTGAGCATCGAATTTCAAATCATAAAAGCTCAGCTGAGATGGTTAGGGCATTATGGTAGAACACTTAGATGCCGATACAGATCCTTTATTGTGAATTAAACAACATAAAACGAAATCGGGGAGGTTCAAAAAGATGATAAAAAGACTTAAAAAAATCGTCTCTAAAGAAGTCATTTCAAGCGTGTCGATATGGAAAACCACGGCAAATGACAAACCCAAATGGTATGAGGAGACATTTAGAGCTGCCCAGCTCTACGAGGAAAATAATCGCCAAAAACCTGCCTTTTCCAATTAATCCTGAGCTTAAATGCCAAGCATGGGAAACACCAGGTAGATCTAAGCTGGATTATTTGAGCCACTACAAAACAACAATAGCTCAGCAGAATTAATTAATATTGAGGGCATACTCGTATCGAGGTGACCAGCCATCATATTACTAAAAGGTTTTGATTGGAAAAACTATATTTCAAAATAGTCAAGTAATTACTCGATCAATCAAACAACTGGTAAACAAAAAGATCGAAAAATAAGGTATGAAGGCAGCGACATTATTAATAATTTGCTGAACCGTCAAAGTTTTCTGTTGTCTCTGATTTCTCCCGGTGATACGACACGATCCCAGCCGAGGCTTCTCTCCGGTTCCTTTTCTGCTCTTTCTCGAGGACATAAAGTGTTTAGTTTTAAAGTAGCTCAGAAAGTTGTCGGGATATTAATTATACTGACATGATATCACCAACGTTAATTAGAGAGCTCTTAGAAATATTTAACACATATATCTAGAAGTTTCAATATAAATTTCAATGTAAAATTTGAAATAAAAGAATCCTTGAGAAATTAAAAAGATAGTAAAATTTCATCGATATAAAATAATTATATATATATATATATATATATATATATATATATATATATATATATATATATATATATATATATATATATTAAAAATGTATGCTTGGCATTACAAGACGAGACAGAAAGTCCTGCGCATGGATCAGGGAACAAACAAAAGTGTGTGACATCATTTGAAGAGTAAAGCAATTGAAATGGAGATGGGCAGGCCATATAGCGAGGCGATGGGACGACAGATGGACTAAAGCAATCCTGGAGTATATTGGACCCGAGTGGCAGAGGAAAGCCCAGGACCGTGAAAATTGGGAGCATGCTGAAGAGGCCTCATCCAGGAGTGGATCGATACAGGCTGATGATGATGATGATGATGATTATGATATATATATATATATATATATATATATATATATATATATATATATATATATATATATATATATATATAGAGGTTACATATTGTGATGATACAACACCATGTATGTATAGAATGGTAGAATCCCAATCGACGTGGTATATATATATATATATATATATATATATATATATATATATATATATATATATATATATATATATATATATATATATATATATATTACAGCAGCAGTTTCAAGCACATTTTCGATGATTTTTTCATACTGATCTGTTACTTCCATCTCTTCGGGGTTTTGCAACACAGCAAAGCGGTTCGACAAAGCAATTTCAAAATCGCTGCCCCTCTGCAGCAGCTTCCCAGAATTTACTTTGCCCTTCTTCAATCTTACCATTATTGTACAATTGCTATTACAATTGCATTTAGTACAATGCAAATTTTTTTTTTTCTTTTGACATGATGTAGTCAATTTTACTTCAGTCTGTCAACCAGTCTTTCAACCAGTCTGTCATCTCTATTGTCCCGCTTATCACTTCCATATGGGCCAGTTGCAGTTTCACCAGTTATAGCTTTTCCAATTCTAGCATTAAAGTCACCCATCAGGATTTTATACATGAATTTTTCGTTGTCTAGAAGCTTAATTAGTTAGCAGAAGTTTAGCAGAAATACTTAGCTGCCTGATCTAACCCTGTAATTCTTAGCACCCTCCGCATTGGGCCAGGTCTTCCCGCTGCCGTAGGTAGTTGCCCCTTAGCCTCCGATGAATGAGAGCCATATTTCAAATTGTAGCCATATTGGGGGTTGGCCACCCCCCAAGCCATATTGGGGGGTTGGACCTTAATGTGTTACGCTGGTCCAGTTCGGGTTGGTAGATTTTGGATCATGTTAGTCTGAGACCAGGAGAATACGCTACAGACGGAATAGCTCAAAGCTTTATTGACTTACGGAAGCCCCTTTACCACGCCAGTTAGTTTTATTTGGGCAGTTAGAGAGCCTAACTGCCCAAATAAATTAAGATTCCATCACGCGATCTACTATATTAGAATATGTGCGTTTTTTTATGGTTAAAACAGTTTCGATGAATAAAGCAACAATAAACTAACTAAATAAACAATAAACGTTTTGCAACAATAAACCCCTATCAGAATTATCAAAAAAATTATTAACCATAATATGTGCGATCAACGACAAATCGCGAGAGAATTTAAATAAAATTAAATTTGTTTGCAACATGAACATTTCGAGTGCTTGCATCGCTCTGACAATTAGAATATCCAGTCTGCAAACGAATTATGATTGTATAAAGCTGTTAAGCCCGCGTTAACCTCTTTCGCGATTTGATTTCGTCGGTGAATTACGAGCAGAATCCGCAACATATTCGACGAGCGTGGTGCTTCCAACGCTTCCAACAACTTACCTTCGAATCCCATAAATTTTAGCCGCATCGCGGCTTCAATTAGACTAACACGTGCTTTAGTTATTCCACGCCGACGGACAGATCTATAGGGAAATGTGTTTTAAATTGCAAAGCGATCTGTACAGAGATCGATCGACCAGAAGAATCAACAGCGTTTGCGGTTGTAGGGACCGATACTGACCAGGCCACGAATATCGACTGTTTGTTCAGGGTTTTTCTCTTTTTTCCACGTCGATTGGGATTCTACGTTTCTATGCATACATGGTGTTGTGTCATCACAATATGTATGAACATATAAATTTCTATAAATAGGGATCCTACTCTCATTACAGAGATACAGGGTATACAAAAATTAAAATGCTTAATATTTTTTTAACATTACTTTTATAATAAATAGTTAGGCTACGTTTTGTAGTTTTAAAATATCACCATTTACTTCTGTCGCTGTAACATTTGTCAGCTCTCTTATATATATATATATATATATATATATATATATATATATATATATATATATATATATATATATATATATATATATATATATATATATGCGTTAAAGTCGCCTAGTAGTAAAATTTTAACGTTATCCTTTAGGACCTTTGCCATTACCTAGTGTTGCCCAGAATTTCTCTGTATACTTGGGGTTTTTCTTGTTGTCCCCGTTGGTGGGGGCTTGTACGTTGATCATGTTGTATTTTATATTAGCGCACTCTGTGCGCATCGGCATCAGTCTATTATTTATGGGGATGATTTCCTTAATAAAGTTAACTGTCGCTTTGTGTACCACAAATGCCGTGCCCAGAAGCGGAGCACCCCTGGCTACTCGTTTGTCTGTCCTGCTTTTGAATATGCGATAGTTCCCGTAGTCCAAAGTGTCCTCATCCGTCATGTGTCCGTGTGTTTTTTTGTAGGGCAAGCACAAGTATCTTTTGCCTGTCAAGTTCTGAAGTTAGATTGTGAAGTTTTCCTGGTTGGATCAGCGTGTTGATGTTGAAGGTGCCAATATATGTAGGTGTTTTGTACAGAAATTTGCCGGAAAGCTCCGACTTTTTTGCGAGCGTGTATGTTCGGGTTACCCAAAATCCGAGTACCCGTTTGCCGTCTGTCGACGGGTGGATGGGTTACCACCTGGGGTATCATTGTTATTACTTGCACGAGTCATGATTGCTTATAAGCTTATAGGTCCATTGTTTCCACTGGGAGTTTAAAAGGGATCGTTAGTTCACCAGGGATTGTAGTTCCTGGAGCGTGGTATACAGCCGCACCCTCTGGGTGAACAGACACCAGGTTGCTGGTGGTTGCCACTGCAGACGCAAATTAGGTTCTTTTTTGCCATAGCCCTAGTAGTCGTCTGTTCCCGCAATAAACGTTGTCCGCTTTCTGTGACGTGGACCAAGGGTTGCAGCTTTAGGAAGCTTATATATATATATATATATATATATATATATATATATATATATATATATATATATATATATATATATATATGAGCATTGGTTAGTTGCTTGACTGGGAAAAAACCCCACTCTTACATTGGAGGGCACATGGTTTGTCTGTTGCTGATTAAACTCATCAGGGTAACGACATATGCTATCTCGCCAAGAATAGCAAGTCCCTCTCGACAATCAAACAACCCATATTTTCGCCGACTTTTCGTCGGATGGCTTATAGATAGAGTTTTTTTACTTTTTAATTTCGTGTACTTTTTACTTTTACGTTTTTTACGCATCAAGTGACCTATAGTGTAGGGTAAGAAATGATGTATTAGCGGTGTTGGTTGAAGGAACTCTCAAGTGCTGTAGCTGTGAATTCAAAACCTATAGATCTAAAGTTATTATTATATGTTTATATAGATCCCCAATGGGAATTTTGGAATTATTTTTAGATAAGTTTGAGTAACTGTATGAAACAGAAAAAACAGTATTTCGACAAAACGATTTAAAAGACACCCAATACTAGAAAGGTTTAAGAAAGACTTAGATGTATTGTATGTTTTAAAAACAAAATATAAACATCTCAGAGCTCCTTATAATGAAAAAAAGAAAGAATACAAGAAAATACTTAGGGACATGAAAAAAGATAGTTATATAAACATAATAAAATCATCAGAAAATTAATCTAAAACCATTTGGTTAATTGTGAAAAACAAACATGGAACATCTCAGCGAAAAAACAAACTGGAAATTGAAGGAGATCCTGAAAAAATAACAGATAATTTTAATATATATTTTGTAAATGCAGCATCTACGTTACTCAGTGACTTACATCAGGTTCCATTTTTCACAAAAATACAAAGTTATTAGTCATCGATACAGCTCAAAGAGGTGGACATTGGTGAGTTGATTGATTGTGTGAAAAAGCTGAGCAATAGTTATAGTGAGGCTTTGATGAAATTTTGATGAATTTAATAAAATCTATAATAGACCTACTAGCCAAACCTCTGTGCTTTATAATAAATAATTCCTTTAAATATGGCATAGTTCCTCACCAGTTGAAGCTTACTTTAGTTGTTCCAATTTTTTTAAAAGGCGACAGATATAAAATTGAAACTTATCATCCAATAAATTGACTTTCTTCCTTCTCTAAGATTCTTGAAAACGTTATGTGTAATCACCTTTTAAATTACATGATTACAACAAAGCAACTTAATAGTATCCAGCATGGATATCTAGAAAAATATCAACAACATTCAGCTCAGCAAAATAATACTAATAATAATTTTTATTTCAAAAGTGGTAAAATGAAATAGTGTCAAAAATTTTACATTGATATTATATACAATTCTGATATTCTATATAATCGTTAACACTGTAAGGTTCTAAGTGCAATAGAAAATTAAACAAGCATTTTTTCAGTTGGCCAATGTCCCTGATAATCTTAACATAGTGTGGTAGGTGATTATACATTTTTATACAGTTATAATATGCTCCCTTCTGTGTGAGTGTTAACTTATGTAATGGGTAATTATAATGTAGTTTTCTCGTTTGTATATGTTGTCTGAGGTTTTCTGCTCGTAAATAACTCTGGATTCTTGCAGATAAACAGTATACATTCCTGGATAAAAATGTTGAAAGAGTCAACAAACCATTGCTTTTAATTATGATAACTCTTTTCACGTAATCGTCATTGTGATATCACGGATCAACAATATCCAGAGGCTGTGTCTGGTTAGGTTTGGTTGTTCACTTCTTGGCAGAAGTATCACCGCGATACTTCTGCCAAGGTCAATGACTACCCCAGATTTACTATTTGGATTTTTCATTCGAAACGAACAACATTGAGAGTGGCAAATGAGATTTTAAAGATTTCGGAGAAACGTCTTGATCCTCTACAGAACGAACGGATCGATACCCGGAGTAATTTAGAAACATGTCTATCGGTTTAAGTTTTTGATTTAAACTGATTGGCCTATCATATATTTTTTTCGATCCTTTTCCACACTGTTCCCTTACTTTTTACACCTTCTTTAATTTCATCAATCCACCTTTTTCTTGGCCTTCCTCTATAATTTTTCCTTGTTACTTATATTTCCTACACTGCCTTAGTGACTTAGTTATCTGGCATAGTATACTTGTGTCTGGGCCATCTAAGTTGTTTTATAAATGATTCGTTTATCAGATTAATTAGTAGGTTCTGTCTGTTTCATTCGTTATTTTATCTCTTGTTTTATTCTCAATACTATATCTTCTTCTGTTTCATAAGAAAAAAAAATGTCATGAAATAATTTTTAGACATAATTTGTGGTAACTTATGGTAAGTTTAATATGCAAATATAATTTTTCCAAAATTTTGTCTTAAATTTTTGCAATAAACATATATGCAGTATGCTGGACGTTGGGTAAAGGGATAGGATTTTTTGAAATTTTAAAAATACTATAATTTTTTGGAATTGTAATGCTTTATTAGTATATTATTACAAAAAAAAATAAAAAATTGTGCAAATTGTGAAACTCAAAAAGCACTGCCTTTCTGCGGTTATACACAGAAAGATATTACATTCAAAACATTTAAAATGAGTTTTTCCTGTACACCCGATGTTTCTGCACCTCTTAAATCTATTTTTGTCAGTGACTGCATATGAAGATGTCTGTTTGGAGGAGGAATGTGGAGGAATGCTTCTGGGAGATCTTGGAACTTTCTTGGGAGGTTAAGTTTCTTCATCCTTTGAGTATGGAACAGAAACAGCTTCTGCAACAAGACATTCTCCTGTCTATATTTTAAGTTTCAATAAGTTCATTACATTTCTATTTCCTAAAGACTTTTGGTTCAACCGATATTCCACAAATGAATTTGCAATTACAAGAACTATGAAATGTTAGAAGAATCTGATGGGCCACTTCCTTGTTTTTGCAGCAATTCCATAATAAGCAATAAATCGGTCACACACATCGACCCCTCCCATTGATTTATTGTAACATGTAATTGTGTAAGGACGGAGTACGTTAATATAGGAAGAAGATGTTTTATCCCATCTTCTAACTCCTACAATTGGAGAGGACCACCCTCGGAGGATGAAGCTACCAAAACAGACCTGTTGTCAAACCATTTAGTAACAGATAATTTTATATTTTTTATTTACTCTTGAAAGCTTCCTTGTCTTTGTTTGGACAACTCTTTGTCAGCCTGAAGTTTGCTTTTCAGATTTAGGTAAAAGGTAGTCTTGAACTAAGAATAGTTCCGGTGCAATCTTTTTTTTTCATATAGGAAATTTAAAACTTTCAGACTAGTAAAGTAACGATCAATGTACACAGCATGCCCTAATGCTAAATTTTTTGTCAAATTTTTAACAACCGTACCTCCACGGTACGATCTCCAAGGTAAGGATCTCCTACACCCAGCTCCGGTTTAGGAGATCCTCCTGGCCATGTTTTTGCTCTTTGATATACAATAAAATCTAGAACTAACCCTTGAGGTGTCACTGGAACAAATTTTTTGAATCCAACTAGGTTAGGTATATTCTTCACATACTGTATAAGAATAGTAGAGATCTGGTAGTTGTACTTTCCACTGACGATTATTTTGTTTTATTTGCTTAGATGTAGTTTCATTCTCAATAAAGTGCATACAATTTTGCAATTTAAAAAATGTATTTCTTATTAAATAAGTAACTATCGGAACGTTTGTAATAATTTCTAATTCTAGGAACCCTCATACAGCCCATAATGATATTACTTTCTACTAATTTTTTGTACTCATCGGGAGTGGAATTTTAAAGTATCCCATTCTCTTGCAGAGATCTGATGTTACTCTGTTCAGACAACATATCAAAAAAATTATAATGAAATATTGACTAAAGTAGTCAAAAAGTGAAAATGTGTTACTATTACCTATATACCAGTTTTATTTTGCGATTTTACCAACATTTGATTCGAATGTTCCTGCGTTCTATTGTGGTAAACGAGGTTTTGGTTTTTTCTTTCTGGTTGAGGTCTTTTCAGTTACCTTCGGAAATATTGCAAGTGGTATTTCATCATCTGACGGAATATCTTTATCTATAATGCTGTTAAACATCAGATACATCAGAGTAATCATCAGATAAAATTATTATGACTAAATCAACTCCTGACGATGCTAACCTGGTTAGCGAAACGTGCATTGAGAAGTTCAAGAAAAAGTGATTTAGTGTTTAGTGGTAAATCTCTTCAAGTTTAGTATTTCACACCAGAGGTTCCAATAGAAGAATTGATATAATGCTCTTATCTAAGTACAAGTGATGTATTCAAAACATCATCGTCATTGTTTTCATAATCTGACGAATTATTCTCATTATCGATTACTGGTACAAAGGTAGGAATAGGATCTTCCTCATCGCTCGATGCCATAAAGTCATTACCTTGTAAAATCCGCTCTACTTCGGCATGGCTTAGGAGCATTTTCTTATCTGATATATTATATATCAATCGGTATATATTATACTAACTTATTTCCAATGTCCAGCCGACTGTAACCAATATTTATGATGATTTATCAAACAAAAATATTAGTTTCTATTCGATGGGGTGTGTATTAAATGTATATACACAACAATTATATTTAAATGCGATAAAATTACAGGTTACACATTTTTTTACTGCTCTGCCACATGACAGCTGTATAACATAATCTTAAACACTGTTCAACTGTTCAACGGTTGAATAATATGCAAAATCGCCCTGTCTATGAGGACCTTTCACTATCTATGGCAACCATGAGATATTGGTTTAACGAGTTTAAGCGTGGTCGTACAACTGTTTTCGATGCGTTTCGAAGGGCGGCCAGGACTCCCGTCAGACGTGGTTACCGAGAACATTGTCGAAAAGGTCCATGACATGATTCTCGCTGATCGCCAAACGAAAGTTCATGAAGTACCTGAGGCCGTAGGCGTCTCGTACGGAACGGTAACCAAGAAGTTAAATGATGAATGTGAGGAAAGTGTCGGCCCGATGGGTGCCGCAATTGCTCCCGGTGGACAACAAGCGGGTACGAATAACAATGTCAAAGCAGTGTTCGGATCGCTTTATGCGAAATCCGCAGGACTTTTAAGTCGTGTCTTCACCGTTGATAAAATCTGGATACATTATTACACGCCAGAGACCAAGAGACAGTTAAAACAATGGATTTTTCCGGGCGAATCTGCTCTGAAGAAGGCAAAAACGGTTCTATCAGCCGGAAAGGTTATAGCCACGATTTTTTGGGATTCAAAAGGAATAATGCACATAGATGCCTCACGTCAGTACTACAGTAAGTTTTTGGACAGATTTGATAAGGAATTGAAGGAGATACGGCCCCATTTGGCTAAGAAAAAAACTGCTCTTTTATCACGATACCTCACCGGCATCTTCATCTTTAATTGTCGCGGCCAAATTGCACGAACTGCTTTACGAATTGCTTCCGCATCCACCTTATTCGCCCGACCTGGCAGCCAGTGACTTTTTTCTGTTCCCGAACTTGAATACATACATCAGCTCTAATGAAGAAGTTATCGCCAAACAAGTGTATTATGGAGAGTTTGAAAAATCGTATTTTTTTAAACTGCTTAAAAAAGTTGTAGAAACGCTTGGAAAAGTGTATAGACCTAAAAAGAGATTACGTTGAACAATAAAAATAAATTTGTAAAAAAATGTACGTCTTTATTTCAAACCCGGATACGTATTGATCAACCCTCGTATTGTCGTAGGTCTTTTTTATTTATTTTATGTATACAATTTTTTTTACTACTTCTTTTTTTTTATTTTTAGTATTTATTTCTTGATTAAAAATGTGTTCTTTGTTATACTGAAAATTTGTCCTGCCTTTTCCAGTTTCTTATCTATTTCTTTTCCTATTTTGCCTTTACTTTGAATTATCGTGTTTCAAGTATCGTATTTTTTTATTTCAATTTTATTTTATATATTTTCTGTTTTCTTGATATAATAGTGCTTTTTGTTTTATTTGCAAATATTTTCGTACATATTTTTTATAAGATTTTATCTAATATCTGTATATTAAGTTGTATGTTTTTCCTGAGACGGCCTTTATTGCCATGTCATCTGCAAACATTAATTCTCACACCTACCTTTCACTGTTCTTCAAAATTGATTAAATTAATCCAACTGATATTTCAGTAATGTCTCTAAAACTTAATTAGCGATTACTCAATACAAGATCTTTGACATTGGTAATATTTTCTTCATTGGCTGACGTGGAAAGTCTTTCTAAACAGCCGGTCGCTTTGGCGCGGGTTGTAGAGCGGCGGCCTGCAGCTGCTGTACCGAAACCGCATTAGCGCGGTGGTTGGTCCAATTCCTTGGATGGTTGTTTTTCTTTCTTTCTTCTGTCTGTATTTACTTCTTTAAATGTTGTTTCTCGGTAAACGTGTAAAATCCGACACAACGAATTATCCCTCAGTTAAGCCAGTTAAAGGTTGGGTAAGGCTGGATGATTTCTGAGAGTTGTTCTATGTTGATCACTCGCCAGTCGGTAGGCTTCCTGATAGACTTATGGGTAAGCACAAAACCAAGGGTTGATAGGCTGAGGGGGTGTTGGCCTGTGTTGCCGATGGCTGATGACCGTGGTTCGGAACCCACGTTAAGCTGTAGGTCCAATCGCTAAATGGCGTCACAGTTGCTGATGCTTCTCTAAGCGTAAATCTTTTCCTTACCTTTTCTTCTTGAAGATTTAGCTGATATTTATCTTCAGCTGATTCTCTACCTAAAGTCCTAATATCACTTATAAACGATTTATTGATATAGCTTCATAACCGTAACACGTTATTAATATTTTTAATGCATCAGCACAAGAAATTTGGTGTTTTAGGTAAAATATAATGCAAATTCTTTGCTCGATAAATGTATCCATTTTACATTTTTTTTCAATAATTACAAAATACATTATAATTTCTAACTTAACAATGAAAATGATATGATACTTCTTTCAGATGTCAAAGACAGTTATACCAACTTAAAAATCAAATAGTCGTGTCTTTTGAACGATTTTTGACACGATTAGACTTTATTTCGTTATATATTCCCAATAAATATTACTAAAACTTTTTATAATCGCTTATCATTTGATTTGTTTGAATAGAAAATTTTAAATTCAGTGAATCTGCAAAGAGCCAAGATGTTAATAAATCAAGAATGAACAGCAAGAAAAATATTTATTTCGAAAAAGACGCTCCCGGCAAGCAAAAACTGACCCTTTTCTGTCGTTTTAAGGTTTTTTTTTGAAAAAATATTTAGACTCGCAGATTTCGATGCCATTACGGAAATTGGTTCTGCGTTTTTATGCGACTCCTTGCAAAAAAAAACCCGCTCCTACTGACACACATTCACATTTTGCATACGAGAGAAAAATATTAATGACGAACGAGGGGACCTTTAAAGAAAGTTTTTTGCATCAACTCAATAAAAATGTTCCCAATTCAAATTTATTATTTAGTCATTGCCCCTCTAAAAAAATTGATTGATTTTTTCTTCAACTAACTTCATATCAATGTTGATTACTCAAAAGAAAATATCAGGGCAATTTTCTAAGTCGGATATTCCAATTTTCAAATGGAAATTTACCTCCACGTGCCTCCCTTAAACAAAATTCGTCGTCAAATTTCGGTTCGACTTTGTTCTCGACCAGGTTTCAGACCGGCGGCGGTTTATTAGCTTTTGGCATGGGGCCCCCATTAACTGCACATGCATGTATGCATGATTTTCCATAGGTGAAAGAGGACGACAGGGGCGAGAAGGGGTGGATGTAGGTCGACGTTTGTCGGTTGGTTGAATGAACGCATGTAATCAACGCGGTTATTGGCGAAAACCGAATGATAAACTTCCGGTGACATCTTGAGCGATTGCTTTGTCAATTGAGGCGTGAAGGAACTGCGGAGTAATTTCACAAATTCACAAGGCAAACCTGAAAATGAATATATATATATATATATATATATATATATATATATATATATATATATATATATATATATATATATATTTCTAATTCCATTTTATAAATAGCGCTAAAATTAGGCCGCTATATTATTATTATATTATATATTATATTATATTATTACGCTATATTATATTATTACCGCTACAGCCTTTAGTATATTTTTAAAAATCCAAACCCGGCTCTTAAAATAATTTAAACAAATTTAGTCGATCATCCGATCATTTTTTTGTGTATCACACATTCCCTTTATTTTTTTATCTTGTATTTTATCATTAGTTTTAACGTGGATTTCTATAGTATAGATTTTTGGAAAGATTAAATCGACCACTTGCAATCGAACAATACTGCATCTCAGCTATACGGTGAACGATTTCCTTTTCGGGTTCACATATTGTCGAAATCATTTATTCGGGTTATGCAAGTACCTGAATTTTTACAAAATCATCTTCGCGGTCTTCTCGAAAATGTGCCTTTCAATGCCAGACAGAACATGTGGTTCTTACACAATGGAGCGCCAGCCCATTTTAGGCGAGAAGTGCGATAGTTCTTAGACATGTCTTTTCCTAATACGTTTTTCTTAACTGGTTGCCAGATCTTACCCCTTGTGATTTTTTATGGGAATATATGAAAAGCACATGTACGTACTCTTGGCTACGTCGTGCCCAACTGCGTGGAACGGATCGGCGGTCAGTTTAAAGGTCCACTACGGTTCACTAGGCTACTACGGCCACTAGGTTTCGCAGAACGCTCTGGTCCTGTTAACTTTACGTCGAAGTTTGATTCAAGGAAAACTAGTTGTCATAACATTTTCTTACATGCCCTGCACTTTGTGCCATCAACACGCATTAAGACATACATTTGCGTTCTATTCTTTCTAACATTCTGTTTAAT
Source organism: Cosmopolites sordidus (assembly GCA_031761425.1). NCBI lineage: Eukaryota > Metazoa > Arthropoda > Insecta > Coleoptera > Curculionidae > Cosmopolites > Cosmopolites sordidus. The sequence continues at coordinate 70,762 of JARFXV010001765.1, read as the reverse complement.
CTTGTTAATTTCTTTGGTTTCTTCCTGGGTTTTTTGCACTAGCTGCATGTTGAACCGGCGCGTGTCCTCTCTGATAAGTCTGATACAATCTCCGGATCTTCTAACACAGCAAAGCTGTTCGATAAAGCAATCTCAAAATCGCTGCTCCAGCAACTTCCCGGAATTCCCTTTGCCCTTACCATTCTTTCGCGATCTCTTCAAGAGTTAATCCTAACTTCCAATTGGTAGTCACTTTCTAGATTAAAATTGTTAAGGACAGTAAAATTGCAAAATATTGTTTTATCATTGGTCGTGATAGAATATCTCTTGGTAGACAGCTTCGAACTGGTCTGTCAAGAGAGCAAGGACTTGAAAATGCCAGATGAGATTTTGGCGAAACGTCGTCAAGAATGTGTGAAACTGTGAAAACTTATATATATATATATATATATATATATATATATATATATATATATATATATATATATATATATATATATATATATATTATATATATATATATATATATATATATATATATATATATATATATATATATATCTATATATATCATCATCATCATCATCAGCCCGTATCGATCCACCGCAGGATGAAGGCCTCTTCAGAATGCTTCCAACCTTCACGGTCCTGGGCTTTCCTCTGCCACTCGGGTCCAATATACTTAACTATGTCATCAATCCATCGTGCTTTCGGTCTTCTTCGCGGACGTTTGCGATCAAGCGGTATCCACTCCAGGATTGCCTTGGTCCATCTGTCGTCCCATTGCCTCGCTACATGGCCTGCCCATCTCCATTTCAATTGTTTTACTCTTCCAATGATGTCACAGACTTTTGTTTGTTCCCTAATCCATGCGCAGGACTTTCTGTCTCGTCTTGTAATGCCAAGCATAAATCTTTCCATTCCCCTCTGTGCCACCCGAAGTTTTTGAATTGATTGCCATGTGAGTGTCCAGGTTTCACTTCCGTATGTCATAACGGGTAGAACGCACTGATCGAATACTTTTCTTTTCAGGCAAACTGGGAGTCTGCTCTTAAACACTATGTTGAGCCTACCAAATGCCTGTCAGCCACATTTAACACGCTGTCCCACCTCCCGGGCGGTATTCCCCTCCATTGAAATCCTCTGCCCAAGATATACAAAGCTATCCACAATCTCTAAATCCCTTCCTAAAACCGAAATTCTTCTGTCCTGAGCGAAGTTATTGAACATAACCTGACTCTTTTTCAGGTTTATTCTCAAGCCAAATGGTTCGCCAGCCCTTTGCAGTTCTTGTATGCGTCTTTGCAGCTCCTTTGGGTCTTGTGAAATGAGAATAACATCATCTGCAAATCTAAGATGGTTCAAGTTTGCACCATTGATCCTCACACCATCCTGTTCCCAATCCAGTTTACGGAATACTTCTTCAAGGCCAGCCGAGAAAAGAATAGGCGATATTGCGTCACCCTGCCGTACACCTCGCTCCATATTAATTCCCACTTCAAGATCATCAAGGTGAATTGTGGCTGTAACTCCATCATATATCGATTCTAATAGGTTTACATAGGCTCTCTCTACACCTTGGCTAAGCAGTGCATTCATTATCGCATGCTTTGAGATGGAATTAAATGCTTTTTCGTAGTCGATAAAAGCCAAGCACAGTGGCATGGTGTATTCGTTGTGTCTTTCTATGACCTGCTGTACAACCTGGATGTGATCCATTGTACTGAATCCACTTCTAAATCCTGCTTGTTCTCTTGGTTGGGCGTCATTTAGTTTTTTAATATTCTTTTAGAAATTATCTTAGTGAAAACTTTGTACATCACTGATAGGAGGCTTATTGGACGGTAGTTCTTTAAATCTTCCTGTGCTCCTTTTTTATGCAAAAGGATCACTTCTGCATTTTTCCATAAGTCAGATACTTTTTGTTCTTTGAGGCATTTTGAGTATATATATATATATATATATATATATATATATATATATATATATATATATATATATATATATCCAAGTACAATCTCATGTGGAACACGCAACAACCTGCGTCTGCGCCTAAATGAACGCTTTTGTTGGTTGCCTGACAGGAAAGGAGCCTCACCTATCCCTTCAACTGGATGACATATGTTTCGCCTATCGAGGTTCAGATTCTTCAGGGCGCCCACAGATACCATACCATCAAGAATAGGGAGACCCTATTCACAGCCAACAACCCATGTTTTCGCCGACCTCCCATCAAATGGCGTATATATGTAGTGTTAGATTTTCTTGGACTGCGTCCAATGAGACTGTATAGTGTCCAATCTCTGCGTCCAATGTCATGTGGAACACACAATGTCAATGTGGAACACACAACAACCTGCATCTCCGCCTAAATGAACAATTTTGTTGGTTGCTTGACAGGGAAGGACTACATATACAGCAAACACTACACACACACATTTATATATATATATATATATATATATATATATATATATATATATATATATATATATATATATAAAAATTGATGTTGAGTATTAATATAATAGAATATTTGAATGAGTATGTATGAGATAGATAAACTCCGACACCGTTTGACCGATGACCATGAAAGTTGGCACATCTAAGTTTTTTTTCATGCAGAAGGTTTTTATGCTATCCATTTTATTATAACTCGCCACTAGAGGGCGCTGTAGGACATTAACTTCTTCACCGTATAACCGATCGTTATAAAAATTGGTATACATAGATATTTGAACACGGTGAATATTTTCGCGCTATCCACTTTGTTATACCTCGCCACTAGATGAGGCTGTAGCGCATCAGCCTCTACACCTTAACTATATATTTCTCTGCTTACGGTATTTAAATTTAAAATTGCTACCATAGGATAGACAATGTGGCTCAGTGGATATAGATAAAAGTGAAAGGAAATTTGCATAGGGCGGGTAGTAGTACATATGTAGTGCGTCTGTTAGTGATCGTGTAACTTCTGAACGACTTGACCAAGTGATTGGGGTCATATTCCACAATATATTTGTTTTACCGATACGATGGTTCATAGCTGTGTTAAGTGGGTGGCGCTGTAGTCAAGTTATTAACAACTTTCAGTATTTATAAAAACTCATAGCGTCATCAAAAATTAATACTTTTTAATTAACATGTTTTTTAACTTTTGATTTTTTTTAGGCTTACAGTTTTGTTATTTTATTAGGTGGTATTAGATGCAAAAAAATAAAACGTTAACTTATTTAATTATGTCATTATATATACTACTTAAATTATTCGTATTAGTTCTAAAATTAATTACTGTTAGCTTTAAAAAAATCTAATGGCAAAAAATATCTAAAATATGCCAAAGTAAAAAAATATGTCCTGTACATACGTATCGATGTAAACCCTCGCCGGAACTTCATAGTATTATAAAAAGTATCCTATGTCCTGTTCCATGACTTAATCGACTTTTATGAAAAATTTCATTACAATTCTTCCATCCGTTCGAGCGTGATTGAAAGGCAAACATCCAGCAAACATACTTTCACATTTTTAATATTAGTAATATATATATATATATATATATATATATATATATATATATATATATATATATATATATATATATATATATATATATATATATATATATATATATGTATATATATATATATTCAATTTATGTCCTCTTAATGTTTCGTACTCCAATGGTCAAACAAGAGTGTACTAATTTTATACAAGTTATCGTGTACCAATTTTGATAGAATTTGTAATAATTTTATTGATTCAGCAAAAGATAATTTGTCTCTCGTTAATAAATTAAACATTATATACTGCATTGCTGAAGAAATGTGTGATCCAAAAACAATCAGTAACGAGAGGATGTTTAAGTATAAATAAAATAAAATAAAAAAATGGATAATCTTGAACTACTTATACAGTAAAAGAATATAAAGCAGTGGTTAAAGTTTGCAAAAAAAACTGTTGTGAAGATTTCCAACGTAACTGAAAAAAATATTCTTTTTAGCGATGGAACCAACATTAATTTCGGTGGTCCTGATGACAAATTGTAGATGAGAAGACATATTAATGCAGAATTCAATCCAAGTAACACTTAGGGTGCAGTGAAACATGGTGGTGGTAACATCAAAGTATAGGGGAGCTTTTCACATAATGGAATAAGTCCAATATTCTGAATAAAAGAAAATATGACAAAAGAAATTTACTTAGGAATCTTAGAAACAATGATGCTACCTTACGCTGCGGTGCCCTGTCCACAATCCTTTTTTAATCCTTTCTGTCCTTCATTTTCGAAGTCCACCCTAGTAACTCGACTGGTCTTATGTTTGTTACAACCTGGTCCTTTCATCTTGCTTTCTGATTGCGGTATTCATTAGACTTCAGCACTCTTTTCATCCTTTCTTCGGTCCATATATTATGCTTAGTATTTTTTCTCGAAAACTATCAATTTTTCTTTCTTCTTCTCTGATGGTGAGGGTCATTATTTCTGCTGTGTATGTATTACGTACGTATATATTATTATCCTGTATATATATATATATATATATATATATATATATATATATATATATATATATATATATATATATATATATATTACAGAAATCTTTCACCCTTTCTCCACGTGGTGCCACCGATCGCCTTCGCCGAAACTCAACGTCTAGCGGGTGCCGGGCGAAAGGCCAGGTTATAGCAGTTCTGGCAAAAATAAGAAAAAAAATCCCTGTCACCGTGTTAAGAGATAAAAGGTATATTTTCGGATATCTTGAAATTCGACATCCTAGGCTATATCTTTTAGTACTGTAATCACAAATTTTCCAATTTTTTAACGTTATATTTTATAACGTGATCCTAAAACCATCCTATTAATCGCAGTCACAAAACAAACAGTGAACGTTGTTAATTTGGGCAAGTTATTTTAAAAGATGGCCTATTTATTCAAGATGTCAAATTGTACAATTGGCACTTTTCTGTCCACAACAAATATTATTGCTTACTTTTTTGCAAAAGGATTACATTTCAAAAGTCTCATACTATGATAAAAAATAATTTTGTGTGCTCAAAAATGGATTTCTCCAATGTAAGTGAGATGGACAGATGTGATAAAGTGAGATAAATAGTGACGCTGTTCGACGAATGAGACGAATGAGAGAGAGACAGATTGACATTCAACTTTAAGATGACCCATTTCGTGAAGCTTTTAAAATGATAAAACAATTGACTTTTTTTGTCCACAAAAAAATATTAATGCCTTTTTTGCAAAATAACCTTATTTCAAAAGACTCAACCCAAAGGCAATGAGTTTGAGTCAAATTAATAAAATTGGTCTATTATTTTATTAAGATAAAACTTAATCAAAATGAAATGAAAGGAATTATTGTAATAGTTTTATCACAATATTTTTCTTTAAAACTAAAGCAAATGCTCAAATTATTTGTCTTCGGCACGAATAGATGCTAGGCATCTCCAAAAAAGCGACCTTTCATCAGTCGAGCGAATCCCCTTGCATATATTTCTTCTACTGTTTCAACAATTCTGTGATGCAGTTCGGCTAGATTTTCTATTGGTTTTCAATTAACTTTTTTATATGCAGCTCCAGTAAAACAGATCAAGGGGGTTAGGTCCGGAGAATGGGGGACCACTAAATTGAACCACTACGCCTAGTCTACCTTTCGGAATACTCTCTGTTCAAATAATCCTATACACAACGAGTATAATGCACTGAGCATCCATTTTATTGAAAATACATTTCTCTGTGGATATTGAGTGGTACATCTTCTAACAAAATCTGCAAATCGTTTTGGAAGTTTCAGGCAGCTCAAATAGTCCAATTTTTTTAGCAGTTTAAAATTCCGGTGCACATGTTAACTTTAAATTGATACTGGGACCGGTCTTCACGCGTTAAATGCGGGTTTTCCGTGAGCCAACTATGTAAATTATGCAAGTTTAAATAACCGTCTTTTTTAAACGTCGATTCGTCAGTCCATAAAATTTTGTTTAGAAATTGGGGATCTTCACGTTTTCTCGTTAACATTGTTCTGCACAAATCGATTCTGGGAGTGTAGTCACGAGGTAGAAAACGTTGTACAGGTATCGTTTTAAAATTCGATGAGCAATGCTTTTCGGTATTCCAGTGTTTCTTTGAATCGCACGTACTAAAGTGCCGGGATCATTTTGGATTTCATTTAAAACCGCGTCGTCATCGTCGTGTCCTCGAGGTCTCCTGCCGGCCGTACAAGCCCTAAGCAATCGTCCTTGCGAATATGACATCGGTCCATCTCACTTACACTAGTGAAGTCCATTTTTGAGCACACAAAAGTATTTTTTATCATGATATTAGTTTTTTGAAATGTGATCCTTTTGCAAAAAAAATAAGCAATAATATTTTTTGTGGAACGAAAAGTGCCAATTGTTGTATACCATTTTGAAATATTGACTAAATGGGTCATCTTTTGAAATAACTTGCCCAGGGTAGTGCAACACATGTTTTTTAAACATTAAGTGTTGTCAGTTAGCTGGCATAATTTTTTAAACCCCGACTCAATGAAACTTTTTTTACTAAATTAACAACGTTCATTATTTATTTGTGACTGCGATTGATAGCATGGTTATTTAGCATCACGTTATAAAAATTAACACTGAAAAATTGGGAAATTTGATCACAGTATAGCCTAGGGTGTATTAAAGAAATTTTTATATGAAACGTACATAAAATAACTCAAAAGTCAAAGGGGTATCTCATTCGATGAATATTTAAATCGTCCCTTTTCACCTTTCCATCTTCATCGCCACCATCTTTCACCCGACCCAACATAAAACTATCTGAAATTATTAGTTTCCCTTATGCTATTCGCTGAAACCCTTCTCGACGTAGTGTCTCACACGGCCTTATCGCTGACCAGATCTCCGTTTCATCGGTGTGAGTTGCCGAGTGCTAACTTTAAAAATGCAACCGCCACTCTTTGGGCATGAAAATGAGAATTTTATCTACATCGTTCTCGCTGCTTTTCATCGCGCGTCCCTGTGTGAGTACGGTTTAAGTTGTGGCCCCATCTTTGGTTGGTTCGTAATGGATGACATAAAACACAGTCAGTCGCACGTTTTCTGACTTGGAGATGAATCTGCAGACGATTTTTCTTGATTTTGACGATGGCGTGCATATTTTTAGGTCCTGGAATTGCCGAAATTACATATTATGCGAATACTCTTTTATTATTTTTCTGATTTCATGTTTATTCAATAATAAACATTTTATGAATTATTTTATATTTTTTATAGTAGATATATATATATATATATATATATATATATATATATATATATATATATATATATATATATATATATATACACTATAAAAAATGTAAAATAATCATCATCATCAACCCGTATCAATCCACGGCAGGATGAAGGCCTCTTCTGCATACTTCCCAATATACTTAATTATGTCATCAATCTATTGTGTTTTCAGTCTTCTCCGTGGAGGTTTATCTATCAAGCGGTATACAGTCCAGGACCTTCTTTGTCCATCTTTCGTCCCATCGCTTCGCTACATGGCCTGCCCACCTCCATTTCAACTCTTTTATTCTGCCAATGATGTCACTCACCCTCGTTTGTTTTCTGTTCCATGTACAGGTCTATCTATCCCGTTTAGTAATGCCAAGCATACATCTTTCAATTCCCCTCTGTGCTACCCGAAGTTTTTCGGAGGAGGAGGCGGGTGTAGGTTCGAGCTGCCATGAGCCAATCCGTCGTCAATCTTTTGTTTATCGCCTTCCGTCTACAGTGTCAATTTAGCGTGCTTGCTAACATCATGGCGCCGCTAAGTGTGAAGTGTTAACGGATGAGGAGATTGTGCGAGCGGCAATGTGTAAGGACGATGAGCAAGATGAGGACAATAGCCTTAAAGTTCTCACCTCCGAAAAAGTTGGTAATTCAGAGGCAGTAGGAACTTTAAACACTGCTTTGAAATGGGCTGAAGATAACGAATTTGATAGCCACGAAGTTATGCTTCTCCGTCGACTTAGAGACCGGGTTTTTGAAATGAAGTGCGAAAATTATAAACAGTAGAATATTACAGACGTTTTTAAGAAGAATTAGCTAATGTTCTATTTTAACTTACTGTTTTTCTTACATGGTTGTTATTGTGGACATGTACATTTTTGTTTTTATGCTTTAATTTAAAAATTGATTAAATAAACTAAGGTTAAACATGTGTTTTATTACCATTAAATATGTCATACTATAATCGGGACGCCTGGATAATCCGGAAAGGGTCTTGTTTTTGCCTCTTCGGAATAATGAGGCCCTACTGTTTCTAATATAGAAATCCATCTGTCCTCAGCAAATTTATTGAACATGACCTGACCCTTCTTCTGGTTTATCTTCAAGTCAAATAGTTCTCCACCCCTTTGTAACTCTTGTACGTATTTTACAGCTCCTCTGGGTCATGTAAAAGAAGAACGGTATCACTGCGAATCTAAGATGGTTTAAGTATGCACCATTAATCCTTATTCCATCCTGCTTCCACTCCAGATTACGGAACACTTCTTCCAGGCAGGCTGAGAAGAGAAGAGGCGATATTGCGTCATCTTGCCGTACGCCGCGCTCTATATTTATTCCGACCTCAAGATTGTCAAGGTGAACTGTCACTGTAGCTTCATCATATATCGATCCTAGTAGGTCTACAGAGGCTTTATCCTACACCTTGGTTAAGTAATGCATCCATTATGGCCTGCTTTGAGATTGAATCAAATGCTTTGATTCAAAGCAAGCACAGTGGCATAGTGTATTCATTGTGTCTTTCTAAGACCTGCTGTAGAACCTGGATGTGATCCATTGTATTGAATCCACTTCTGAATCCTGCTTGCTCTCTTGGTGGTGCGTCATTAAGTTTTCTTAGTATTCTTTTGTATATTTTCTTGGTGAAAACATTGTACACCAGTGATAAGAGGCTTATTGGACGGTAGTTCTTTAAATCGTCTGGGGCTCCTTTTTTATGTAAAATAATCAGTTCTACATTTTTCCATAAGTTGGGCACTTCTTGTTCTTTAAGGCATTTTGAGTATAATTTTGCTAGTATTTTATGTAAAGTCCGACCACCAGCTTTTAACATCAAAGTTACACTATCCTTTCGAGGAGTCTTGCCTTTATTACTTCCTCCACCAAGATAATCGGCACTTGTTCTTTAGTGGGCATTGCTGTTCTTACCTGGTTCTGATCCTCATATAACATTGAATAACATTTTCGAACCAACTCTAACATTTCCGTCCGTTCCCTGCATACTGTACCATCCTCACGCATTAAAGCATACATTTGTGCCTTCTTCTTCCTCAGTTTCTGTCTTGCTTTGTTAATTCTGTTATTTTCGTCCAGAGTTTTTTATACTAGCTGCATGTTTTCTCTCGAATACATTTTCTCATCATTTTGCAAAACTCAATGTACTCGACCCTGCCAAAAGGACTGTCTGCATTCTTCATTGTCCGGCGTTTTTTCATTAAATTAATGGTCTCATCGGAGATTTTTGGTTCTTTGATTCATTTATCATGTGACACTATTGGAGCAGCGGTTGCCAAGCACATTGTTGGATGTTTCTTCATATTGATCTCTAATTTCCATCTCCTCCGGGTCTGCAATACAGCAAACGCGTTCGACAAAGCAATTTCAAAATCTCTGTCCCTCTCCTGGAGCTTCCCAGAATCCAATTTACCCCTTTTTGATCTTATCATTCTTTCGCGCTCTTTTCGGCAGTTTATCCTAATATTTGTTCGTACCGTTCAGTGGTCACTTTCCACATTAAAATGCAAAATATATAATAAATATAATTGCAAAATATTGCTTGATCGTTTGACAAGATGTAATCAATTTCACTTGTGAGTCCAGATGGACTTTTCCGTGTCCATTTTCTGTTGATCGTTTTTTTATAAAACGAATTCATAATGTAGAGTTCTTGTCGTTCAGCAAAGTCAACTAGCCTCTCATCTCATGATGAGGAATCCAATTCCCCTACATCGTCCATTCTTCGTACCCCGGGTATAGAGTACGTGACCAGTTGGTTCCAGTTTGATTAACTCTTCGCCCTTTCTTCGTGTTTCACAGAGCCCAATAATATCCCAATGTATGTTGTCAAGTTCGATTAACAGTTGTTGCAGCCGGGCCTCCGTTTTCATTGTCCGTATATTAATCGTAGCAATGTCAAAAGTCCAATGGCAGCCTGATCTAACCCGATGATTCTGAACACTCTCCGCCTCGGAGCAGGTTTTCCCGCTGTCGTAGGTAGTTACAACATTTTAATTAAAGAACGAAAATTATCACCATCATCATCAAAATTTAATTATTCATCGGTAAGGGAGAGTAAAAGCTTTCTCAGACTATTGGAAATCTGATTTATCTTATTATTTGAAAAATGATTATCATTTAATTTTTTTGATAGAATCGGTGATTAATTTAGGTAATGTAGTGCTTTATTAATTATTGGCGATTGAGTTGCGGCGCTGACTTGTGATAAAGGGCTGGACTGTGAATCTATGAGTTCACTAGGGAATGACATGGAACTTTCATTTTCACTTGAACTATTTATATTTTCAGTTACATCACTATTATTATCATTATTACTAACAAGTTATTATTACATTACACTTATTATTACATTATGACTAATTACTATTATTATTATTTTCATTAGTATTACCACTATTATGTGTTTGTTGATTAACTAACACTGATGTCCTTTTTCTACAAGAGCTACATAATGAAAAATTATCACTTAGTTCCAACGTCATTTTCATATTGTCAGTTGCAGGACGTAAGCAAATTTTTTTCAGATGATTTTCTGACCCAAAAGGATTACAGTATCCATCAAATAGCTTTGTCGATTCCATTTTACTATAAATGTCCCTATTAAATTATTAAAATAAAATATAGATTATAATAATCGAAACAATTAACGCTTGAATCACAGATAAATTAGAAAAGTATTCGCTGAATAGATAAATTTCTCTCCTTCATAAAACGTGACAGTGAAAACTTTCAATAAACAATGATAAACATTAAAAAAACAGTTAGGTTATATTTTGGATCTCGATATGAAATCTGTGATTGTCATACCCCTAGCTTATCGATCTAATTATTGTGTCTAATTCAAATATTATTTATTCCACCTTCAAATATCTTATAATATACTTGAATGGGAATTCAAGATCGCAAAATCATTGACTGAAATTAATTTTACTGTATAAACAAAGTTTTTAAAACAGAGAAAGTTATAAAGTTTGAAAAATAAAAAAAAAATTCAATTAAATAAAAAAAATAGAAAGAAAAGTCGGCCCACTCCCCTTTGCACGGGAATATTTACAGAATTTTTTTTTTGAGAGAAAAAAGAAAATTAAAAATGTCGAACTTCGAAAAAATGACGGTTTTTTTCAAAAAAATGAAATATTTCATAGAACTTGATTTCTGAATTTTTTTTCGTATTTTTTTCTAAAAAGTGCATTCTAAAACAATCTTTCAATAGGTCAATTTTTGAAAAAGTTTTTTCTATTTGAAAAAAAAAACCTTTTTTTTTTTAAATCCATAACTTTTTTGGGTTGGGTAAAAATATTTGAAAAAATTCTGAGAAACATCTTTAGGGGCTAGAAATATAAGCGACCGTGGTTAGTCTATGGATATACGTCGCTCAGTGCTGTTGTTGTGTCAGTGTTTTGTCAATAAATAAAAATCTACGATTAACGATTAATCTTATCACCTTTCTGCACAAATAGTGTGTTTTTTTATCTTGACACAGTTTGTGGTAAGTAAATCATAAATATTATATTTTCTATAGTATTTTTATTGAAAACTTTGATTTTTCTTTCTTCAATTCTTTCATTTTCAGTTTTGCTCAAAATGAACACGCGTTCTCGTACTCGCTGTGCATTTGAAGTAGAAGCGTTATATGAGGTAACTGATATTTTCGACAACAAAGATAGTGAAAGCGAGACCGAGTCGGTTTTTGAAGAGCATCATACCAGTGAAATTTACCTAACTAAATAAATATATTTTTTAAAATAAAGCTAAATTATGTAATAAGTATCTAAAAGTGCATTAAGTTCCCTTTTAAATGCCGTTAGAAGAAAATTTTTATCTATTAATTTTGCCTAGATATGATAGTTTAAATATAACACCTCATTTTAACATTTTTTTTAATTTTTGCTGATTTTTTCGATAGTATTAGGAATACAATTATTTTTTGGAACATTCTATAGATATAGTCTCTTTCTATACTGATTGAGGTTTAAATTAAAAAGAAGTTATTAAATTGGATAATTTAAATAAAAGATATTAATAATCAAAGACATACGGGGATCAAAGACATACTCCTGAATCGGGAAGAACAGAAGTGCATCTCTTGATTAATTGAACAACTCTTATTTTCAACTTTATTCTCAACTTTTTCTCTATCGTCACCCATTATCGATATCAACCGATATCGCACTATTTGGACACCCTGTATATATATATATATATTTCTAAATCATTCCGGGTGTCGATCAGTGCATTCTGTGAAGAGTCACGACGTTTCGCCAAAATCTCATTTGGCATTTTCAGCTTTATAGAGTAAGGTAGTAAGCGCCCTTTAGGGCTGAAAATTCAAATTTTCTATTTGAATTTTTTTTTTTTCAAATAGAAAAATCTTTTTCAAAGATTGACCTATTGAGAGATTTTTGTTTTAAAATGCACTTTTTGGAAAAAATACGAAAAAAAATTCATAAATCAAGTTCTATGAAATTTTTCAGTTTTTTGAAAAAAAAACGTCATTTTTTCGAAGTCCGACATTTTTAATTTTCTTTTTTCTCTCAAAAAACATTTGATTTTTTCAATAAATATTCCCGTGCAAAGTGGAGTGAGCCGACTTTTCTTTCTATTTTTTTTATTTAAAGGTTTTTTTTATTTTTCAAACTTTTTCACTTTCCCTATTTTAAAAACTTTGTTTATACAGTAAAATTAATTTCAGTCAATGATTTTGCGGTCTTTAATTCCCATTCAAATATATTATAAGATATTTGGAGGTGGAATAAATAGTATTTCAATTTGACAATTGATTTCATTAACTCTATATTTTAAGACCTACAAACGTCATTTTTTCTAAAACATAAAAAATGTTGTAACTTAAGTAGAATTTACAATTATTTATTTAATATTACAAAAAAAAGTTAAAAAAAATTATATTTCAGAAAAAATTAAGTTTGTAGGTCTTAAAATATTGGCTATTTGGAGTTAATGAATTTATTATCGATAATATCTCCATAAATATAAATTTTATGAAGAAAATGGAAAATATTTTTTTATAGAGAATTTAATTTCCTACAAAATTGGTTCTATATATTTTTCGCAAATTCGTATACTTCAAGAGATACTTAGAAAAAACTACTTTTTTATCAAAAAATTAACTTTGCTTGTCTTGAGGCACGTGTTATTTTTGTTAAACAAAAAATCCGCCATATTTTTTCATAAAAGGAAAGTTTTTTTCCATCCGAAAGCTCTAATAAATCATTTTCTAAAAACTGCACATATTGATCTCAATTTAGTCTTTGCGGAAACTAAAATGGGCCGATTAAAAAATTGTCGATAATACCGCATCAAATGTTAATTGAAAATTCGTGCTGGAAATGTCGCTCTCTTGGTAGTTGTGGATTTTTTTGGGCGTAATAATGATTATTTCGCCAGATAAAAATTCCCGGTCTGATAAAAGTTGCCTCGTCAGTAAACAATATGTTTTTTAGGAACATGGGATTTTCGTTTTTTTTTATATAGCAGATTTTGACAACATTTTGATCTAACCGGTAAATCTTGTAGCAAATAAATTTAGAACAGGCGAAAAATGGAAAATTTTTCTTTATGGAACAAAATTTGTTATAGCATTTAATGCTGTGATAATACTCCACAGGGTATAAAGAATATCACAAGAAATATTTCTTCTATAAAAAGTATGAAGACTAAATAAAAATGAAGTAAAACAAATTGCCAAAAACCGAAGATATAAGAAAAAAGAAGTATAACTTAAAAACATGTACAAAAATGGATAGAAGAAATGAGGGAAAATATAGAAAACGAATGCAAAAGAAATAACAGAGGTTCAAAATAAAAATATCTAAAACAAACAAGCACAAAAAACAAAACAATAGACCGACCTGATTAAGAACGATGGGAAGAAGACACACTTTCGTATATTATACGAAGAAATTAAATAAAAATAACCTAATATATAACAATATATATATATATATATATATATATATATATATATATATATATATATATATATATATATATATATATATATATATATATATATATACAGAAAAAACTATCAGAACTAGACGAACAATTCCGGATTATGAAATATCCTACATTTTTTTTTTAGATAATTTTTAGGTTATCTTGAGGTTTTTTATTCGTAAGCATTAATTTTTTGTTCATTGTGACATTCTTAATTAGAATTACAGTTTATCTTAATCATTGGCTGAAAAAAAGTAAAAAGAACACTCTTGTATATCGTTCATTTCGACTGGGGTAATATTTGATGCCCCGCTGTTCCGGAAGTATAAAAATCTTTCTTTATAGCAGTGGTGTTGAATTACAGACGAAAAGAAATTACACATGTTGAGGAAAATAGTTCAGTGACCTTTACTTCGCGTTTTAAAGTTATTGATAGAACTAAGTTTTTTAGACAATGTACCAATATAATGTTCAAAACAAAACCTTAGCCCATGTTGCAAAAATATTTCTATGTTTAAAAAATGAAATATAAAATCGACATAACTAAATTCGCAAAAATTTTTATGAAATAATTTTGGTTTTGTTGACTTAGTCAACGCCAAAGGAATGTTCCAATACATATACAGAAGAGATTGCTTGAAAAATGGTGGCTCTGTATAGGTGCCTCTGTAAAGTTATACGAGGTGTGGCTGTTAAATAATGAGACTGAAGTTGTTACAGAAGAAGTAAGCCTGCGCCAAATGCAGTACCTCTCACTTCTTCAGCACCTGTCGATACACAAATTCGTATAACCGTAGTCTTCGTTTTTGAGTGGTTTAAGCCTTTGCAAGATTGCCGAGAAGACGTTGAACATCATCCACGCCCGGAGCGCTCTTCCACGTCAAAAACGGATGACAATATCGAAAAAATCCGTAATCTGGTTCGACCTGACAGTAGGTTAAGTATTTGTACGATTGCTGAAACTAATTGGGAATTGACAAAGAAAGTATATGGCAAATTTTACACAACAATTTTAACATGCAAGAAGTGTGTGTGCCAAAATGGTACCTTAATTGAAATTGGGTCATTGAAAATGACCCAAACTTATTGGAAAGGATAATAACATGTGAGGAATCGTGGTTTTTTACTTATGATCCTGAAATGAAGCGCCAATCCATGCACTGGAAGAGCACAAATTCACCGAGAGCCAAAAAAAAATCGAATGAGCAAATCAAAATTCACTGGGTTCTTGAAGGTCAAACAATTAATCAACATCACTACCTTCACGTTCTTGTTGAACTCCGTGAAAGAATAAGGAAAAAACGACCCGAATTGTGAAGGACAAGATATGAGTTCTCCACCAAGACAATGTGCCGGCTCATTCCGTATTGTCTGTCAAGAGTTTTCTAGCCAAGTATTGCATCCCAGTGTTAGACCATCCGCCTTATTTGCCGGATCTTGCGCCATGCGACTTCTATCTGTTTCCTAAGGCGAAATCTGCATTAAACCGAGCAAGATTTGAGTCTGTTGAAGCTGTGAAAGAAAAAGCGGCACGCGTTCTGAAGGAACTGACAGAAGAAGGCTTCCAGCACTGTTTCGAACAATGGAATATTCGTATGGAGAGGTATATGGATAGAGGAGGGGTGTATATTGAAGGTGGTAATAAGTAAATATGAATGAAATCAAAATAAAATGTTATACAGCGTCAGTCTCGTTATTTAATAGTCACACCCCGTAAAGTAATTAAGTTGAGTTATTATAATTTTTTCGCCTTCAGCAAGGTCTAAACCTTTTCAATATTCTCGAATGTTCCAAAGTGGTGTGCTTCGATTTCAATTTTGAATTTTGGGAAAAGGAACAAGTCCTTTGGACTCAAGTATGGTGAATAACGGGGCTGCGTAGCCACAGTGATATTTTTACTTGTCAAAAACTCGTTTATTGAAATTGCTTAGGGATGCCGTCAACCGATCAGAAACCACATGAGCTCCGATTCTGTGGATATTTCTATCATTTCTTTCAGTTGATGGCGTTCGACTGCCATGTTCATCTTTAATCGAGTCTCGATCTTGAGAGAATACCTTAAACCATCTCAAAACTCCGGCCCCTGTAATCATTTTGCTCTACGGCTACGCACGGCCACGTACAGCAGCAATGACTCTGGAAAAAAACCACCGAGTCGGATTGGTTTATTTTGGTATACCCGGCGTATTCTCCAGACTTAGTCCCTCGGATCTTCGTCCGTTCCGATCCCTGTAACATCACCTGGTGAATAGCCTCTTCACATATCTTGGAGAAGTCGAAAAAGGGGTCGCACCGAACTACTATATTGCCTCAACTACCATATTTCTCAAAAATTTATAGAAAGTAAGGGAGATTACTTCGATGATTCAGTTTATTTTAATATTTTCAAAGCCCAAGTGCCTGATAAACGTTCGCATTAAAACGAAAGTTTTTAATATAAATTTTGTTTAATTTACAATATTATAAAAAGAATTTCCTGATGATATCTCCTCGGTTTTAGAGGAATCTGTAATATGATACTCTAACGAGATGACTGTTCTTAATATAGTAAGTTGAAATAATTATGAATACCGAGAAATGCGATGAGCCATGCGTAATGTTCCAGTTACCACAAAAAAAACGAACGAACAAGTGTTGAGTGGTTTAATTTCAGGCGGTGGATTACATAAAAGCCGGCCTAATTTGGAATGATTAGAAAAGCTTGGCTTTGTTGGGAATAATTCAGAAAAAAAGGTTTTTTTTCGTCGGTGAACAAAGGAATATATTATGCAAATACCATGTCAGTGTGACATGTGTTTGTGACACGTTCAGGCTCTTTTTCCTTAACTTGAAATAAGAAAAATTATATTTTTTTCAGGTTTATTGGCGTGGCGCCTTTTTAATCAGCTATTTTTATTATTTTTTGCAGCAACTTTATTATTTTTTGCGATGACTAGTGTATATTCATAATAGGCGTCGGGAAAAATGCAGTGCAATACTATAAAATTGATCAATTCTTCTATTGCACCGTTTCTCATCCTGGGGGTCGCATTCGGAAATACGGGCGGTCGCAATGTGTTTAAAAAATAAGATCCGTATATGAAATATCCTTTTATTATTTTATTTATTTAAGTATTTTTAATTTAAAAACAAGTATTAGAAAGTTAAATATTACCAGATAATAACAACATAATAAAATAAACTTAAATAAAGTAATAGCCGAAGTGGTTTGAAATAATAATTTAATGCAATGGTTGATTCTGTTTTTTACTTATAACTTTTTCTATACGTGGATCATCATTGTAAACATACATAAGCAAATTATTTTCCAGTGATAATAGACGATTTCTATATTTAGTTTTTAAAACCACCATAGACGAAAAGCTGTTTACCCGTAAGTAAGAAGTAGCGAAAGGGGTCAATGTTTTCAAAGCTTCCGTAACTAGGCTTTTGTATTCACATAGTCGTATAAGTCAAATCTTGAGTTAAACATTTTATCGTAGTTGTAGATTTTTGTCGACCGATATTTCATTAGGTTAGTTGTGAACCTCAATAGGTAATTCAGCAGCTGCAACAACATTTTCTTCAAATGTATTGAGAACCCATCTTTTCGACAAATCATCTTTGCTATCTGGAAAATTTTCCAGTAACTAAATTTTAAAATCCATAAATGCGTTTTCATGCTCTCGAACACGCGATTAATAATAAAATTTTCTAAATCCATATTTTTGGTAAAATATTCCAAAGTTAAAGTGAATGTATCAAAATTGCATTTTTCAAGGCGTATCGTTTTTCTTAATGAAGGCATTGACTTTGTCAGAGATAGATTTGCAAAATAGCATATTTTCTTTAATTGAGCCAAGCAATTGAAAAGTGCGCCAAGT
The DNA here is from genome assembly GCA_031761425.1 of Cosmopolites sordidus. Taxonomy (NCBI): domain Eukaryota; kingdom Metazoa; phylum Arthropoda; class Insecta; order Coleoptera; family Curculionidae; genus Cosmopolites; species Cosmopolites sordidus. The sequence goes on along the minus strand of JARFXV010001765.1, from coordinate 52,667 downwards.
TGACACTTCTGTTAGCTCATCAAACTGAATAGCAACAAATTCACTGATTTACCCTTTTCAATTATTTGATCGCGAACATCACTGGCCATTTCATGAATACGTCTCGATATTGTGTCATTTGAAAGTGGTATAGTTTTCAACTTTTTTGCTTCTTTCTGATCTATCATCACATTGACCATATCAATGGCAGCGGATAAAATGAGCTTTTCCGCAATCGTGTGTGGCTTAGACTCCCTGGTCACTCTTAATGCTACTAACAAGGATGCTTAGGGCTACGGATTCATTAAGGCTTGATTTGTTGATAAAAATTTGTTGATCTTTCAAAGCGAGTGATTCAGACTCGAAAAAATATAATTGTATATTTTGTCAAGACGGATGTTTCATCAGATGCAGATGGTGCATTTCATTTTGTCACAAATTTGTCAATTTCATTTAGTATTATTAATTTATTTTATTTCCACACCGTTGTTAATTTATTTAACATTAAAAGAGAGAGAAAATCGTAGTATTTAATACTGAGTGAGAAAAGACATCCTAGTTGTACGAACCTGCTTAAGGGCGCTCGGGATGAAGGATCCATCTCGCATGCGCGGATGGGAGGTGCGAGATACACATGCGGGTCATATTACAAGTACGTTTAAGTGCAGGGCACAGGTTCGAACTGGTAGAAGTAATATAAGAACAAGGGATTACACAAGTCTTGTAGTTCGACATTTGTTACTGTGTGCATTTTCATATTTATCCGTCATTGACGATTCATCATTTATTTCAAAGACAAATAGATGATTCGTGTTTAGTTTTTAACTTTTTGGCTATTTAGTGGGTCGCGGTACTAAAAATGGTGAGAAACGATGTTCTATTGGAACCTTACCGCTAAACACCAAATCACTTTTCTTAAACTTCTCGACGCACGTATCGCTAACCGTGTTAACATTATCAGAAGTTAATGCAATCTTATTTGAAAACTAAACTATGTTTTATTGATATAACAACCGTATCTGATGAAGCATGTAGAAATCATGAACCGCGGAGTTAACTAAGCGTTGCCTTAATAATTGAAAAAGTTGATTGAAAGGAATAGGTCATTTATCCCAATCTATGGCATTTTTACATTTTTCTATGTAAATGAGTTTCATACGCATCCAAACCCCTATTATCATATCACACTTTTAATAAATAAATTACTAATATCTATATTATGGTCGTGCTTGAGTGCATGATGGATAACACCACATTTTTCATTTCTCCCTATCTAATATCAGCAAGGTGTTCTTTATATCTACTTAATAGGGATCCTTAAGTTTGCCCAATATAGCTTCGATCACAATCTTGACAACTAATTTCATAAATCCCCGAATTTTCAAGTTGATCTACTTTATCCATTGCATTACCCAGGGTTTTTCTTAATTTACTAACTGGTTTGTAGATTACCTTTATATCCACTTTTTTCAAAAAGTTACAAGCACACCTGTTAATTGGGTATTAAACGGTATTAAAATAAATTTATTTGTATTCTGTTCCTTTTGAAATGTCGAAAATTGTTTCAATAATTGTCTAATCTTAAATATTCTAATTAATCTATCCACAATATTCTTATTATAACCATTCACTTCGAACACCTACCTAATAAATTTTAATTCTTTTATAGTTATCTTTGTTTAATGAAAAAATGATGAATCTATCTACCATAAAATTTAAACTAGTCACCTTATTATGGACGCTATGATTAGTTAGGAATGTATCTAGAAGTGGTGGTGTTTTTTCTAAAAATATCAAAATCTTACCTATTTTTATTGTTTCTGCTCACTAAAAAATCAAAAAATGGTAATCTATCATTATTCTCACGTGAAAAGAATAGTTTCGGATTTACCGTTTAAATTCGTATGGAAATCTTCTAAGTTTTCATTTTTTCAATTCAAAATTGCAAAAACATCATCCACATATCTAAGTGGAAACCAACTGAATTTATCCTTCGCCTCTGTTTCGATGCGCTTCCAGTAATGAAGATGATTTAAAAAAATAAATAATAAAGGGTATAACCTTTACGGTGTTGTCTATCGACACTTTATTGGGGGAATTATTTTGGTACCAAATAATTCAGCAAAAAAAATCACCCCAAGTTTCAGTTTTAAATCTCAAATAATTTTCGATGAAAATGAAAAAAATCTTATTTTTAGTTTTTATTATTTTTTTAACAGCAAAAGTGAAAATTGATTTTTCACTAGGAAATAAGAGACAAAAATATATTTTTAAATGATTCTCAAATATAAACCAAATTTTCTATAAAACAAATCAAACTATATAAGTCTTTTAACTGTGTTCTTAACCAAAACGAACCAAACCAAGATTTATCAGAAAACGTATTTTATACCCCTCTATATTCAGGAATTTTGTCTATTTTTTCGATTCGGTGCGAAAAAAAACAGTCGACCATTTGCTTCGAAGTGCTTCTTGCACCAACAACTTTTGTTGGGTTTGGCACATTTTGAAAAACTCATTTACTTCATTAATTATTTTTTTAACAATAAACGCATATTACACCATGAAAATGCCAATAGGATTAGTAAATATATAAAACAAATTAAATATAATTAGCCTTCTTCAATATTCTATTTTAAAAATATCTATCGGCTTTACAATGTTTCACAAATATCCAGCATGAATGCTGCTTACTTCAATATAAACAAATAATTTGGGAATCCAACATAACTTGATTTAAATGAAAATATATTTTATGCCGAAAAATGCAATAAAAAAACTTTAATCATATTATTGAAATAACTAGATTCTCAATGTAAACAATAAATTCAATTTATGGATGTTTTGAGAAATTCGTAGAATAAAATTTATCAAGACATTTTTGTTTGCTTTCTCTCTTTGGTTGAAATTATACTAACGGGTTTTTCAAATTGAGCCGTTTTTTAAGTCTTGAATAGAACACAGATGGTGTTGTGAATTTGTCTAGGTCTAGTGCCATTTCAGAAGCGTAATGCATGACATTTGTAAAAATGTAGTGGTACACAATACAACAACGCGCTAAAATTGTTGAATTATTTTATAAAAATGGCGTACAGTGAAAAAGTTTTTTATAGAATAGCATGATATTTACGGGTTGCATAACCGTCCATCTAAAAGCACTATCAATCGAATTGTTCAAATTTTTTAAGAAACTGTTTCTGTGAAAAATAAAAGAAGTTGACAAGAGCATATTGATTTGTTACGTGAAAGTTTTTCTGAAGATCCCTAAATTTCTATCAGTTGACGTTCACTATAATTTCGACTCAGTGAATCTACAACATGGCGTATTGTATGAAAGGATTTAGCCTGAAGGCATATAAGGTTCAAATAACACAGAAACTATTCAAAACGAACTATTCAGAACAAACATATAATATTTACCAAAAATCATCTTTTAAGATGAAACACATTTTGAAACTGGTGGCTATGTCATTAAACATAATTACTGCTTTTGGGAAACCTTTACATCCTAAACAAATTACTGTTTTACGTGCATTATGGTCAGGAGGTATAACTGGGCCATATTCCTCACAGAATGCTGCTGGTGAAGCTCTAACTACGAATAGTGTTCGATATAGTGAGATGATAACTGGATTTTTGATGGCTGAATAGAACAACATTGCTCTGGAGAATATGTGGTTCCAACGGGAGGGCGTCACATCTCACTTTGCTAATGAACCATTGATTTATTAAGATAAAATTTTCCTGGATGAATTATTGCAAGAAACGGTGATGTAAATTGGCCACCAAGATCATGTGATTTGGCACCGTCGGACTATTTTCTTTGGGGTTAAGTGAAATACCAGGTTTATAAGAACCATCCACAATCGATTCCTGAACTAAAGTATGATATAATTCGAGTCATTGGTGAGATAGAGCCACGGTTATGCCAAAATGTCAACCAAAATTTTGACAAAAGACTGCACGTCTGTGAAGCTGCAAGATATGGTCATTTGGCAGATATTATATTTCGTATTTAAATGTTACAGACTATGCTGCAGTTCCAACAGCGGAACAAAAACAGCGTCGTGCGGATATTTCAGTCGTTTGTTTAGCGAGGTTAAATGAGTTAGGAGCGAAGTTGGGAGTTTTTGCGTCAATTCATAACGATGGATGAAACATGGGTCCATTATTTCACACCTGAAGTAAAGGAACAGTCAAAACAATGGACTAAAAGGGGAGAATCAGCTCCAAAGAAGGCGAAGACAGTTCCCTCTGCAGGCAAGGTCATGACGTCAGTTTTTTTGGGATGCGCGTGGGATAATTTTCATTATCTTCAGAAAGGAAAAACAATCAACGGCGAGTATTATGTGAACTTACACCACCGTTTGAGTGATGAAATCAAGAAAATTTGGCATTTGGCAAAAAAAAGTTTTGTTTCATCAGGACAATGCACCAGTTCACACATCCGTTATCGCGATGGCCAAAATCAGTGAGTTAAAGTTCGAATTGCTTCCGCACGCACCCTTTTCTCCAGATTTAGCCCCCTCGGATTATTTTCTGTTTTCAAATTTGAAAAAATGGCTTGATGGTAAAGGATTTGCCAATAATGAAGGAGTTTGCTGCTGATGGCTATTTTGAGGTACTCGACGATTCTCGCTATAAACAGGGAATCGAAGCTATTAAACATCGCTGGGAAAAATGCATCGAGTTAAAAGGAGCCTATGTAGACAAATAAATATATTTGTTCCCAAATTTATTCTGTCTTCTTTGTTAGGTTGGGTACTTCTGGTACTCCCCTTGTAATTCCTGATTGATGGCGTTTGTCGTCAAAACTAACATCAAATGTTATTACTGATCGTCACCAGATAGTTTAAAATTTCTTTTTTTTTATTTTCAATGTTCTTATAAAAACTAAAAATTAAACCTATAAATTGAAAGTTTTCCACAAAAGTCAGTTTTTTATTTTGTTGTTGTTGAAACAAATGTTGAACCAAATCGAAAAAATGAAAAAAAATCCTGAGTATAGAAGACTGTAAAAGACGATTTCTGTTAAAATTTGGTGAATGCATGTATGAAGAAACGCAGTTAAAAATAATATTTTAGTTTTCTTTGTTTTATAGAAAATTGGGTTTATTTTTGAGAATCAAAAAAAAATAACAATATTTTTACGTCTTTTACTTCCTAGCAGTTGAGAAAAAATTACCATTTGTTAATTTTCATTTTTAATATTAAACATTTATAACTCGGAAAATATTTCAGATCAAAAGATGAAACTTGGGTCAATTCTTCTATTGGAACCTTTGGTGTAAAACTTGAAGAGATTTACCACTAAACACCAAATCACTTTTTTGAACTTCTCGACGCACGTTTCACTAACAATGATAGCATCATCAGGAGATGATTTAATCTGGATTAAATCATCTCCTGATGATGTTTTAATCCGATTTAATCTCGAGAAGATTGTCGAGAAGTTCAAAAAAAGTGATTTGGTGTTGAGTGGTAAACCTCTTTAAATTTAATGAAACTTGGGGCAAATTTTTTTAGTTAGTACCAAAATGATCCGCCAAATGTCGATCGAAAACGCCCTGGGGGAAGATTCGACATGCTTATCTGCTATATCATTTTATTATCTGCTATATGCTATATCATTTTAACACAATTCATAAGAAAAATCGAAAACACACTTTTACCGGAGGTTGAGGTCTTGATATCCTTTGTTTCTCAATGTACCGTTGTACCGTCAGTGTACCGTTATTATTTCTCAGTGTGCCGATTCCACATTCCTTGAAATACCCGAGAGATTTACTCGAGCTAAGTGATTTTAATAACATAATTATTTCAGAGTACATATCTCTAACAAGATTATGTATGAAACAGAATTGTCTTCATTTTAATAATACGTTTAAAAAATAATAAATAAAAATAAACAACAAGGAACGGCAATGAGCAACTCTCTATCACCGTTTTTAGCCAGCTTATTCAAGGGCAAATTTGAAACCGAGGCCAAGAATGAATTCAGTTACTTTTCGAGGGTTTATTTTAGATAAGTCGATGATCTTTTTGCAATTTTGGTATGCAATGATCCATTCCAAACCATAGCATTATTTATGTATGAAAGATTAGACTGAATCCTAATGACGATAACATGGTTAGCGAAACGGGAAAACCAAACATTTGACAGGTCATAATTAAAGGCTCGCTGATGAAAGATAACATCATTATAAGTGGAAAAATAATATCATTCATAAGTGGAGACCATATACCATAAGAAGATGTCAAGGGTCTTCACAGATAGCATGGGTAGATAATATCTCTAAGAATATCTGGGTAATCGTAATCTATCTCCAGAGAGTAACATAATGTGATTATCAAAATCATTCAATTTGATACTCCTGATATCCTTTGGTATTACAGTTTAAAAGATCTTTATATCTTCTTTTCCTCAAACCTATTTAATTCTCCAACCTACACTGAATCAACTACATGTTAATAAACCATCAATTTTCTTTCAAATCTTTTCATTATGATTACACCAATATTTTGCGAAATCGGTGAAGATTTTCCGTAATCAAACAGAAAAAGAACATGTTATATTGCAACGGACATGTCTGAAAATCACGAGATTGGGGGTGCGGGTTATCGAAAGGTGGCGAAGGGCGGAGGGGGGTACAGAGAGGTAAACCTCGACTCGACTCGTTTTAACAACCGATGATTGATTGTTTCGAAAATTGAATATTTGGCCTGTCATGGTTCCTGCCCCGTTGTTCCATCCAGTCGAACGGTGTACCCTCCAATTAAACCATACCACCTCCCGTCATCCCCTGCCACCCTTCGTTTTTTTGTTGCTGTTCGGTGTTAGAGCCCCATTTTGTTTATGCCTCGGATGGTTATTGGATAGTTTTGATGTGCGATTTATTCGCCGTCCATGTTTTCATCTCATTTTTCATCGTTTTACCGAAGTGCTACTATAATCAAAAGTACGGTGACTTTTTAGTCATTAGTCAAGTATTTATTTATTCACCCCAATTTATTTTGCCCCCTTTAAAAAATCCCCTCTCACATGTTTATTTTCCAGTCTTTGAAACAAGTTTTATACTCAACATTTGGCATTTCCTTCAAAGCGCCCAGCAAACTTACTTGAATGGTATGCTATGGAGTCAAAGCAGCATCCACGAAGTAGTTTCTTCAATCGAGGGAATAGAAAAAAGTCACCATATTTGCTGAGAATGATGCTTGTGAAGCGATATTTGTTTGATTTTTAGCGAAAATTGGCGAAAAATTAACGCGGCGGATGGTGCACTATCGTTATGCAAAATCATGAACCCTGGGCCCTTTACTGCCGATTACTACAGACAGAAGGTCCTCCTAAACGAGGTTCCTGTTCAACTGCTTCTGTCTAGCATTGAAGTTTTTGTACCACTTGTAAACATTTTTTTAACTTGGCTTCATCCCCGAAAGGCTTTTTTAACATTTTTATTTAATTTACACAATTTTGTTTTTTATACAAAATTTAATTAAAATTATCTTAAAAGATTGCCGACAAAATATTAATGACAAAAGACGCTTAATTTCCAACTTAAGAAGCGAAACGACACGAAACTTCTGTCAAATGTTGTGGACAGTCATTAAAACGTCATAAAAAAAATGAAATTATTGTATCGGTACGTAATGCGCGCGAATTTTTAACTTCATTTTACTTATTGATTATAGGTAGTAATGATGAAATAGTTGTTACATGTCATTGTAACTAGTGGCTTCTGTTTTAAATTATATCTTTCAGAAGTATCAGTAAATAGGCACTTGGCACCAGGTCAGGCGAGTAAGATGGATCATCAATTACATCAGAACCTTTACGAACCTTTCAAAAATTGACAAATGACAGTGCTTTTGTGTAAAGATTCATTGTTAGAAAGCAACATTTATTTTCTATTGGTTCGATACTCTAGCAAAAATTAGGAATTTCAAAAAAGACAGAAGAAAACCATAACATTACCCATAAATATATTTGTGTCTGCTAGAATATATTTTCTCTTCTTTTTTTGGTTAACGGACATATCAACCAAGTTAAAAATTCGTACAGAAATACAACAAAAAAAGATCATTTTCACTGTAAAGAGCATTGTGTGCCATCTGTCGTTAGTATTGTAAACGCCTCCAATACGTTTCCGAGTAAACTATAACCATCGCGATGATGTGCGTATTGTTTCCGTTAGATGGCACAAGAGGCGACTTTCATTTCAAAAATCCTCGGCATTACGTATTTATAGAAGAAAGTAAGCTAATTTGGAATATTACATTTAAGAAAAATTATATTAACGTAGAATTAAAGTATGCTAGAATAAAGACTATGTATAATGCAAATGAATTTTACGATTTTTTAACGAAAAAAATAATAAACCGTCTAGTTCTTCTCCAATTACAATAAAAAATAAGTTACAGAGCTTGGTTAAGCCAATGTGAATATAATTTGGAAAATTCCAAATTGTATTCATATTTAATTAACAATCTCTTTGTTTTTTTTTTGGAATTATTTTCAGCGGCGGTTCATGGGGGAAAAAACAGGTGGGGTATACGTGCCCCCAAATTTTGGAACGGGGCTAGGGAAATGCCTCGCAATCAAAAATTTTACATTTCTTAGTATCATACACACACTTTGCTGTGTAGAAACACGCGTGTAACTGTCAGACATCAAATTTTCAAATAGATATCTAGATAATAAAATTTTGCCTAAACTCACCATAGGGCCATGATCATTAAATCTGTTTGTAGTTGAAGTCCATCCTCCTAAATTTCTGAGCCGCAAAATGGTCGATGACTTTATCATTAAAATTTGAAATTGACTTCAAAGTTTTTTTTTAATAGATAGCATTGCTAACGCGCACAACCGTTCCTGGCCTATAGTGTTTCTTAGAAATGTTTTGATTCGTTTGAGGGTAGAGAAACATGTTTCGCTTTCCGCAGTTGTTATAGGGACGGTACATAAAACAGCCAGCAATTCCACAGATTCTCTAAATGTTGATGTTAAATTGTTTTGGTTAAACATTTGTAACAGCGGCACAGCCCCACTGTCTTTCACGAAATCGTCCAGTGCGTACATTACCGAGAGTTTATTTTTTAATTGTAAGAAATTTACGTGTGTAAACAGGTTACTCACAATTTTAATGCCTTCATTTAGAAAGACGATATTCACCAAATTTTTCAGTTTCAAATTAATTTGCAACAGTTAGGTATACATCGCAACTATAACGTTCATGAACCTGTATGGTTAAGGTATCACAGATTTCCTTGTATATCCTGACATTCGAATTGGGGTCCTCCTTGACAATAAATTTCCGTTTGTTCTGCGATTCTCTATGATCGTTCATATATTTATGTCCAATAATTTAGGTAAGTAATATTTAACATAAAAAATTTCCAATAGTTCTAAATTTTCTTCTTTCTAAAAAAAGAACTTCTTGCAATGTCCATATACATAAGTAACACTTGGATCGCCTTAAAATGTGAAGATTTCCTTGGATTTGATGATTGTAATTGTGGCTTCCATTGACAATTACTTCATTACTGCCATTGTAATAAATAATATAACTAGTGTTATTCTTCAATTTTTCTGAAAGCTTATCAGAAAGAAAGCATATCTCCCAAAAAACTGAAATTGACACTCATAAAGGGCAAAATAACATAACCTTAAATATACTTACACTCGAGAAAAAGGCCGAATGAGAACACTTCCACTTCGTTTCTCTGGTGTTCGCATCGTATAAAACGAGGTTAGAGTCATCCGCCGTTTTAAGTCCACGTGCATCTTGAAATAGCTTAATAATTTTACTTTGTTTAAACGGATTTCATCGAGAGAAAGTAGTGACGCGAGTCAGTGAAGTAGTATTTCGGTGTCCCGTCTTTAGATTCTTAATTTATTTTGAAGAAACATGTTCGAGACATTAAACCCATGATTGTGTTTGTGACTTTGAATTGGCTTATGTATGAATTGGTTCATGTTGAAGGAATTTCTTTATTACACCGAACTGTATTAGTGACTGTGTTTGTGACTCTAAATTTTATCGTATAATATTCGATCCATTATCACGCCGGTAACCAGGCCGGATGAAGCCGGATGCTTTCAGTGGTATCGAAGTTGTAGAATAAACTGCTATAGTTGGACCTAATTTTTTTGTAATTTTATAAAAACTAAGATTGTTACAGCACTTGTATTGTTACAGTTACAGTAATTGTAACTTGTGTAATTGTAATTGTGTAAAAACTAAGATTGTTACAGTTATTGATTGTTACAGACTTATTGTCATTAACTCGACAATAAGTATATAGTCGGTGGCCTGGATATAGCCTAAGGCCAGACATCCTCTGGGCTGCTAACAAACTGAGCTGACTATTGCCCCGCAGCAAAGCCAAAAGGTTCACTTCAGATGACCTCAAGTCCAAGTATTACGAGAAATTCAAATATGTTAAATGTAAAATGTACTTTGAGGCGAAACTGTGGGAGAAATTGCTTATTAAACTTGTAAAAAGAAGAAAATTACTAACAAAAATTCTTTGCTTGGAAAAGTTCGATAAGCACTGCCCATCACTGATGTCAGCGCTTATGATGTCTGATAATAGGCCAGGGCCCCAGAAATGACGTTATACATGCGTTTAATCTCCGAGTTATTAGTGACGATGCATTGCTGTTTTTGTTTTTCGCCCGCAATAGTAAAGAAAACAGTAGCGGCATAAACTTGTCTGTGCCCAAAGCACGATTAAAGAATTAATCTGTGCGCTTTGGCAACCTACGACCTATTTCGTTACCGCGAATGACATTAGGGATGTTAGACTATATAAGTCACAAGAAGCGTGATCATAGACAGAACAGAGAATACATTAATATAAAATCTGAAAATATTTTTCCACTTTATTTTTTAATTTTTTTAGTAGGGTACGTGCCCACGTGTCCTTATGGACCAACCGCCACTGATTATTTTGTAACTATTTTATAATTATTTCTAATAATTACAAACATAACACCCAGTGTCACAGTCAGCGTATTCGCTGTGTATCCAAACTTTGCATATAAAGCATTGCACCCGTCCCTCTCCCAATTTAACTTCACTATATTTTTCATTGCAAAAGAAACAATCAGTAGGTTGTAATTCTCTTCAGTAAGTTGTCTCAAACCATCAAGGGAAGGTAGTTCCTCTTTTGATTTATCAGAAATAAAAGTAGTATTACTATACTAAGAGTCAGTCTTGTTTTCGCGTAGAATCTTTCTAGCGACCTTGGCTTTGCGTTTATCTTTCTTCTTAACATTCTCTTTAACTTCCCTTTTATCTTTCGCCTTACCTTTTCCCGTACTTTACGCCATAAGGTAAAGAAAAAAGTAAGAGGAGCATTACTTTTTTCTTTGCCTTTCTCCTTACGTTTCTCTTTGTCCTTATCTGCATTTGGTCTGCCCTTTTCAGTTTTCAATCTTTCCTTTTTCTGCTTCTTGCAGCTCCTTTTTGTAGGGTGAACTGGATATTTTTTTTTTGCTAACTTGCGATCTCAATGTAGTTCGCGTTTTCTGGACATTGAAATTGATGAGATATGAAGGACCTGGAGTTACTCAGGTAGCGTTTGATAGCGAGGACGAGTCTAATTCTATTGGAATCTCTCTAGCATTCTTTGATTTTAATAATGGTGCTGTTAGATTTGGTTGAAGATTTGCAGATTGTTCCTGTGTTTGCCTAATTTTGCATTTAGGCCGGATTCTGTTAATTATTCTGTTAAGTAATTATTCTGTAATATCAACTGATGATTCTTGAGCTGCAGCAAAACAGCTGATTCCTTATGAAAACATACCTATAGAATGGATATATTCTACCAACACTAAATTCTTTGGCTATGATTTTGCTAATAATTCTGCATTATTGTAAGCTGTTGAGGCTTCAATTGGTTTTACATAATCAATGAAATGCTGAAACCACTGTGTGAACAAGTGTGTTTAAATCCAGCCAGAAGGATGCGTTCGTCCGATTGATCCCACAGGAGGGGGCTATCTGCTTGGCTCATAGAGGTGACTATCGTAATAAGGGACCCTCTTTCAGCAGACGTCATGGCGCCAGTTTGCATTTTGCCAAGGCGGGAAATAATTTTTGGATACATGGATTGAACAATGGACAGCCCCATTTCATTTCTATTAAAAATCCGGTTAGCCGTAAATCACCATCACCATCATCATCAATCACCAAAAAAAATCATTCGTTCTTGTTTCCTCTACTTGTCTGATATTGATTTTTAAGTTCGTCAGACTGTCCATGATACCTGACAAAAATTTCATATAGTTTTGTCCGTTAAGTTAAAATTAATTAAAATTTTATAGTTTGTTGTAATTGATAAAAAAATTGCCGGCGAGTTTTTAAAAGGAAATAAATGTTGTGTTGATAAAGCTATGTAAAAAATATTTAAAAGTGGTACAAGGACATGTTAGGGAAGCAGCTTATGATGAACCTCCTGCAGGAACACCTTCCATGTCAATTAATAAAGAAAACATTACTAAAATCAACCATATTGTACTGAGTAGTCATTGATTATTTATTGCAGACATTGTAGATCATTTTGGAGGATGTGTGACAAAACAATTAAAGACACTACTGAATCAAGTGTTTGTTATGTGACAAAATTAAACTTTTAAATAAATTAAGGTCAACATTTTTTTATGTAAGTTTGTTACATTTGTTAAGTTTGTTGACACAAATAGCATCATGTTTAGATTATTGCTAAGAAGCATAAATGTTTTTTAACTCAAAGTAGTACTTAAAAAACTTGACTTCTTCACAAAATGAAGAAACTATATACATATCATCTTCATCTAATGTAAAATGTACAAAATCTGATTTATACAAAAGGGATATATTAAACAAAAAGTTTAAGTCTAGATTAACAAAAACAATGGTGAAATATAAAAACTGAATTATCATGAACCTGACATAATAATTTTCTAGGATAGGTTTATAGAAATACCGATTCTCTTGTTTTACAAACTTCAGTAAATCCTGGAGATTTTTTTTCGTTCGTCAGATAGTCTCATATTTCATACGAACTCTTTCAAATTCAATATTCTCATGTGCTGATGTTTAGTTCTTATTTTCACACATTGGACCGAACAACTAAATGACCGGTCAAAACATCGATTGATGGATCATCCGCCATACAGTCCTGATTTGGTACCCAGTGATTTCTTTTTGCTACCGTCTGTGAAGAATAAAATATGCGGTTAACGATTTTCGACGCCAGAAGAAGCGGCTAATGTGTTCAAAATGCATGTTTTGGAGATAACTCAATCGGAATGGAAAAAGTGCTATGAAAATTGATTCATTCCGGCACGTATGCAAAACTGTATCTATAATCGCGGAGAATATTTTTTTAAACAATAAAACCATTTTAAATGATAAACATTTATTTTTATTTATTATTCCGGATACATAAATAGCAACCCCTCGTATTTCATCATATATTATATCAGTAAGAACCATATCCTTCGACTCTTGTCGATTTTATACCATCAGTAAATTTCACTGGTTCATTAAGTTCATCGTTTTTTCTATTAATCAAGCGAAGTTTTTGTGGTAGATCACTGATCGTTCTAAAGTGTTGAGCCATATCAATAACCTGGAAATTTTTTTGGCTAGTCTTTGAAATTATTTCTTGGTACTTATCTGGTATAGGTACAGTGTCGTGTTTTCGTAATACGTTTTCTATTCTCCCAAAATCTATATGACAATCCAAATACGTGTGGCCTTCTGGAACTTCTGGAAATTTGTGATCAGTATAACGAAGGTATCCCTTCATGCTAAGATATTGGTACAGGCAAACCATCTCGAAATTCTTATTTTGACCTGCATATGAGTCCGACCTGATGATCAAGTGGTCTTTTCCAACGAAACTTTCGTCTACTTCTATATTTCTCACTAGAGAACTACACATTTCTACAGTTCCTCTGCTTGCCATATCTTGAGTCCCGGTACAAAAAGAGGCTTTTTCTGTGTGTTTTTTTTGCAACAATATGTATCCCAGAATTGCAAAACCACAATTGGCGAAGAGCAAGAAGCTATTTTTTCCACTTTGCCCTCTGTATTACTATTATCTGATGAACTGCTTAAGTCTTCATTGTTGGGCATATATTCAGCGTCTCCATCGCTGTCTGAGATGTAAGTCAGAATCGACTGTTGTAGATTCTGAATAAAATCCATATTCTGAACCCCATATTCTAAGTTGTAATTTTCATAAATACTCACAAAATACTATAATAAATTGCTTACATTAAAACACACACATACACCGGCATGTCGCGGCCACAAGCCGGCATGTAACTTCAAACCTGATACATTTAACTGAGGTAGCCGATACTTGATGGAAATTCATTTTAAATAAATAAGCAAAGATTAATATCTAAAAACTTCCATTATATTTAAAATTGTATATATAACAATTGTTTCGACACGCAGTGCCTTTTTCAAATACAAACTATGCTAAATTGAGCGTATTTTGTTAGTTTAGCATAGCTTGTATTTAAAAAAAGCTCTGTATGCCGAAACAATTGTTATACATACAATTTTAAATATAGTCGAAAGTTTTAGATAGTAATCTTTGCTTATTTATTCAAACCTGACAGGTAAACAATGACGTAAAGTGAATGAAGGAGGTATGTGCACTACATAACACCTTCATTGATGCAACCAGTTGAACAAACATTATATTTAATATGGATGAATGTGGTATGTGCCCGTATCACCTTCTTCCATTCTTTTATTGAGAAAAAATATAACATACCTTCTTCATTCATTGTTAAATTAACACTGTTGTTGCAAATTTCGGTGATTTAGTGGTGCCAAGTGAAAATTGGGTATATAACACCTTCACTTCATGATTTTTGCATCATGACAACGCAAGGTTTTATCTAATGAATTTTTTTATAGATAAATTTGATACAGATTTAAGATTCTCGTCAATACTGTACTATTGGTAAGTTTTGATATAGAGACAGTATCGCCATCACACCAGCCAGATTAAATCGCTCTGGTCTAAAAATTAGGATACGCCAATTTTAGTGTTATAAATGTTATTTTTCTGGCCTATGAAAATATTTTTATAGTTGGTAGATTTAGTCTGACATGAGAGGCGTTATTTCAAGAATATACCCATAGACAAGATCGATGAAAAAAAAATCCCAATGGTGTAAAAAATGCCGGCACGTCTATTTTAGGGACTGGAGCTTGAAGTGCAAGAAAAATGTTATCTTTCTGGCTAATCAGAATATTTTTATAGTTATTGATTGATTTGTCCGTTACTTTGTGATAGTTCATTTTTTAACCCAATAAAATAATGTATTATTGGTTTGTTATCTATAACTTTTATATTTTAATTTTTTATGACTATAGTTTCGTATAACAATGTTGCATTCCCTTTACTCCCCCACTACTTAAAAACTAAGGTATTGCAGCTGCTTTATAATATGTACCTAATTTTACACTTTTATTGGGGTTAATTTTTCTGGGACTGATCGTTTAATAACTGTTTAGATGGATCTTTATTATATTTTTAAATTTCAACCGCTTATAAAATGTTTAATTCTTTGCTTCTTGGCGATGTATGTCAATTCCAAAATTGGAAAATCGGGAAATATATGTCGGGTATCTATGAAATGGTTCGCAAAATTCGAATTTTGTTTCTTTAATTGGTACGCAGATATGTGTTCTTCCAATCTGGGCTGAAAATGTCGGCCTGTTTCTCCCATAAAACATCTTTGAATCTAGTCTGAAAAATAAAAAACAGACACAATTATTAATTCATCAAGTACACTCAAAACTGAAACAAACAAATGATAAAAAATACTGTAACATAACATATTTCGGTCCAATTTCAGAACAAATAGCTCGCTCTTTGAGGAAACATAATTTGCAAATAATGTTTAAAACCCCACAGTCAAACAGTAAATTACTTTTTAATGCAAGGACAAAACAACACAAATTACAAAATCTGGAGTTTATATGTTAAGTTGCAACGAGTGCAATAGCTACTATGTGGGGCAAACGGATCGAAATTTTCAGACCAGATTCAAAGGGCACAAATATAGGCACTACCCATTAAAGAAACAAAATTCTAATTTTGCGAACAATTTCATAGATACCGGACATATATTTCCGAGCGCCAAAAAGCAAAAAATTAAACATTTTAGAAGCGATTGGAATTTATAAATATAGTAAAAATCCGTTTAGACAGTTATTAAACGATCAGACAGATCTTCAAAATTCCCCACTATTTAAAATATCGTAAAAAATTAATCCCTATAAAAGTGTAAAATCAATTACATAAAATAAACCGCAATAATACCTTAGTTTTAAAGTAGTGTTTGAGAATGTAACATTGTTTTACGAAACTATAGTCATACAATATTAAAAAATAAAAGTGATAACAATTTTTTTTTATTTTTATAGTTGCTAGATGGAGTCTGACATGAGATGCACTATTTAAAGATTTTACCTATAATCCACATCAATTAAAAAATAATCGTCTAAGTATTATGATGCGTCAATTTTAGTGACTGGCGTTGAAAGTGCAAAAAAATGCAATTTTCCTGGCCTATGAGAATATTTTTGTAGTTGCTAGATTTAGTCTGATATGAGATGCACTATTTCAAGAATTTTACCCACATACAACATCAATTAAAGAACATTTATCTGGTCTAAAAATTACGTTAAAAAATCATCGGTAGTGACACTGAGTTAAAATGACGCTTCTTCCAATTTTAAAATAAATTGTAAACATTTTAATAGATTCGCAAATAAACAAAGTTTTTGTCTTATTTTGAAATAAGGAACGAATATATAAGTTACTCCAAATGTAAAAGATTTTAATTTAAAACGACGAACCTACTTTTGCGCCATCTTGTACAATTATATAGAAGTATTTCATTATACAAATGCTAAGAGAAGTACACTTCTGTTTTATTTCAATTTTAAATGTTGATGTCTTCAGATCGATACTCATAACAACGCCATCTATTTATCGGAGCCTTAAATTAATATTTCGTATAAAAAATCAATATATTCTCAAACAATAAACATGCAAATTCTGTAGAACTCTATATTATGTATTCATCACACTAAAACGTCTTTCAACTGGATCTGCATATACACTTTGGAGCATGAATTATGCTGATCAATACCATGAACTACCACGATACAATATTCAAGACAAAAATTCACTTTGTTTGTCAGAGAGGGCGCTGAATAAAACAAAAAAAAAATATACCGAAATCTCTGAACAAAAATACATGTTAAATTGTCGTAACAATAACAATTTTCGAGGTTTTTTAAAATAGCAATTTAACAATAGGAAAAAAAGTACGAATCAATTTTATGATATATTCGACCATACAATAATTATTTCAATTATCCGAATCTATTTCTGAGCAGTGTTGTGTGATTTGATCGAACTTTACACCAATTAACTGAAAACGACTGTAATTTCATTCACGCTACCGTTTTAATGATGCCGCAAAAAATTACGGATGACGTTAACGATTTTCAGCCTTTCAGGTAAATTTAGCCGATTTTTTTCCACTTTAGGATTATGACTGATACGGTGAATTTTAATCAAAATTTTTTATACTGCAAAATGTACACCGTTGTTAAAAAAAGTTGTACGAAGGTTGCTATTTATGTATCTGGAATTGGCAACAATGGTGTTGCTATGCGCCATCTGACATATAAATCGTAAAGTCTGACATTATTGACTGTATATGTACTCAGAACGTTTTGTCATACCGACGCTAAAAATAGAATTTGCTGAGGATTTTAGTGCGCTGATTTATAGTGCGGGTCAAGATATATCGTTGACCGATTGGCTGCAATAAACTTTTAACAACCCCTACCGTAACAAAACCCGGAAAAGTTGAAAGATTCGTAAACAGGGCCGGGCCTAATGAAATAACAGGTAAAAAGATAAAATTAATTTTATACCTGGTTTAGTAGTTTCGAAATATTTTAGTTTAGTTCGGATTCATTTCTTAAACAATGCAGTTATGCAGCCAAAAAGTCTGTAGTGGTTATTATAAAAGCAAATGTGTGTCGACGAAAGGGACAAAGACTTAATTCGAAGTAAATTTATGCTATGTATGAAAAGCAAACTATGCCAAATTCCATTCATTGCAACAGCGACTAAGGAAAGATGATACCAACATTATTTGCAGCAGAACTAGCCTCCGGAGAATATTATCTCAAATGGGATTTGTATATCGGACCATTAATAAAAGACAAATATTAATGGAATCATCAACGATTACGGCGATGGCGCTTTGACTACTTAAACTCTATAAAAAAATACAGATTAGAAAATCGTCCCATTATCAACCTTGATGAAACATGGTTCGATACACATGAGACGCCAGCAAGAGGGCGCCAGCGAAGAAGGGAAAAAGAATTACAATTTTACATGCTAGTTCCGAGGATGGATGGATTCCAAATTGTGAACGGTTGCCCTCTAAAACTCTAAAACTTTTTGAAGATTGGTTTATAAACAGCCTTTTGCCTAATGTGCCTAAGGAAAGCGTAATTGTAATGGACAATGCTAGTTATCATAACCGCATAAAAAGTTTGCATTTGAGTATATATGGCATCAGGTAAAATCCAATGTTAGAACAGAAAACATGTCTCCGAGTCCAAGTACAAATGCTGCAAATTAGGACGGCTGTAGAAAGTATTTCCAAAAAAACTTGTATAAATTCGATTAACCATGTTATTACAATAGAAGATTCCTATGTATCATTTACTAATAATATAGAACCATTTATTAATGTGGATCAAAGTGACAGTGCGAGTGAAATCGAATTAAATGTGTAATTAAAATCAGAGCAATGCTTACTCACTTAATGAAGTCTTGGAAGACGAATATATAGATATTGGGAGAAAATGCTGGAAGAGTCAACGTTGAGAAGGGGATTTTTCAGGGAGACTCTTTGTCCACGATTCTCAATCAGTCTGCAAGCGAGTTTAGGTTCCAGTTAACAAACAGCAGAAGGTTATCAAATCTGTTATATATGGATGACCTAAAACTGTATGCAGAGTCCCAGAGCAAACTCCAATCGCTTATTAAAACCGTAAAAATATTTAGCGATGACGTTAAGATCCTTTGGTCTAGATAAATGTTTTATCGTCAATATACAAAACGGACAAGTTAAACAAAATCAGGAATCATTCAGGTCAGATTCACTCATTGAACCGGATGATACCTATCGGTATCTGGGAATAGCACAAAATCAAATGCTAAACCATACGACACTCAAACATGAGTTCCAAGATAAATACAAGACAAGAATAACGAAGCTTCTTAATACAAAACATTTCGAGTGGTCATGTGGTAAAACACAGAACTGGAAGAGCTAGACCACATGACTACCATATTCCCATGCATACCAATTATTCTATGTTGAGATTATACATTCCTCGAAAATATGGTGGTAGAGGGCTTATTAATATCAAATAATTGTGTCTTAGTCAGGATTTCGCCAATATTTTCTAAGTTCGAAAGATCAACTTATGAGACTCGCAACTCAGTTTAACCACAATTATACACCACTAAAACTTGCATATAGCCATGCAAACTACACTATCGAAACAGGGACACTACTGTACAACATAAATCTCTGGGAACATAAATCAGTCCATGGTAGATATGTATAATTATTAAATGGCAGTACTATTGATAAGAAAGCTTCTCTGCTCTGGTTAGACGAGAATCAACTATATCCGGAAACTAAGGGTTTTGTTATTGCTATCCACGATAAAGTCATCAAAACCAATAATTACAAGAAATATATCTTTTAAGAAAATACTGAAGATGTATGTCGAAAGTGTGGCAAAATCGGGGAGACTGTTGATGAGCACATAATTGGTGGATGTTTTACTTTAGAAGAAAACGCATATTTAGGAAGGCATAATCAGGTTTATAAATACAGTCCTTAAGCTGTTCTGGAGTCTGACGATGTATTGCTCTACTGGGATAGACCGATAATAACGGACAGGGCTGTCGACTACAATAGACCAGACATAGTCTTAATAAACAAAAAGAAAAGCGGGCAACAATTATTGATATTGCCATACCAGTGTCTCACAATATACATAAAACGGAGGTGGAAAAGGTTTCTAAGTATGAGAATCTTTCTTATAAATTGAAGAACATCTGGCAACTTGAAAAAGTCAACATCGAACCTTTTGTAATTTCCACAAAGGGATTGGGGAACCACAGGTTCTCCAAAAGTTTAACAAACTGCGGACTAAATAGAAATGTCATAAAAGTGGGACAACGAGCTATATTGTTGCAAACCTGCCACATAGTTCAAAAATTTTTGTCTTAATGTCAACGGAATACTGGGTTATAATGAAATTTATCCCCAGGCTCCGAGCCGAACTCCAACATCGCGAAGGAGGAATCGGTTTATGGTTTCCAGTTCTTTGACCTGAGAGAGTGACACTAAGTGGATGATAATAATCAAAATTTAACAATATTTTATTTTTCGCGCCTTTTGAGAAACTAGGAATATTTTTATTGAAATTTATTGGAGTAATTAACATTTTGCCGAAAGGCTACGAAATACCTTGAAACGGATTATACTACGACTTTCGACGTGGATTATCTCAACAACAGTACATCGATCAACTCACTTCGGTTTTTGGCGATGAAACAACATCGTGAATTCAATCATGGCCGTCGTTCGCTCACGGATGAATTTAAAGAAGGTCGTCCAAAATAGGTTGTTGTGCCAGAAAACATCGATACTATGAGCGAACTGATAAAGGAGGATCCTTATGTGACATACCGTGATATTGAGGCATCTAGGAGCATTGTCAGAATGTCATTGTTATTTGTCAGAATGGTTGCTAGAAGTTTTTGAAGGAATAAGAAAAAACTCTGCAACGCAGGGTCATTCTTCACCGTGACAACGCGAGCTCTCACACATCGGACCGAAAAACTTAATATTTAACCGGTCAAAAGATCGAATTGACAGGTCATCCGCCGTACAATTCTGATTTGGCACTCAATGATTTCTTTTCCTTCCAGCCAATGAAGAATAAACTACAAGGTTAACGATTTTCGACGCCAGAAGAAGCGGTTGATGCATTTCAAATGCATATTTTGAAGATACTTCAATCGGATTGGAAAAACTGCTATGAAAATTAGTTCAAACGTACGCAAAAGTGTATCAATCATCGCGGAGAATATTTTGAGAAACAATTAAAACCATTTTTAATGATAAATGTTTGTTTTTATTTATTATTCCGGATACATAAATAGCAGCCTTCGTACCGTGCCCCATGTATAGATAACAATAAATATTGAAGAACACAAAAGTATACTGCCCAGTATACCAAGTGGGGCAGTTAATAATTCTTAATTTTTTCTTAAAAAAACTCATTAAATTTGGAAAAGTGGTAAAAAGTGGTTTATTGTTAAAACTGTTGTTTATTTAAAATTAACATTTCCGTAATTGTTGGAGTGTTTCATGGAAAGTGCGTGAAACATCCATGAAAACAAATGGTAGTTTGAAGGGGCCAAGTTTGGTGAGTACAGAGGGTGGGGCAAGTGTTCCCAGCCAAGGGCAGAAATGGTGTCTGACTGCTTTCGCTATGTGCGATGGGGTGTTGTCGTGATGCAAAATAATTTAATTAATAATTTGTTGACGATAGAGACCGGTATTAACTGTTTCACCTGGTTTTAGAAGCTCATAGTACACGACACCTGATTTCACCATCTGATCTGATTCCACTAAAGCATAGCTTTGTTTTTTTTTCCAAAGCGATTCTGTCTTGCGGTTGATGTTGATGGTTGTTCTAGGTTCACCCGTGATCGTTTTGGTTTCTCGAAATATATCCATTTTGTATCTCCAATCATGATCCAAAAAAAGTATTTCTTTCATGCCGAGAAAGCAAAACTTCGCACTTTTTCATCTGTCTGCCGTTCAGCTTATCAGCTGAACGGCAGACAAAATGGGTACAATATCTTGTACCCATTTTCTTGCCTTCTGGATCTTTCCCATAACATGCAAATGATCACAAATTGTTTGACGATTAACATTTAACATCTCTGCCATTTTTGTTGAGTTTTGCATATCGCCTTCTTCCAACAATGCTTGCAATTCGGCCTCATTTTTTCCGTTATTGACTTTTTTTGACGTTTTTCTTTTGATTGAATAAAAAAAGCAAATGTTCTTAATTTAGTTTGAAACAAAAAACGTTCTAACTCGAAATCGTTTAAACTTCAATGGCGTTTTGAAAGGTACAACAAAAGGTAACAACAAAATTATTTATGAGATTAGACTGTGAACCGACCATTGCCTCCAGCACCATATGTTACAAAAAATAAGAATTATTAACTGCCACACTAATATAATCGAATTATATTAGGCGGCTTAGCGCTTACAGTAGCTGGCGCTAGTTACCACACCATGATACATAGCGGACACTAAGCCAAACATTGGTTTTGGCGACAATTCTTGTAGAGGGAAAAGGGAGACATGGGTTTCAACAACTCTACAGGTGAATCAAACAGTACTTTAAGCACAGAGAACTATATAAAAACACATGGGCAGTTGTAGAACTATTCAATTTTAATTTTTTTGTTTTGAATATACGAGTATTGTATGATACGTGACAAAAATGACAAGTGACCCCATGACAAAAATAAAATATGTGTAAAATTTTTCAACCTTTTAGTTCGATACACTTAATTCAACCTTTTTTCTAACTTTTGTATCCTCTCTAAAAAATAGGATATTCTTTGGCGCAGATTTGCCTCGGAAAGCCTACTCTTTGGACTCGACTTTGGTTTCTGCTATGCTATGATGAATCCATGTTTCGTCAATAGTTATGAACCGATACCAAAAATCATTGCAATTGCATTTTAACATAGCTAAACATTCTTTTGAAGTTGACACGCGCTTGTGTTTATTGTCCATTGTGAGCAATCACGACATCCACCTTTCGGAGACCTTTTTCATATCTACATCTATCTTTTTCACAGTCTTAGCAATCTCACGCACTTTTACTCTTCGATTGTTTATCACGATATCTTGTTTTTTTTTCAATCATTTCTGAAGAAATAACCCCATTTGGATGACTTGGGCTATCTTCATCAAAAATATTTGTACGGCCACATTTAAATTCAGCTATTCAATATTTTATTGTATTGATATCTTTTTTCAAGTAATCGGTGTAGATGATTCATTGTGCATCACAAAAAACTGTGGCTATAACCTTACCGGCGATTTCACCGTCTTCGCCTTCTTCGGAGCCCGTTCGCCTTCAAAAACCCACTGTTTTCAATGTTTCTTTATTTTTGGAGTATAGTAGTGTATCCATGTTTCGTCCACAGTAATGTATTGACGCAGAAACGCATCAGGATTGCCACAAAAACGCACCAAAACAGCCTCAGAGTCAACCACACAATTGCGTTTATTCTCCACCGAGAGCAAAGATGGCAACCATCTTACCGATTATTTTTTCACAGTCAATTATTCGTGCAAAATTGAAAACACTGCACCTTGCTATAAACCTGTGGTCTCCACTATTTCGCTCACTTCGATTTGTCGATCACTTAAAACCATGTCGTGGATTTTGTTAATCATTTCGGGAGTAATCACTTCCACTGGACGTTCCGAATGACGTTAATCTTTTATAGATGTACGGCCACCTTTAAACCCATTTACCCAATTATAAACAGTTGCAAACACAAGAACAGACGTACCATGAACTTCATCCAACTTAGCTTTGATCTGTTTCGGTGTCAAGCCTTCTAAATATAAGTGTTTAAGCACCACTCAAAACACACTTTTTTCGACTTGAACGATCTTAATCAAAAATATTTGTACGGCCACATTTGAATTCAGCTCTCAGCGAATATTTTATTGTATGGATAACGAATGTACAGAGTCCCCATAAACTTTACCTGGCTCCATTTTAATCTCATTATTTGTTTTCTTTTTCCAAAGCAAGTATTTTATCACTGCCCGATATTTTATATTTTCAATTGTAAAATCGTAATGACATAATTATAACCATGATATATTTTAATGTAAATATATTGGTAGTATAAGAAGTGAAACTGAGCAAGAGTGTACCAGAAAAATTGATATATTTGAATATAAATTGTCAGTTTCTGGTACGAGTTTTATATAAAGGGAAATAAATGATGCAATGCGCATGTTTATACATATGATGTAATGATTTTACGTTTATACATGAATCAGAAGATTCGTGATAATGCTTTCATAGTTAATGCTTTGTTTTAGCGGGCGTTGAACTTTAAGGTAAAGCTGTTTATTTGTAGTAAAAACTATCAATGTTTTTATTGAATATATCTAATTTAACCGACACGTTCTTGCTGAATTTGCGAATATTTTTCATTTACCCTTTACTAAATTAGTACTCCTAATAAGTTCACTATGTTTTAACGATGTTGTCCTATTTATTTTTCTCCTAGAGCTCTTTTCATGAATCGATGTACCAGCCAGCCAGTTTTGATATACTTCTGGAAATAGATTATTTGTTTTGAAAACAAATTACATTGGAAATCATAGATACATGCTGGTTATTAAAACGGTTATATTTTTATAAAACCAAAAATATAACAAATAATTAAAATATTTAAATAAAAGTATATTAACGTGTACCCTCAGTTTTGTCATCAGCCTCCTGTTCGATTGTTTCTTGGGCAGCTTCCAATTTAAAAATATAATAAATTAAAAGTGTCTTAAAATAAATAACATAATGGTGCATTCAGCTACTTTCTTTTCTTCAGTAACTTCCTCTTCAGAAACACCCTCTGAAACATTAATATTATTAACATTGGAGGGATAAACAGGGTGATGAACTAAACAATACCTTCTTCAGTATTTATCAAGTTTTCAAGTCGCAATTGAATGGGTACTTTTAGCAGCGGCTCACTAAAGTTGCATATTTGTACAGCTAGAGAACGAAATATGTTAATATATAAATATTATTGAACTTTTCTATTTTAAAATCATTATGATCATATTCAGTAAAAATATAATTAATTTAATGCGAATTGGAAAATCAAATATATACCTGCTTCATCTGTATCTTCTGAATGAACATGTATTTGTTCAAGTAAAAATGTCTCTATAAAGAATATTATTGATATCTTCGTTTACAGTTTGTTCAGAATTCATTTTTTGTACAATTTTGAAATAAAATTTTCTTTCGTATAAATATTGTTGATCAAAGTTACTCACCAAAAGTTTGTTTCAGGGATTTTACATGAGCAGAGTTTGTTTGTATTATTTCAACAGCTTCTGCAATAAAAATGTAACACATGGGCTGAAAAGTCCCGGGCCTAACACATAGATGGCGCTAGTTTTATTGCAGTCACCTTTTTTTCAGTTAATACTAACCGTCAAAAGACAGCTGTTAAAATTTCATGATATTCTATTCATTAGTTTGTGAGTTATTGTGCTAAGAGTGACGCTAGTTTTGTTATTTTCAAAACAATGGATCAAAAACAATTTCGTGTTTTAATTTTACACTGCTTCTTGATGGGAAAAAATACCGTTCAAGCGAAGCAATGGCTTGAAAAGTGTTATGGGGACTCCGCTCCATCAGAAACAACAATAAAACGTTGGTTTGCTGACTTCAAACGTGGTCGTAGAGACACCGATGATGCAGAACGCAGTGGACGTCCAAATGAGGCGGTAACACCAGAAAACATAAAAGAAATCCACAAAATCGTTTTGAATAATCGAAAAGTGAAGTTGCGTGAGTTAGCTGACATCGTAAGGATATCAAAAGAACGTGTTGGCTTTATATTGCATAAGCATTTGACTATGAGAAAGCTCTGTTCAAAGTGGGTGCCGCGTTTGCTCACTGTTGACCAAAAACGAGAACGTGTTGATGATTCTGAGCAGTGTTTGGCCATGTTTAAACGTAACAAACCGAATTTTTGCGTCGATATGTGACAATGGATGAAACATGGATCCATCACTTCACTCCGGAATCAAAACGATCGTCATCTGAGTGGACAGCAACTGGTGAACCTCGTCCAAAGCGCCCGAAAGCACAACAATCGGCTGGAGAGGTTATGGCCTCGGTATTTTGGGATGTGCATGGTGTAATATTCATCGACTATCTTGAGAAAGCAAATACCATTAACAGTGAATATTATATAGCGTTATTGGAGCGTTTGAAGGCCGAAATTGCAAAGAAACGACCACATGATGGAGATTACGTTGATGAATAAAGCTAATTTTGAACCAAAAAAACTGTGTTTTCTTTGTTAGGCCCGGGACTTTTCAGCCCATGTGTTAATTAAACAAGAGAATTGCCCAGTTATGTCATTGTAATATATGGTTATGATAATAATACTCATGGTGTGTATTGTTTGGAAAATTCGGCTACATTGAAATAAGATAAACCTATATATCAAATTTATATATCCAGACTAATTGTGCCTTAAAGCCACCTGACAGTGTTATTACTGATCATTGACGAATATCCATTTTAAGGTATACTAAGTATCGTAAATTATCCATTAACAAAGAGGGATTCGTATTATTTATAGAAGTATTGAGTTAAGTTAAGCAATTGCTAATCAATTGAAGAATATATGTATACTCTTACGAGGGTAATCTAAAAACTTTTCGAACTTGTGTGAAAATTCTGTTTCAAAAGTGAAAAGACTGTCTATCTACTAAAGTATAGTAATAGCCCATCTACTAAACTATGATTAAATTTTGATTAGTAATAAATTAACGGACCTAAAAATGTTAAAAATGAACGCAGCAAAAAAAGTACTGAGAAAAACGTTTTGTTTCTCAAGAGAGCATTATCATGAGAACACTTTTTAATTAAAAATAAATGGAAATATTATTAAACATTATTTAGTATTTAAGATACATTAGTAATTATTTATGTTATATAATAGTTTGCAGGCTTTGTAAGATAGCGGATTTTGGGTTCGATCACTGTTAAATAACAGAAAAGTTACTCTAGCCCATTTTTAAAGGACATAGATTTTTCAATGACTACCAGACTTAAAAAATACGAGAGTCGTTCAATAAGTCCTTAGAAAAATGTTGAAAAACAAATTATTTTAAGTAGATTTTTGTATTTTTTCAGAATCCCCTTTTAGCTCTATACACTTTTCTAAGCATTTCTCCAAGTTTTTTAAGCCGTCTAAAAAGTAAGATTTCGGAAGGTCCTCAAAATAGGCATCTGTTTGGGCGATGACCTCCTCGTTCGATGTGAATCGTTATCCGCTGAGTCATTTTTTTAAGTTCGGTAATAAAAAAAGTTACTGAGGGTCAAATCCGGTGGACCGAGGAGGTTCTAATAATTAGGACATTGTAATAATTACAACTTTAATTCCATGATTTTGGCCATTGAAGCTGTACAGATGTACACTCGTGCATTGTTTTGATGGAAAGGGATCTTTTTCTTTTTCAAATGAGGACGATTTTTCTTGATTTCTTTGCTCAACTGCAATTTCATCCAACTCATCTTTGATCTCTTTTGGTATTAAGCCTATTAAATTTAAGTGTTTAATTAGCACTCGAAACTCACTTTTTCCATTTTTCTAAATAAACAAAACTTTCTTGCTTCAATCGACAATAAATATGAAACCATATGATGCATATAACTAAGACTTTTGCAGCTGTCTGGTGAATAACAATGCTTACTAAAAACAAATTATAAAAACAAAACTACAAGCGCCATCTCTTGGATTTTCTAAGGACTTTTTGAACGACCTTGTCGTCGAAGGGTCGTTACCCTTGTATCAAAAATACTCAATCGAGTTGATTTCTGAAATTTTTATGGTGATTTGAATTGTTTTTCAATGTTATGTAGAGGCGTATTGAAAAAAAGTGAATTCATAATTCACAGTCTATCACCAAAATATTAAATTATAATAATAGAGATTAATATAGAAAATGAATAAAGATTATTTTTCTAGTCAATCCACTGGTCATTTGTATAAAGCAGTAATGGGAAGAAGTAAGGCAATACACAATATTCATGTAGTCAAAACATTTTGGAGAGTTGTAAATCTGATGAATATGGTACATGTCAATATGTATTTCATATGTCAACAATTTTTTCCATTGTTGTAAAATCACAAAAGTTGTTCTATTTAAATGACTGCCGTTCATAAACTAAACCACGCAGCGACTAGACAATTTGACGGTATTGTTGTGAAAGGTTATATCTACGAAAAATATAATTTTTTTAATTACTAGCAGCGCCATCTCCTGCCTAGGCCAGGTACTTAACCTACAACCCTCGTGAGTCGAATTGCATACTTCCTTGATAGAGTTAACAGAATGATTTTTTTTATTCTAATGTAGTTTTGTAAAAATCTTGTGAGTATTAGTCCTCATTATAAAGCGATTTTATGATAACATTTCTAAATAAATGCACATACGGTCCACGACACAAAGATAGTTCACCCAAATGTTTTCAAATCATTTGAACTCTTGATATTCGTTTTTGCATTAATGTAACAATTGAAACATTATTAAAAATAATGTCAATAAATAATTTAAAAATAGTGGAATACTATTGTGCGATATCTCCCTAATAATGCAACCCCTCTCTATTCGTAACAATGTCCCATTGTCAAACGGAGAAATTTATCCGTCATAAATTTTGGATTTTTTTCTCGGTACAGAACCGAAACCACGACTCGCAAGTCTTCCCAGCGAACAATTTCAATGACAAACAGCTATAGTTCGGCTGTCCGTCTTCGGATACCGCCTTGTACATGTCTGGAGTTCTAGCAAGTCCTTCGTGGCGTCTTGTAAAATGCAAATGACCGTCGCAGGACATCGCAGTAATTGCTCGAGGTTGACTTGTTAAAATCTAAAGTTAATTTAGACTAGGATAGATAACGGATAGAACAGATTTAATCAAATATTTTGGAATCAAATATTTTTTATCTTTCTCTGAAATTAAACGTGTTTTTTAAGGAAAAAATGGAATTATTAACCGCCACACTTGGTCTATTTAAAACTTAATTACTATCATATATATATATATATATATATATATATATATATATATATATATATATATATATATATATATATATATATACTTGCTTACTATATTAAACTACCAGTAAGAAAATTTGTTACAATTTAAAGTGTCAATCGCCCTAAAAATACCATAAATTGATGATAGTGGGGAAATCCATTTTTTTAATGTTTAAGATTTAATCAAATATTTTGGAATCAAATATTTTTTATCTTTCTCTGACATTAAACGTGTTTTTTAAGGAAAAAATGGAATTATTAACCGCCACACTTGGTCTATTTAAAACTTAATTACTAACATATATATATATATATATATATATATATATATATATATATATATATATATATATATATATATATATATATATATATATATATATATATATATATATATACATACTTACTTACTATATTAAACTACCAGTAAGAAAATTTGTTACAATTTAAAGTGTCAATCGCCCTAAAAATACCATAAATTGATGATAGTGGGGAAATCCATTTTTTTAATGTCCTAGATAGGCAATGTAAATTTAAAAGGGTGACCATTTCAAGTCTCCGTGATAATTTAGCCAAACATCCAAATGTTTTCTTTTAATAATTTCTAGGCTCTCTAAGATGTTTGGTTTTTTAGTTTCATTTTCATTATGTACCAGTTTAAAATTATCGTTGAAAGAGTGATTTTCTAACATTAAGTGGTTAGCATAACGAAAATTATTTTGTTCCTTAATTTAACTTCTTTTATGTTCCTTGAACCTAGTGGAAACAACGGAGCAATTTTCTTACTGTTTATTATGTTTAATCTAAAAGTCCGTTGTACCGTTAGGTGTAAGACTGACAGTTTACATTTCAGCATGATATTATTTCATGAATTTTTACCTCCCCTCCATGACAAGCTACCACTTGTCGAATTTGTTCTTCCCATCTCAGTCATGGATCCACTTTATGGATTATTTAATTAATTTACTTTGTTATTATGATTTTTTTATGATTTATTACTTTATTTTTATTACGTCCAACTTTGTTTTTCTCTTCAAAGATTTGTTTTGCTAATCTCTTTTCATTCCTTTGGTGGATGTGTAGTAGCCTAGCTCAGGTGTCTTTCTTTTATAGTTTTTTTTATTGGTTTAATTTCCTTCCATTGCCGTCGAAATTTTTATTTTATCTCTTCTTGTAATGTCCTCTATTTTCTGTAAGAATCTCATTTTTGCAGTTGTAATTCTACTTTTGTTTCTCTTTGTTAAGATCCAAGATTCGGCGCCGTATATTATTGATGGCCTCACTACTTTCTGATACACCTGTGTTTTTACCTCTTTCGGTAAACTTGTAAACTTACTTTTTCCTAGGAATGTTTTTTAGGGTGTCGTAGGGTTTGCCTGCATTTCCCATTTTTTTTTTGTTCATTTTACCGTCCATTTTTCCATTAGCTTCTATAATTATGCCTTAATACTTGTAGTTTTTGATTTGTTCCATTACATCCTCATGGAGAACAATTTTATGATTTATTGTTGTGCTTTTTTGTGTGATATTTATTTCCATGTTTACTTTTCTTAGCTCTTTGTTATATACCGCTAAATTATGTTGTCGTTTTTCAGGATCTGTCATTTGGACCTTATTATCAGCGAACAGTAATTCTTGCGTTGTCACTGTTTTCATATTACTAAAACCTATTTTTATATTATTGCAATTTGCTTTGCTATTTTTTGCAACATCGTCAATAACTACTGACTATAACAGTTGACTCAGTACGTAGTCCTGTCTTAGGCCCATTCCTTTCTCAATTTCTGTGGATTCATCGTTATGCCTATCTTGCTTTATTCTTGTTGTTGTTGTATAAGGCCTTGATAATTTCTAATACTCCCTCTTTTACTCCTCTTCTTTTTAGACTTTTCTAGATAACCCGTCTTTTTACTCTATCAAATGCTTTTTTCATTCTATCAAATGTTTTTCTCCGAGTTGTCTAATTATAAATATCAGATCTTATGTGCTTCTACTCTTTTTAAAAGGGTCTTCAGATCTTGCTTCTACCGTTTCAAAGAGAATGCTCTAGTTCCTCTAATGTTGCTTCTAATTTTTCTCTCAGCATATATTCATTATAATATTCTGGTAAATATTTTTCCAGGTAAACTTGTTAGTGTGATCTCTCTAGAGTTTTTACATTCTTTGATATCTCCTTTTTTTAAACAAAATATTATACCCATTTTCCAGCCAGATAGTAATTTCTTTTCTATTATGATATGGTTTAGTAGTGACAAAAATTCTTCTTTTACTATTTCTCTTATATATTTCAGCATTTAAGCTGTGATTTTTTCTTGCCCTGGAGTTTTTCAAATAAATAAATAAATTTATTTATAAATAATTTATAAATAAATAATAATTCTTAAATATATGATTTAATATATTTATTTAATTTAATAAAATTAAACTACTTTATATTAAATGAAATTTGTAAACTATTCGGTTTGTAAAATTGTTAAATTTTGTTAAAAATGTTAAATTTTTAAACAACAAGGTGGAAGTCGATGAGCTACCTTTGCATCTGACCGTGCTTCATGATTTTTCCTTACGCCTTTGCATACCTCTCGTTCAACACCGCACGCATCTAACCTTTCAACAGATGCATGCGCCTTGACGACCAAAAGTTGAACAAATATGGACATACTTATAGAAAGTCCGCCTAGGCTGGGGCCCGTGACCACATTTCTGCTCAATTACATGAATGCAAAAGTTGTTCATTATCAGATCAATGTGGGTACTAGAAAGAGCCAAAGGCTTAAGCATAGAATCTCAGATCATTAAAGCTCAGCTGAGATGGTCAGATCAATGCCAACGGACGCAGGACACTAGAATGCAGAAGCAGATTTTCTATGAAGTCAAAAAAAAAAGATACAAAGACTTCATAAAATCGTCCTTAAAGAACTCCATGTCAAGTGTGTTTGAATGGGAAAAGGCTCCAAAGGACAGACACAAAGGAAAGACAGGAGATATTCAGAGCTGTGCAGCTTTATGAGGAAAATAATCGCCAAACAGGTTGGACCGCGTGTACCAATTCTGTATCCTCTTGACAACATCTTCGTATATTCACATGCATGTCTAAGCTGGGTTATTTGAGCCACTATAAAACCAATAATTATTCAACTGTGGCTTAATAAAATTAATAACCTTGGCTGATATCATATTCCTATCTAGATGACAACCATAATCACTATGTTTATTTAAATATTTTCCATACATCAAATCCTTTATTTAATTTTGCAACGCTTCTTATATTTTGCGATTACACGATCTCAAAACTGATTTAGAAAAGGAATAATGAAGGAATCACGAGATATCTGAACAAAATTGTTTTCGGCGTTAAAGTGACTTATAAATTATTTAAGTCTGGTGGAGTGGAAACAATGCTAAGAAACTTATTTCGACTGTTGGGGTTATTAAAGGTTTTGGATGGCAAAGACCGACAGGGGAGCCGTAATAAAGACCAGAAGAGGCGAGAACCCTCACGAGACACCATAAATATATCCGAATATCCTCTAGAAGTTTCAACATTGGACCCGATTAAGAGCTGCGAAGCGGTAATTACAGTATTTAATTTTTTTGTGTGTGTATCTTCTATCTAAAGTTAAAATCTTGATATAGTCTAATATTATTTTTCATGTCTTTGTAAAGAACAACAAAATAACACACATATAAGAAACTATAACCCAAATATTCTGATCCTAATTCCCTTTTTATCCAGATATCCTTAAGCCAGCCGGAGAAAAACTAGCAAAATTTAAGATTTTCCGGGCACGTCCTGGTGGATTTTCTCTTTCTACATGATAAAGTTTTGAATCGCGCTAACTTTTTGCCAACGGGTCCCGTTCTAATCGCACGCCGGTTCGCTTTTATTGGCTTCTATTATTTTTCATCTACGTTACGAAAATATAAAAGAGATATTTTCTTAAATTTATTATTTAGTAATTTAATAACAAAGGAAAAATAATTAGCGTTCTAAATATACATCGAATAATAATCTATATATATTCTCAGAATAATTTATCTATATATATATATATATATATATATATATATATATATATATATATATATATATATATATATATATGGAGTTTTTTGATTTCTTCTCCGTCCCACGAGACAACAGTAGTCAGGAGTTATACACCCCTGACCGTTGGGTTCCACAATCTCATGTGGAACGCATAGCAACCTGCGTCTCCGTCATAATGAGCAATGGTTAGTTGCTTGACCGGGAGGAAGCCCCATCTATCCCTTACATTGGAGAGCACATGTTTCATCTGTTGGTAGTTAGACTCATCAGGGTACCGAAATACGCTCTCTCGCCAAAAATAGGGAGTCCCTCTCCACAATCAACAACCCACAATCTCGCCGACCCCTCGTCGGACGGCCCACAGATGGAGCCTTCCGACCTCCTCGGACTCCGCCCCACGTTTCAACGAGACAAGGGTGTGGGTTTTTTGATTGTGGAGGGGGACTCCCTATTTTTGGCGTTAGAGCGTATGTCGGTACCCTGATGAGTCTAACCATCAACAGACGAAACATGTGCTCTCCAATGTAAGGTATGGTTGGGGCTATATCGTCCAAGCTTATGCACCAACTATAAGCCATAGGGATGCGGAAATTGAGGAATTTTAGGATGATGTGGCCCAGCTTTTATACAAGCAGAAATGTAAGTACAAAATCCTGATGGGTGATATTAATGCCCGGATTGGAACAGCAAGAACTGATGAGAATGCAACTGGCCCATATGGAACTGGTGAGCGGGACAATAGAGGTGACAGATTGGTTGATTTTGCTGAAGGACAAGAACTTTATATTATGAATTCGTTCTATAAGAAAAATATCCGCAGAAAATGGACATGGAAAAGTTTATCTGGGCTCAAAAGTGAAACTGACTATATCATCACCAACGATAAAACAATATTTACCAATTGTACTGTCCTTAACAATTTTAATATTGGAAGTGACCACCGAATGGTACGAGCAAAAGTTAGGATTAACAGTCAAAGAGAGTGCGGAAGAATGATAAGATTAAAGAATGCCAAAGTGAATTCTGGGAAATTGCTTGAGAGGGCTAGCGATTTTGAGATTGCTCTGTCAAACCGCTTTGCTGTGTAGAAGATCGGGAGGAGATGGGAATTTCAGTTCAACATGAAAAAATCACCGACAATTTGCTTCAAGCGGCTGCTTCAATAGCACTAGAAGAAAAGGTCTAGGTCTCAAAGAGACAAAAATCTTCAATGAGACCATTAATTTAATGAAGAAACGACGGACAATGAGAAATGCACAGAGTCCATTTGGCAGAGTCGAGTACGCTGAGCTCTGCAAAACTATAAGAAATCGTATCAGAGAGAATACGCGCCGGTTCACTATGCAGCTAGTACAAAAAACCCTGGAAGAAAACAAAAGGAATTAACAAGGCTAAGCAGAAGTTGAGAAAAAAAGAACGCAGATTTATGCCTTAATGCGTGAGGATAGCACAGAGTGCCAGGCGCGTAGGCAAATGTTAGAGCTTGTCAGAAAATTTTATTCCCAGTTATATGAAGATCAGAACCAATCAAACACAACAATGCCCACGGAAGAGCTAGATATATATATATATATATATATATATATATATATATATATATATATATATATATATATATATATATATATATATATATATATATATATAATTACAATGGACACTAAAAACAATTTTGCCCACCCTTTTCTTGACGTTCTAATATTAAAAAGGTCAGACCAAAACTTCTCCTATTCAGTCTATCGTAAACCCACCCACATAAACCGTTATCAAAATGGGAACTCACATCATCATCCATCCCAATTAAATTCGGTAGTCAAAACTCTTGACTAGGCTGTAGCTTATACGGATGCATTTTATTCTCTTTCAATATTCTGGCAACCGAAGAGCGACCAACATTGTTTTCCAAGGCAACTTGTCGAGTTGAGGTATGCGGATTGTCTTGGAATGCAAGCATTACATCCAATTTTTTGTTATCAGTCAACGACACTGCTTCTTTCTTATTTTGTCTCACTTATCCCAGTTCTCTAAATTGTTTTTCAATACCTTGGGATATAGGTGGTAAGTCAGGATATTTATTTTTCCCTAAAGAGACGAATAACTCAAGCCGACTTCGGCTTGAGTTCGTGTCCTATCTCCATAACCAATCATCATTAAGATAGTTATTTTATGACTCTCTGATAAATACACCATGTTTAAATCAAATGAATCACACACGTCAAAGAAAACTAATTTAAAAAGCACGTTGATTTTTTTTGACGTTTCATACAACAAATACCTACCTCTGAAAACCTGATTTTTTATCTTTGCCTATTTGCTGATAATGTTCGAAGAATTACTTAATATTTCCGAAACAGTTGAAGATAAGTCTAGGATATTTTACATGAAATATGTCAAGAATTTCCTGAAGAATCCAAAAATTAAATAATATACAGGGTGTTGTATTTAAAATAAGAAAGTTGGTATTGGCCACTGTTACATGACACGCCGTGTATAAAATTTTTTTTTTGAAAAAAAATGCGCATCTAAAAATACCAATCGACGTGTTCGAGCGTTTTTTCGAACACGCCCCCATTTATTTATTAACCAATTTATTCCATTTGGCT
The DNA here is from genome assembly GCA_031761425.1 of Cosmopolites sordidus. Taxonomy (NCBI): domain Eukaryota; kingdom Metazoa; phylum Arthropoda; class Insecta; order Coleoptera; family Curculionidae; genus Cosmopolites; species Cosmopolites sordidus. Next base: position 16,987 of record JARFXV010001765.1, on the reverse strand, counting down.
GGGACACACGGTATATGCTAGACTATTAGTCCGGGACTACATCCGATCGTTTGTGTCCAGTTTGTTGGGAACGTGCAGATGTTTCGCCAAGGTCACACTTGGCATTCTCAATGTTTGTCTGAAGACTGAAAGTCTTTCATTCCATTGAGAATGCCAAGTGTGACCTTGGCGAAACGTCTGCACGTTCCCAATAAACGGGACACAAACGATTGGATGTACTCCCGGACTAATAGTCTAGCGCATTCTTCCATCCGCGAAACACTGCGAACTAACATAATAACATAACATAACATAACTCTCCTCCGTCCACTTTGTTCCCGATCTCCTCGAAATTTCGCTCTCTGATGCAATGTTCCTCTGTCGGACCCATTTGTGCCTTTCCCAGATCAGCTCTGACTTGTATGATCTATGGTTCTGTTGACTTGACTCCTAGTATGTATGTAAGAATTCTGTTGGTGAGTCTTGTCGGTGGGAGTCTACTGATATGTCCATAGAATTTCAACTTTCTTTTTCTTATGTCCGCCGCTACGTTGGACATTCTCTCTGTGGTCTTTCGAGAATGTAGTCTGTATCCTTCCTCTGTCAGTTTTGGGTAGAGAATTTTCCTCATAATTTTGCGTTCTTCTTTTAGTATATTTTCTATGGCACTTTTTGTATGAAGTGTAAGTGTCTCGCTTGCGTATAGTACTTCTGGTTTGATTACTGTGTTGTAGTGTCTTATTTTTGCGTATGTGGATAGGCATTTCTTATTGTAGATAGTGTGTGTCTTGCCGCATGCTCTCTTCATCTTCTGTAATCGAGTCTTCTGTGCTATCTTCTCTCTTCCAGTGGGTTCGAGGATTTCGCCCAGGTGTTTGAAAGTGAGCCTATTTATTTTGCTCAATTTGGTGTTCAAATTTTGGACCTCTAATTTTGAGCAGAAGAATTGGGTTTTTTTAAAGGAGATTTGTAGGCCAACTTTCTCTGCATATTCCCTGAGGACTTCGATCTGTTTGGTTGCTCTTTTTTCATTGTTTGCGAGTATGGCTAGGTCGTCTGCGAAAGTCAGGCATGATATTTCAATATTGTTTTTGGATTGGCCGAGTCGTGGTTGGTTTTCAATGTCCTTGATTTTGCAGTTCTTTTTCCCATTCCCTTATGACTTTGTCCAGGACCAGGTGGAAAAGGAGTGAGGATAACCCATCTCCTTGGCGTACTCCAGTTTTAATCAGAAAGGGCTCGGAAATTTCTCCCAAAAAATTCACTTTAGAGATTGTGTCAGTAAGTGTCTGCTTGATCAGTCGTAGTGTTTTGGGGTCGAGTCCTTGTTCTTCTAGGATGTTGAACAGAAATTTTCGATCGATGCAGTCGTTTGCTTTCTTGAAGTCCACGAGGTTTTTCAATAGTTCCACGGTGATACCATCTTCACCGGATGACCTATTATTGCCTGTGGATTTCTTCCTGTGTTGGTGGTGGTGATTCTGAGTGGGTATTGATACAATTTTCATTGGGGAATCTTGTGTCGCGTTCGGGGAAATTAAAGAGATCAGAGCAATAGTGTGCCAGCTCCTGACAATTCTCCTGATTGGTTAGCACTAATCTCCCATGCCGCTTTCTGAAGCAAATATTTTGTGGTGTGTATCCACGGATTTCTCTTGTAAAAGTCCTATAAAAGTCTCCCGTGTTGCGGAAATGCGGAAATTTTCCTCTATAGAGTCTAGTTGGTCTTTCATGTACTTCCTCTTAGTTTGCCGGATAACCTTTGCGGTCTGTTTTCTAGTCAAAAAGCTGTTGACTTTCTGGAGATTTTTTTGTGTTGTACTCCTGAAATGCTCGTTTGCGTCGCTGCAATGCACTTTCGCATTCCGAGTCTCACCAAGGGTGTTTTCTTTTTTCTTCAATGGGATCAGTTCCTGTGCTTCTTGTGTAATTTTTTTTGTGGAATTTTTTCCATGTATCTGCCTGTTCCTTTTCCCATTATTCTGTTATGTTGTATTCCATGATCTTTTTTGTATCGAATTTCTGTAGATGTTCTTTCTTGTGATGAGTTCTCCTTGGGGTGAACTTGACTTTGATTCATGTTAGGTAGTGGTCTGAGTCAATGTTCGCGCCCCTGCGGACTTAAACATCTTACATTTATCTTTGTTGTGGGTATGAGATCGCAACGTGGTCTATCTGGAATTCTCCAATCTGTTGTATAGGCGATCTCCAAGGAAAACATTGTGAGAACAATGAAGGCACATAGAATAAGCTGGTATGGACACATAATGAGAAGAGAAAATAATAGACCAATAAGAGAGATATTAACATATAAACCATCACACAATAGACCAAAAGGTTGACCCAGAGTCAGGTGGAGAAGAACTTTGAATGCAGCAGGCTGGAGAGAACACAAAGCTTGAGGAAAAGATTGAGATTGAGACACTTGAGATTGAGGAAAATAGTTAAGAAGCGAAAGACTCACCAGCAATTATGAGAAAGGTAACAAGAAGAAATGTGGATCGATTCACCACACTAAAAGGATTTGAAAAGTTCCTTATAGAGTGAGTTTATTTCAAAAGTAGCCAAACTCATATTTTTTTAGCAATGAAAATTAGCTTTAAACAAAGAACACGTCAATTTAGACATCGCGAGGGAAGTTCAAAACCAATGTCTGTTATATTGTATGTTTCGTTCTCGTAATAAAGGAAAAAATTAATTTTAAAAAGTATTTAACGGAAACGCAACATCGTGTTTACAGTGTTTATTTTTTCTTACGCACGCCATTTTTTTTTCTTAATATAAACAGTATCTTACTTTTTATTTTAACTTGTCGCTCATTTGTTTTTTAATACAAACTTTATTTCTCATTGCGGCTAAAATTAAAAACATTTTTTTTGAGAAGTGCGGATTTTCAAATGTTTGTCAAGTGGTGTCAGTTGCAGGGACAGTGATATAATTTAACGATGTATTCTTTACAAAAGAGAATTGAAATTATTTTTGTTTATGGTGCTGAAGATAGGAGATGTGCTATCAAAACAGCCTGATTTTTTAATGAAAGAAATCCGGACAAAAATATAGGATATCAATACATAATAAAACTTGTTCAAAAATTTGAAGAGACTGGGTCCGTCCGTGTGTAACAAAGTGAATAAGCAACTGAGAGTTCTTAATGAACCCACACAGATTGAAATTTTAGGTCATTTCGCTGTTGATCGAACCACTTCGATCAAAGTCGCTAAGTTAACAAATATTTCCGTTGGTTCCATTAAATTTTCCAGCAAATTATTTTCTTATAAATTTAGTATTCTTCAGCAGCTCAGCGAAGATGATTATGATAGAAGTAGTCAGTTTTGTAAAATAATGACTGTGGGAACCCAAAATAATACGGAATTTGATACAGAATATTTGTTCCACTGATGAAGCAACATTTTCCTTTAATGACTTTGTAAATAAACATAACTGTAGATACTGGGATAATAACAATCCACATATGTTTCGAGAGGGTCATATGAAGTTTCCCCAAAACTTTAACGTTTGGGTTGGAATTCTGTAAAATGAAATAAGTCCGATTTTTATTGAAGAAAATTTAAGCGGTTAATTGTGCTTAAACTTATTCGAAAAACGAAATCGATTCACTCATAACACAGTTTAGAAAACCAAATGGATGAAGAAGAAAACTCACTCTTGGATGAACAAAATTTATACTTTCAACAGCTACCACACTACACATTACATGTTCGACAATGACTGGATCAAATGTTTCCTGACAAATGGCATTAAGTGTGCATTAAAACATAAATGAACGACGAGTTAAAATGTTATTTTATACGAGTCTTATGTTACTTTTTATGTTAGGAAAAGAAAAATACTGTGTTTAAAAAAAAATAAAACAAACATTTTAAACATAATGTTACGATTCCGTTAAATACTTTTAAAATTTACTTTTCCCTCCATTACGAGAATGTATCAACCGATTGATTCAGTTTTATAAACGCAGTTTAATTAGTATTTTTAAGATCTTGTTATATTGCAAGATCGGGTTTGCCATTTAAAATTTTTAGGTACAGGTGGCTGGAGGTAAGGAGGAAATATAATGATCATTGGTTTTGAACTTTCATTACATTTCATTCATTGCTAAAAGAAATAATGAGGGTGGCTATTTTTGAAACGGAAACACTGTATAAGGAATAGCTACAATTTCACTAATTATTTCTACATGTTCTTGCATCATTCGGGGTATCGATCTGTTTATTCTACGAAGGGTCACGACCTTTCGCCAAAATCTCATTTGGCATTTTCATTGGTGTTTTTCAAGGGCTTCGAGTGATGAGCCTCATCATCATCAGCCTGTATCAATACACTGCAGGATAAACGCCTCTTCAACATACCTCCAACTCTCACGATCCTGAGCTTTTCTCTACCATTTGGGTGCGATATACTTAATAATTTAATCAGTCCATCGTGTTTTCGGTCTTCTCTGTGGACGTTTGTGATCAAGCAATATCCAGTGCAGGATCAGCTTGGCCTATCTTTCGTCCCATCGCCTAACTACATGGCCTGCCAACTTCCATTTCAATTGCTTTATACTTCCAATGATGTCACGCACTTTCGTTTGTTCTCTGATCCATGTGTAGGTCTTTCTATCCCATCTAGTAATGTCAAGCATACATCTTTCCATTTTCCTCTGTGCTATATGCTGTGCTCTGTCCCATTCTTTTCATCCAAAGTGGTAGTTCGTTCTTAAACACTATGTTGAACCTGCCACGTGCCATTTAACACGTAGTTCCACCTCCCGGACGGTATCCCCCTCAATATATATATATATATATATATATATATATATATATATATATATATATATATATGAAAAACAGAAATTTTTCATTCGTACTTCCACGTACGTCTGCTCGTCTCAAATCAGTCGCCGTCACCATGCCGAGACAAGTACCTCCCAGGACTGGTTTCTAGCCTCACAGCCGTCATCAGCTGGGCTCGAGCTCAACGCAGTGAGACAGCTGAAACGAAACGAACAGAGCAAGACCAAGTCAACTGATGATATCGATATATATATATATATATATATATATATATATATATATATATATATATATATATATATATATATATATATATATATATATATATATATATTCTAAAATTGAAATTCTTTTATCCTCAGCAAATGTATTGAACTTCTTCTCGATTCTTCTCGATTATTTTCAAATCTAATGATTCTTTAGCCCTTTGCAACTCGTGTACGTGTCTTTGCAGCTCCTCTGAGTCTTGAGAAAGAAGAACGATATCATCTGCGAATCTAAGATGGTTTAAGTCTGCACCATTGATACTTTTTCCATCCTGCTCCCAAACCTGATTACTCAACACTGCTTCCAGGAAAGCTGAGAAAAGACGAGGCGATATTTAGACATACTGGCATACGCCCCGCTCTACATTTATTTCAACCTCAAGATCATCAAGGTGGACTGCCGCTGTAGCTTCATCATATATCGATCCTAGTAGGTTTACATAGGCTTTCTCTACACCTTGGTTAAGCAATATATTCATTATGGCCTACTTTTTATAATCGATTATACTACTTTTTCATAATCGGTAAAAGCCAATAGTAGCATAGTACATTCGGTGTGTCTTTCTATAACCTGCTATAGAACCTGGATATAATCTATTGTACTGAATTCTGCTTGCTCTCTTGGTACATACATACATCTCTCTCAAACAGTCACGACTCTCGCGACCATAAGCACCGAAGATGCCAATAATAAGGTATATATTACATCTAATATTTTCATGGATGGTATATAATGTTTCTAAATAATTCCGGGTGTCGATCCGTTCATTCTGTGAAGAGTCACGACGTTTCGCCAAAATCTGATTTGGCATTGTCAAGTGTGGTCCGCTTCGAGTGAAGAGTCCAACTGTTGGCAGAGGGACTCTTCACTCGACAGACTCTTCACTTGGCAGTTGGAGTCTTCGCTCGAAGCGGACAACACTTGAAAATGCCAGATGAGATTTTGGCGAAACGTCGTTACTTTTCACAGAATAAACGATCGACACCTGGAATTATCGAGAAACCTGCGTTCCTAAGCCTTCGTTTATCATTTGGTTCCAATATCCGAAATGTGTGAATAAAATAATGAGACTGGTGACATAGCGTTGAACTGACAACATTGTTGTCTACCTCTCTGGGGGAGAATCAGACCAACATCTTATGGGTCTTCAATACGAGTTTGACCTCCCTATTTTTCTAGTGCGTTTTGGAAATGAAGGAAAATGAGTGACTTGGGCACAATGTGACTGAAGGCCTATGGAAACAGTTTAAGGCCAAAACTCGATTGAAGATTAATCTTGTATCGGAAGATTTTAAACTTCAAAAAGTTATGATAATGTCTACAGAATCCAGGATTTTGAGCGTTCTGATCATCACTCGATAGTCAGAATGATCGGGCAAGAGTTGAATTTCACTGATACAACCATTCATCAGGGTTTGAACAATGAATTGTGGATGAAGAAAATCTGCCCGTAAATGGATCCGTAAAACCACTAGGAATTGAAGAGACCACTATGAATGACAGAAAGAAATTCAAAAGATGGTTTAGACATCTACGACGTATATAAGACTAGCAATCCGTATAAGAAAAAGCACTGGTTAACAACAGGACAACCGCCTTTGATTCCTCTAAAACCAGGGTTTCACCCTAAAAAGTCTTATTATCGATATGGAGGGATTTTGTAGGAATTATTCACTATATTACACTATATTAAAACTATATTAAAACTATATTAACTATATTAAAACTATATACACTATATTAAAACTATAAGTGTTGAATATTATTGTGCTTATCTTTATAGACCAAGCATGGATTTGATTCAAAAAAATTGAAGGCTAATTAATCAAAAAGGTGTGATCCTACAGCGTGACAGTGTAAGACGTTATAGTGCCAAAATCACTTGAGAAAAAATCAGAGTTAAACTGGAAAGTACTTCCTCAACCACCGTAATCTTTAGATGCTACACCATCAGCTTTTCAGATGCATGGAATATTTTTTCGTGAAAACAAAATCGTATTGCAACAGCCATCAAACTAGACTTTACGAAAATGGAATAGATAGCGATGTCAAAGGTTATCAATAATGATGGAGATTAAATAAAATAAAATTTCGTACAGTATTTTCGTACACTTATTACGTATTTCCTGTAAGATTTCCAGGTAAAAATAATCCACTTTAAATAAACAATATATGGTTGTAGTTTCGGATCCCTTTCTGCTCCGTATTGACATGGATTCCACAAGTAATTCGTGTTTATATAGGTAAAATTGTCTATCCGAAGCTTCTGTAATTAGGACCCGTGTGGCTCACTAATTTATCTTGTCAGACAAAATTTAATTAGTTGGTTGTTAATGAAATAGAGCCTTGATTGCGACACTACTGTGTACGTGTGTGTGTATTAACTAAACACTAATATCCTGACGGGTATGGTTTTTGTTCCAGGCGTGGTAACCCGGCTAAAGCACCGCACACGTGATTCAATTTCCCGAAAGTTAAATGATACAGTTTAACAGAAATGTATGGATCGATTTCTCTGTAACTCGATGAGTGTTCCTACATTACACCAAACCACTTGTTTGCTATCTGTCGACGTCCTTCTCACTAACCGGGTTAGCATTATCACTATATAAACAAATTCAATTCAAATCCATACCTTATCAAATACGCTTAGGAAAAATAATTCATTATTTAGAATTCTTCCATTTTCTCTCTTCGATTTTATCAGTTTTGTGTACGTAATGATCATATTAAAAAGAACTTTCCATTAAGAGTGTCAGAACTCTGAAAGATAATAGCGGAAACACTGTTTGAAATATAAATGTCATTTATAAACTGTTCAGTACATCGTAACAATTCACCGTGGAAAAAATCTTTAGGGAAAAAATATTCCTTTCTGACGAAGCGCCGACGCTATTTCGGGACGTTATTTCTTGAAGACGATGGTGGAAATCGTGTTATTGTCAATGGTCAACGCAATAGGAATATGCTAACAGAATATCTTTAGCTTGAACTGATAAATATCTTCTTCCTACTTATAATTATGTATATTGTTTGTTTTTTTCTTTCCAGATTTATAATTCATCGCTGTATATTTTCCTTGGGCGTCCTATTGGTCTTAGTAATGTCTGAATGAACTTTAATGAACTTTTTTTTTCACTCGTTACTTTATATATTACAAATTAATATAATTTATTTTTAAGTTTGGTTTTGAAAACGGGGGGAGAGTACCCTCCGAAACGTTAACGTTAAAATTTTGGTCAATTTTTATAACATTTTTATATCTTTAGAATTTTGTTCGTTACGCAAATTTATTACAAAAAAGAATCACTGAGAAATTTGTCTCCGTTTGGTTTTTTGTTTTTACCCAGTTATTCTTTCTTTACATAAGAACAGGTATTTTTGATATTTTTTGAGTTTTAGATAGTGGCGAGAAACTTCCTATGTGTTCCCATTCGACCTTTCTTCCCTTTATGCATTGGTTGATCTTTTCTACTTTACAAGTGCGCCTTATGTCCTCACTCCTTTCTCTATTTCTCAGTGTCTTGTTTGCTGCTTTCTTCAATATTCCCATTTCTGATGATTCCATCATTCTCTGTGTTACGCCGGTATTAGGTCTTATATATCCAAATATAGTATCATTGAGACATCCTTCTATCCTGTTCGTCTTACTAACCTTATGTTTTATATCTTCCTCGACCTTTCCGAAGCTAGTTATTTTGATGCCCTGATAACTCGACTTCAAGATCATTAATTCGACAAAATACTCTTCAAAGCTAGGTGCATTAAAGCGAGCAATTGACCAGAAGCGGTCCAAATTAGTCAACAGAAAGGCCTTGCGTTCCATTGAGAAAATGCTAAGCCACGCCTGTTTTGGTCTTCTGACATAAACTTATACAACTGGACCAGGATGTTTTGGTCCATCTACCATAATTTCTCGACATTGTGCTTTCCAACTGCAACTATGGGGTTTTCCATTAAGGGCGCTGGACCTTTAAATGTAAATAAACCAAGTTATGTATGAGATATCATTATTTTTTCTTATTTCAAAGGGTGTTTGATTACATTATGTACGGAATATGATATCGGTGAAATGGCCGCCGTGGCTTCATTGAGCGGCGCGTATCCGCGAGATTCAATTTTCGATGACTAACCGGGTTACCATTATCTCCATATAAACAAATTTAACTCAAATCCATACCTTATCAAATACGGTTAGGAAAAGTTGATTAATCGTTTAAAATTCTTCCATTTTCTCTCTTGGATTTTATCATTTTTATGTACGCAATGACCATATTATAAAGAACTTTCCGCTAAGAGTGTCAGAACTCTGAAACGTAATGGCGGCAAAATGTTTGAAATGTAAATATTACTCGAAAACTGCTGCATTCAGTACATTGTCACAATTCACTGTGGAAAAAAAATGTTTAGGGAAAAATAATCCTTTCTGACGAAGTGCACTTCTGGCGTAATGGGTTTATGAACAAACATAATTGCAGGATTTGCACCGATGAAAATCCTCAAGTGTTTCAGGAGTTACCTTTTTATCCTCAGAGGGTCACTAGTTTGTGGGGTCTTTGGGCTCAAGGATTGACGGGACGTTATTTCTTGAAAACGATGGTGGAAATCATGTAATGATAATGTTGAACGCAATAGGAATATGCTAACTGAATATCTTTGGTTTGAACTGATAAATATCTTCTTCTTTTTCTTCGTACTTATATTTAAGCATATTGCCTGTGTTTTTTTTCTTTTTCCTGATTTATAAATCGTTAATTCATATTTGTCTTCGCCGTCCCATTGGACTTGTTCCCTTCAGTGATTTGTCTCTTGCAATACACACTATCTGGTTGTTTGTCACCCTTCTTATGTGTTGATCTCATTCGACCTTTCTTTCCTTTATCTACTGGTTGAAGTTTTTTTATGTTACACGTACTCCTTATGTCATCACTCCTTTGAGTCCTGCTCCCCCTTAAGATTCCACCTCGTCTCTTTGGACGAGGTGGAATCTTAAGGGGGAGCAGGACTTTCATACCGAGGTTTTGAGTGGAGTTGCTCGGATGTTGATACACACTTTGAGCTACAACAACAATATTTTCCATCGAACGAGCTGGACGGCGATGCGGAACGTGTGTGTTGTCTCTTAATCAGCCTGTTTACAAACATGTTGTTTGCTGCTCCCCTTAAGATTTTTATTTTTGATAGTTCCATCATTCTCTGTGTTACGCTGGTATCAAGTCTTGTAAATCTAAATATAATATGATTGAGACATCCTGCTAGCCTGTTCCACTTACTAACCTGATGTTTTATCTCTTCCTCGATTTTTCCGATGCTAGATATTTTGATGCCCAGATACTCGACCTCCATCATGTGTTCTATTGGCTTATCTTCAACCACAAACTTGCACCTAATGGGCTCCTTTGCTATTACTACTATTAAGGATTTTTCTGTCGAGACTGGCATATTAGGTTATTTTGTTGTTAGATAAAATTCGAATAGCAGCCTTTGCAGGTCATTCTTTGTTTCCTCTATTCTTATGGCATTATCAGCGTTGCATTGGATCTTCAGCTCTTTACCCATTATATATCATATAATGGTTACCCATTATATATATGTTCTTTTTGTTTTGACTTTCTTTAGAATTTCATCCATGACAATATTATATAGAAGAGAGCTTAAAAAGTCCTGCCGTATTGCAAGTTCATAATTAATTGGCTCTGTCTCTTTCTGCTAATCTTGCTACTACCTGTTTCTGTTATAATTAATACTTATACAGTATATATAATTAATAACTATATATATACAATATATATAGTTATTATTAATACTTATACCCTGTCAAACGCTTTCTTCATGTCTAAAAGGTGTGGAATCTTATGGTTCGTTTCTGAACTAGCAGTTATTGTGCCGCTCTTAACCTCTACTGTCATCTGTCAAGGAACAGAAATTCAGTATTATATTCCCGATGTACAAAATTAGACAGTATGCGCTTGACCAATGTTGAGAAATATTGAAAACTTATTTTCAATGTAGCAAATCAGTTGCCGAAACCTGCCGAAAATTGCGTACAAAATTCGGTAGAAATGAAGCGCCAACTGAGAACGGTGTAAGGAAATTTGTGAAAAAAGTTCATTCGACTGGCATGTTAACAGACAACACACACGTTCCGCATCGCCGTCCAGCTCGTTTGATGGAAAATATTGCTGCTGTGGCTCGAAGTGTGTGTCAACATCCAAGCACCTCCACCCTCCATCGTTCACAAGAATTGAACATTAGCGATAGAACTGCAACGAAATGGAACAATTTTTCCAACTTTGCACAAAATTTTACACACAGACCTCAGTATCAAGGCCTACGAAGTCCAATTGGTTCAAGAATTGAAGGCGGTTGACCATCTATTGCGTTTTCGCTTGGCTGAATGGATCATTTATCAGTTGGAAGTAGATGAGCATTTTTACAAAAAAAACATTTTTTCCGACAAATCTCATTTTTACCTCGGAGGTTATGTGAATAAGCAAAATTACGGTATTTGGGGCATATAATAACGACACGTGACGATTGAGACGCAAATACAGTCAAAACGAGTAACTATATGGTGTGGAATATGGTCCAAAGTTATCATATGGGCATTTTTCTTTGAAAATGGAGCCGCACTAACAGTCAATGGTGACCGTTTTTGTGCCATGCTAACTGACTTTTTATTCCGTACAATTGAAGAGGAAGACTTGGCTGATAATTGGTTTCAACAGGATGGTGCCACTGCCCACACATCCAACGTTACAACGATACGACGCTTTGCGCCCTATCATCGAAATCATTATCATTATCAACCGAAATGGCGTTGTCAACTGACCGTCTAGAAGCTGCGACTTGACACCGTTGGACTATTATTTGTGGGGATACGTTAAGGACAGATATTATGTCAATCATCCAGAGGCGATTGAGGCTTTAAAATATGCAATTAAAGTGGGTCTTGGTGAAATAGAGGCTCAAACGATTGAAACTGTACTGAAAAATTGGGTCGACTGAATGAGCTTCTGTAAATCCAGCTGACGCAGTCACATAAATGAAATTGTTTTACATTCTTAATCGGCAACTGTACTCGCGAAAATAAAGTATAAATCATTTGAAAATATTTATTACATTTTTATTTAATATGTATTTTTAAAACGAACTAAAAGTTATCGCACCCTTTATAAGGCATATGTAAACCGGAATGTTGTAATCTAAGGACTTCTCCTTTACCTGCCTGACAATGAACAGAGCATCAGTGCACGAGCATCAATTTTTACCCCTTAACCCCAATTTTTGTTGTTATTATCTTTGTTGTTAATTTCAATGGGCAGTTTAACAGATATATGCCTCTATAGATATTGGGATTTTCTTTTTCTCCTTTCTTGTGCAAGTAGATAGTATAACTATCGCTGTTCTCCATTCGTCCGGGATTCTATTCGATTTTATGATTCTTTGTATGAGTGTTTGATGCTGCTCACCCAGAGAGTATCCTCTATATTTCAATAGCTCATTCGCTATCTCGTCTTGACCGGGGGATTTACGATTTTTAAGTTTTTGCCAGCATAAGTCAGTTTACATTCGAAGAAAGTTCTTGAAAGTCTTTGGTGGGACTGGAAGGGAATCGTTTATTATGAGCTATTCCTTGAAATCCATATCATTAATTCTGGGAAATACACTTTAAGGCTAGGTGAACTAAAGCGAGCAATCTCCTAACATAAACTTATACAACTTGACCTCTGACTATATTTAGATCACTTGAAAATAAAGGATTTTTTATTAAGGGCCCTCGAATTATAAATGTAAATAAAACAATTTGTGTATGAGATATCATTAATTAGTTTCTATTTGAAAGGCTATTGGATTACATTATGTACGGAATATGATATCGGCGAAATGACCACCGCGGCTTTGCCAGACGGCGCGTATCCGAGAGATTTAGTTTTCGATGACTCGACCGCATAAATCGGGTTCGATATAATTGATGGTATTGGTTATGTCGTCTTTTAAGGCATACATTTTTTTATTCGCATAGACCCGTGATTTAACGTAGGTCCACAAGAAGAATTATAATGGTGTTAAATCACACGATCTCGGTGGACAGATGACATCGCCGAAACGCGAGGTAAACATGCCATCGAATTTGGCGTGCAGAAAATCCATTCTTGCATGAGCTGTGTGGTACGTAGCTCTGTCTTCTGTTGATACGCTGTCATTGAAATCCATATTTTCCAATTTAGCCCATAACAAATTGGTTATCATCGACCAGTACCTCTCTCCGGTGACGGGACAATAAGCCTGGCGGGCCAAAATTCACACCAAACAGTTTCATTTCTGGATGCATTTGCAACTTTTGTGGATTGTTATTTTCCCAAATGCGACCATTTTGTTTGTTGACATACCCATTCATCCCAAAATGGGCTTCGTCGCTGAAGATAATTTTCCGTCCGAAATCAGGGTCCACTTCTAACTGCTCCAGAGCCCAGTCAGTGAATGCTCGATACTGCCTATGGTCGTTTACCTTCAGTTCCTGGATCAATTGAATTTTGTTCGAGTGCGCGCCCAAGTCCCGATGCAAAATTCGCCAATTTGAGATCTGCGAAAGGATAAGTTTTTGGGCGCGATGAGGAATTGGATGCCTCGGGTTATCCTGCACACTCTCGTTCGCTGCAGCAAAGTTTTCTTCAGAACTTTCGTTTCGACGACGTACTGGTGTTATTTGATTGTTTACTCGAATTTATCCTCCAAACGACGAATAGTCGACTCAACAGGACGATGCTGTGCACCATAAAAATCATGTAGCACACATAGCAATCACAAAAATCGGCGTAGCTCAAAATGAGCACTCATTTTGATAGTAGACTTTAATAATTTTTACGCCTTACTCAACACTATGGCTTTCCGTGATGATTTGGCCAACATTAGTTACTATAACCTCCAAATTTGAGAGCTGTAGCTTTATCAATATGGCCGCTATACACCGTTGAAGTTCTAGCGTTCCTATTAAAAAACCTTGTAGCCAAAAACTTTAATGCATCTACTAGAAAAATAGAGAGAGGTCATCAAACAGAATGGCACATATTATATTAATTAAATGTAATGTTTTAGAAAATATAATTTTTCTTTAATTATTTTCAAATGTGTTCTTGGACAAATCACCGCAGTAGTTAGAAATTAAGAAGAAAATAATGGTTATAAAAGAGAAAAAATCAGATAATATGAAGAAAACAGAGATAGAGGGACAAGCACACTAATTTCTGTATCTGCGTTGGAGATTTTTGAAATCGTCGGTGGTTTAAATGGATGCCGTATTAAATTTTCGAACGTTTACCTTCCAGATTGAAAAGAATCGCTCATTACCGAGTCCGGAACATGCATAATTTCGTTTTTCATTCATGGTGACGGTGTTCCGGGCAGGCCAGTGCGAGATACGGTTTGAATTATGAACGCGATCGGTGATAAGAGATCGCGTCGCTCGACAACAACGCCCCTCTACAGATGCACAACCTACCATGTTTTTGTAAATAGTAGGCCATGCTTTACAAATGGTTTTGCAGTCCCCGTCAGCTCGCTGACTCGACAAAAATCAACCGCCAGTTTTGTTTTACTGTTTTTTTGTTCCTTCAAATGCCTTTCGTTGTCTTTTTTGTTGTTGTTTTCTATTAATAATGGGTTTGGGTATTTAATGATACATTTCTTCGTACGAAACCTTTAACATTATATAACGGGTAATTTTTTTAGTGTGACCGAATTTCCAATAGAGGTCAGTGTCAAACAAGTGAGTTTATGAAAAAATCTGGCATATATATATATATATATATATATATATATATATATATATATATATATATATATATATATATATATATATAAATATGTATATGTATATGTATATGTATCCAGTATCCTCTCGAAACTACGGCATTATTTCTCCCATCACAACTACCCAAAAAAAATAATCTGCGACTCTGGGACGGAATTCAACAACGCCCTACTAAAGGAATTTGTAACCCTACACCACATAGAACTCCATTTCACGAGAGTGGGAAGTCACAATTCAAATTCATGTATCGAAAGATTCCACTCTACATTAACAGAAAAAATCCGGATCCTAAACGAACAAAATAAAAGAGAAACTATAGCTAACCTAGCCACGCATGCAGTTTTGATCTATAACCAAAGCAGACATAGCTCTACTAGATACTCACCATTCTTCTTACTCCATGGATCATATGCCGAAGATATCCGATATGACAACAATCTTACGATTAATCAGAATTACGTGCAAAAACACAAAAATGAACTAGGACCATTTCTAGATGACGTCCACCACCAACAACTCGCAAAAAGAACGAATCAATAAAATAATCTTAATGGCGTTACGAAGTCTCGCTTTAGCCCAAAATTCTTTGATTAATTTAGAAATATTATCTTTAAGGGATATATACGAATTAGAAGATTTACTGCGAAATCGCTATACTAAGGATGCACTAATCTCAAGTGGCCAACATC
Source organism: Cosmopolites sordidus (assembly GCA_031761425.1). NCBI lineage: Eukaryota > Metazoa > Arthropoda > Insecta > Coleoptera > Curculionidae > Cosmopolites > Cosmopolites sordidus. The sequence goes on along the minus strand of JARFXV010001765.1, from coordinate 1,439 downwards.
CTTACGAATTAATTGAACATACAAAATCGATTATTTGTGTAACAGACAACGAGATGCTCATAATAATAAAAATTCCTATTTTATATCCCGTTACCCTCGAATTATCCCACATCTACTCCGTTCAAAATATAGATGGGATCATAATACTACCACCAACAAAATATTATGGCAAAGAAAAATGGTTTAAATCTTGCTACAAGAGTGAAAATAAATACATTTGCTCAAAGCCCGTGGTCCACAAGTGCCGCCTACCAATCGTAAAGATGTGCCAGGCCGCCCAACTGGACAAACCCATTGTCTATTAAACTGACAAGTCCTTAATCATCAGCACGACTACCCCGGTGAAAGTGTACAAAGAAACTGTTGACAAAAGCTGCTTAATATTCTCGAATGAAACGCTACATATTCTGGGAAAAACATACGCACCTGTAACGAAGACTCAAGAGGCAATTCCATCCATTGTTCCATAGGAAGTCATTCCATTGATGAAGATTAACCTATCTCCAAACCGGTAGGACTTACTAGAAGACCACCTAATAGACTCTATTGAACCTTTTCAATTGGAACCTCTAACACAAACCAGCCTCTCCATCTCTAGTACAACCTTAATTATTCTTTTGATTTTAGCTTTATTTTACATACTTCTTAGAAAAAGGAAGAGGATAGCCCAGCTACTATTTGGACAAAAAATTAAACTACCCCTAGACACCCTCGAGAACCTTCTTGAGGACAAGAAGACACTTAAGGAGGAAAGAATTATATACGAAATAGACCAGGCAATGACTCCTACATCTTGCTGACGATGGTGTATAGCTGGCTTACGTGCCGTATACCATTACGCAACCATGGCCTACAAAAACCAATCAATGACCCATACATCTTGCTGACGATGGTGTTCATGCTGACGTACATGCCGGATACCATTAAGCAACCATGGCTTATAAGAACCAATTTTTAATTATCGATTATTATTGTAGTAACTCTGATCAAAGCTTGATTGTATATTCTTTTTGCATAAATAAATAACTGTTTTTAAAAAGTGATTTTTGGTGAATACAAACATAATTTATATTTATATATATATATATATATATATATATATATATATATATATATATATATATATATATATATATATATATATATATATATATATATATATATATTATATATATATATATATATATATATATATATATATATATATATATATATATATATAAATATATATAAATATATATATATATATATATATATATATATATATATATATATATATATATATATATATATATATATATATATATATATATATATATATATATATATATATATATATATATATATATATATACTATATATTATATATATATATATCTATATATTAAATATATAGATATATATATTAATATATATAAATATATAGATATATATATATA